>JAECWN010000393.1:0-325000 GCA_018150725.1 Drosophila quadrilineata | reverse complement strand
TGTGTCCAATTAAATTCATGCTCAGCACAGGCTCGCATGTTTACTTGAAAAAAAAAAAAAAAAAAAAAAAAAAAAAATCCAGATATCATTAAGACCAATTAACAACAAGATCAAGTACCAATAAGACCAATTTATCAATAATACCAGATATCAATATACCAAATACAATATACCAAATACAATTTCCAGATATCAATAAGACCAATTAACAATAAGATCAAGTACCAATAAAACCAATATATCAATAATACTAGTTATCAATAATGCCAAATACAACATACCAAATACCAAATACAATACAATACATTAATGCTTCTTTATATACTACCACTTTAGTATGAAGCAGACCAATTACAATACAAAACGCCCAATATATTAATGCTTGTTTATATACTACCGCTTTAGTATAAAGCAGACCTTTTTCGAAAGCATCTTCTTTCTTATACGGCTTACCTGCCCAATCGCAAAGCTTACCAGCTCTCGTACTTACCTGTACCCTCCCCGTATCTCACGTGGTCCACACCTCGATGGCGCTTGTGAGTTTCTGCATAATGCCAAATGGCTTATGTGTCCAATTACATTCATGCTCAGCACAGGCTCGCATGTTTACTTGAAAAAAAAAAAAAAAAAAAAAAAAAAAAAAACAATATACCAAATACAATATACCAAATACAATTTCCAGATATCAATAAGACCAATTAACAATAAGATCAAGTACCAATAAAACCAATATATCAATAATACTAGTTATCAATAATGCCAAATACAACATACCAAATACCAAATACAATACAATACATTAATGCTTCTTTATATACTACCACTTTAGTATGAAGCAGACCAATTACAATACAAAACGCCCAATATATTAATGCTTGTTTATATACTACCGCTTTAGTATAAAGCAGACCTTTTTTCGAAAGCATCTTCTTTCTTATACGGCTTACCTGCCCAATCGCAAAGCTTACCAGCTCTCGTACTTACCTGTACCCTCCCCGTATCTCACGTGGTCCACACCTCGATGGCGCTTGTGAGTTTCTGCATAATGCCAAATGGCTTATGTGTCCAATTACATTCATGCTCAGCACAGGCTCGCATGTTTACTTGAAAAAAAAAAAAAAAAAAAAAAAACCAATAAGCTTGGAGTTTCTGCATAATGCCAAATGGCTTATGTGTCCAATTACATTCATGCTCAGCACAGGCTCGCATGTTTACTTGAAAAAAAAAAAAAAAAAAAAAAACCTGCCCAATCGCAAAGCTTACCAGCTCTCGTACTTACCTGTACCCTCCCCGTATCTCACGTGGTCCACACCTCGATGGCGCTTGTGAGTTTCTGCATAATGCCAAATGGCTTATGTGTCCAATTACATTCATGCTCAGCACAGGCTCGCATGTTTACTTGAAAAAAAAAAAAAAAAAAAAAAATACCTTACCTGCCCAATCGCAAAGCTTACCAGCTCTCGTACTTACCTGTACCCTCCCCGTATCTCACGTGGTCCACACCTCGATGGCGCTTGTGAGTTTCTGCATAATGCCAAATGGCTTATGTGTCCAATTAAATTCATGCTCAGCACAGGCTCGCATGTTTACTTGAAAAAAAAAAAAAAAAAAAAAAAAAAAATCCAGATATCATTAAGACCAATTAACAACTAGATCAAGTACCAATAAGACCAATTTATCAATAATACCAGATATCAATATACCAAATACAATATACCAAATACAATTTCCAGATATCAATAAGACCAATTAACAATAAGATCAAGTACCAATAAAACCAATTTATCAATAATACTAGTTATCAATAATGCCAAATACAACATACCAAATACCAAATACAATACAATACATTAATGCTTCTTTATATACTACCACTTTAGTATGAAGCAGACCAATTACAATACAAAACGCCCAATATATTAATGCTTGTTTATATACTACCGCTTTAGTATAAAGCAGACCTTTTTCGAAAGCATTTTCTTTCTTATACGGCTTACCTGCCCAATCACAAAGCTTACCAGCTCTCGTACTTACCTGTACCCTCCCCGTATCTCACGTGGTCCACACCTCGATGGCGCTTGTGAGTTTCTGCATAATGCCAAATGGCTTATGTGTCCAATTACATTCATGCTCAGCACAGGCTCGCATGTTTACTTGAAAAAAAAAAAAAAAAAAAAAAAACCAAATACAGCATACCAAATACAATAAATCTCCAGATATCAATAAGACCAATTAACAACAAGATCAAGTACCAATAAGACCAATTTATCAATAATACCAGTTATCAATATACCAAATACAATTTCCAGATATCAATAAGACCAATTAACAATAAGATCAAGTACCAATAAAACCAATTTATCAATAATACTAGTTATCAATAATGCCAAATACAACATACCAAATACAATACAATACATTAATGCTTCTTTATATACTACCACTTTAGTATGAAGCAGACCAATTACAATACAAAACGCCCAATATATTAATGCTTGTTTATATACTACCGCTTTAGTATAAAGCAGACCTTTTTCGAAAGCATCTTCTTTCTTATACGGCTTACCTGCCCAATCGCAAAGCTTACCAGCTCTCGTACTTACCTGTACCCTCCCCGTATCTCACGTGGTCCACACCTCGATGGCGCTTGTGAGTTTCTGCATAATGCCAAATGGCTTATGTGTCCAATTACATTCATGCTCAGCACAGGCTCGCATGTTTACTTGAAAAAAAAAAAAAAAAAAATAAAACATAATTTTTACCCTCCCCCCCCCTTTTTCTTGGTCCCCACCTCGATGGCGCTTGTGAGTTTCTGCATAATGCCAAATGGCTTATGTGTCCAATTACATTCATGCTCAGCACAGGCTCGCATGTTTACTTGAAAAAAAAAAAAAAAAAAAAAAAAAAAAAAAAAAAAAAAAAAAAAAAAAAAAAAAAAAAAAAAACTTTAGTATGAAGCAGACCAATTACAATACAAAACGCCCAATATATTAATGCTTGTTTATATACTACCGCTTTAGTATAAAGCAGACCTTTTTCGAAAGCATCTTCTTTCTTATACGGCTTACCTGCCCAATCACAAAGCTTACCAGCTCTCGTACTTACCTGTACCCTCCCCGTATCTCACGTGGTCCACACCTCGATGGCGCTTGTGAGTTTCTGCATAATGCCAAATGGCTTATGTGTCCAATTACATTCATGCTCAGCACAGGCTCGCATGTTTACTTGAAAAAAAAAAAAAAAAAATTACCTGTACCCTCCCCGTATCTCACGTGGTCCACACCTCGATGGCGCTTGTGAGTTTCTGCATAATGCCAAATGGCTTATGTGTCCAATTACATTCATGCTCAGCACAGGCTCGCATGTTTACTTGAAAAAAAAAAAAAAAAAAAAAAAAAAACAAGATCAAGTACCAATAAGACCAATTTATCAATAATACCAGTTATCAATATACCAAATACAATATACCAAATACAATTTTCAGATATCAAAAAGACCAATTAACAACAAGATCAAGTACCAATAAGACCAATTTATCAATAATACCAGTTATCAATATACCAAATACAATATACCAAACAGAATTTTCAGATATCAATAAGACCAATTAACAACAAGATCAAGTACCAATAAGACCAATTTATCAATAATACCAGTTATCAATATACCAAATACAATATACCAAATACAATCTCCAGATATCAATAAGACCAATTAACAATAAGATCAAGTACCAATAAAACCAATATATCAATAATACCAATTATCAATAATACCAATTATCAATAATGCCAAATACAACATACCAAATACCAAACACAATACAATACATTAATGCTTCTTTATATACTACCACTTCAGTATGAAACAGACCAATTAGAATACAAAACGCCCAATATATACTACCGCTTTAGTATAAAGCAGACCTTTTTTCGAAAGCATTTTCTTTCTTATACGGCTTACCTGCCCAATCGCAAAGCTTACCAGCTCTCGTACTTACCTGTACCCTCCCCGTATCTCACGTGGTCCACACCTCGATGGCGCTTGTGAGTTTCTGCATAATGCCAAATGGCTTATGTGTCCAATTACATTCATGCTCAGCACAGGCTCGCATGTTTACTTGAAAAAAAAAAAAAAAAAAAAAAACGTATCTCACGTGGTCCACACCTCGATGGCGCTTGTGAGTTTCTGCATAATGCCAAATGGCTTATGTGTCCAATTACATTCATGCTCAGCACAGGCTCGCATGTTTACTTGAAAAAAAAAAAAAAAAAAAAAAAAAGCTCGTACTTACCTGTACCCACCCCGTATCTCACGTGGTCCACACCTCGATGGCGCTTGTGAGTTTCTGCATAATGCCAAATGGCTTATGTGTCCAATTACATTCATGCTCAGCACAGGCTCGCATGTTTACTTGAAAAAAAAAAAAAAAAAAAAAAAAAAAAAAATTAACGATAAGATCAAGTACCAATAAAACCAATATATCAATAATACCAGTTATCAATAATGCCAAATACAACATACCAAATACAATACAATACAATACATTAATGCTTCTTTATATACTACCACTTTAGTATGAAGCAGACCAATTACAATACAAAACGCCCAATATATTTATACTACCGCTTTAGTATAAAGCAGACCTTTTTTCGAAAGCATCTTCTTTCTTATACGGCTTACCTGCCCAATCGCAAAGCTTACCAGCTCTCGTACTTACCTGTACCCTCCCCGTATCTCACGTGGTCCACACCTCGATGGCGCTTGTGAGTTTCTGCATAATGCCAAATGGCTTATGTGTCCAATTACATTCATGCTCAGCACAGGCTCGCATGTTTACTTGAAAAAAAAAAAAAAAAAAAAAGCACAGGCTCGCATGTTCACTTGAAAAAAAAAAAAAAAAAAAAAAAACAATATATCAATAATTCCAGTTATCAGTAAAACCAAATACAGCATACCAAATACAATAAATCTCCAGATATCAATAAGACCAATTAACAACAAGATCAAGTACCAATAAGACCAATTTATCAATAATACCAGTTATCAATATACCAAATACAATTTCCAGATATCATTAAGACCAATTAACAATAAGATCAAGTACCAATAAAACCAATTTATCAATAATACTAGTTATCAATAATGCCAAATACAACATACCAAATACAATACAATACATTAATGCTTCTTTATATACTACCACTTTAGTATGAAGCAGACCAATTACAATACAAAACGCCCAATATATTAATGCTTGTTTATATACTACCGCTTTAGTATAAAGCAGACCTTTTTTCGAAAGCATCTTCTTTCTTATACGGCTTACCTGCCCAATCGCAAAGCTTACCAGCTCTCGTACTTACCTGTACCCTCCCCGTATCTCACGTGGTCCACACCTCGATGGCGCTTGTGAGTTTCTGCATAATGCCAAATGGCTTATGTGTCCAATTACATTCATGCTCAGCACAGGCTCGCATGTTTACTTGAAAAAAAAAAAAAAAAAAAAAAAAAAAGGCTTATGTGTCCAATTACATTCATGCTCAGCACAGGCTCGCATGTTTACTTGAAAAAAAAAAAAAAAAAAAAAAGTACCAATAAGACCAATTTATCAATAATACCAGATATCAATATACCAAATACAATATACCAAATACAATTTCCAGATATCAATAAGACCAATTAACAATAAGATCAAGTACCAATAAAACCAATATATCAATAATACTAGTTATCAATAATGCCAAATACAACATACCAAATACCAAATACAATACAATACATTAATGCTTCTTTATATACTACCACTTTAGTATGAAGCAGACCAATTACAATACAAAACGCCCAATATATTAATGCTTGTTTATATACTACCGCTTTAGTATAAAGCAGACCTCTTTTCGAAAGCATCTTCTTTCTTATACGGCTTACCTGCCCAATCACAAAGCTTACCAGCTCTCGTACTTACCTGTACCCTCCCCGTATCTCACGTGGTCCACACCTCGATGGCGCTTGTGAGTTTCTGCATAATGCCAAATGGCTTATGTGTCCAATTACATTCATGCTCAGCACAGGCTCGCATGTTTACTTGAAAAAAAAAAAAAAAAAAATGCCAAATGGCTTATGTGTCCAATTACATTCATGCTCAGCACAGGCTCGCATGTTTACTTGAAAAAAAAAAAAAAAAAAAAAAAAAAAAAAACCAATTAACAATAAGATCAAGTACCAATAAAACCAATTTATCAATAATACTAGTTATCAATAATGCCAAATACAACATACCAAATACAATACAATACATTAATGCTTCTTTATATACTACCACTTTAGTATGAAGCAGACCAATTACAATACAAAACGCCCAATATATTAATGCTTGTTTATATACTACCGCTTTAGTATAAAGCAGACCTTTTTTCGAAAGCATCTTCTTTCTTATACGGCTTACCTGCCCAATCGCAAAGCTTACCAGCTCTCGTACTTACCTGTACCCTCCCCGTATCTCACGTGGTCCACACCTCGATGGCGCTTGTGAGTTTCTGCATAATGCCAAATGGCTTATGTGTCCAATTACATTCATGCTCAGCACAGGCTCGCATGTTTACTTGAAAAAAAAAAAAAAAAAACCAATAAATTCATGCTCAGCACAGGCTCGCATGTTTACTTGAAAAAAAAAAAAAAAAAAAAAAAAAAAAACAGATATCAATAAGACCAATTAACAATAAGATCAAGTACCAATAAAACCAATTTATCAATAATACTAGTTATCAATAATGCCAAATACAACATACCAAATACAATACAATACATTAATGCTTCTTTATATACTACCACTTTAGTATGAAGCAGACCAATTACAATACAAAACGCCCAATATATTAATGCTTGTTTATATACTACCGCTTTAGTATAAAGCAGACCTTTTTCTCGAAAGCATCTTCTTTCTTATACGGCTTACCTGCCCAATCGCAAAGCTTACCAGCTCTCGTACTTACCTGTACCCTCCCCGTATCTCACGTGGTCCACACCTCGATGGCGCTTGTGAGTTTCTGCATAATGCCAAATGGCTTATGTGTCCAATTACATTCATGCTCAGCACAGGCTCGCATGTTTACTTGAAAAAAAAAAAAAAAAAAAAAGGCTTATGTGTCCAATTACATTCATGCTCAGCACAGGCTCGCATGTTTACTTGAAAAAAAAAAAAAAAAAAAAGACCTTTTTCGAAAGCATCTTCTTTCTTATACGGCTTACCTGCCCAATCGCAAAGCTTACCAGCTCTCGTACTTACCTGTACCCTCCCCGTATCTCACGTGGTCCACACCTCGATGGCGCTTGTGAGTTTCTGCATAATGCCAAATGGCTTATGTGTCCAATTACATTCATGCTCAGCACAGGCTCGCATGTTTACTTGAAAAAAAAAAAAAAAAAAAAAAAACACCCCCCCCGTATCTCACGTGGTCCACACCTCGATGGCGCTTGTGAGTTTCTGCATAATGCCAAATGGCTTATGTGTCCAATTACATTCATGCTCAGCACAGGCTCGCATGTTTACTTGAAAAAAAAAAAAAAAAAAAAAATACCAGTTATCAATATACCAAATACAATTTCCAGATATCATTAAGACCAATTAACAACAAGATCAAGTACCAATAAGACCAATTTATCAATAATACCAGATATCAATATACCAAATACAATATACCAAATACAATTTCCAGATATCAATAAGACCAATTAACAATAAGATCAAGTACCAATAAAACCAATATATCAATAATACTAGTTATCAATAATGCCAAATACAACATACCAAATACCAAATACAATACAATACATTAATGCTTCTTTATATACTACCACTTTAGTATGAAGCAGACCAATTACAATACAAAACGCCCAATATATTAATGCTTGTTTATATACTACCGCTTTAGTATAAAGCAGACCTTTTTTCGAAAGCATCTTCTTTCTTATACGGCTTACCTGCCCAATCGCAAAGCTTACCAGCTCTCGTACTTACCTGTACCCTCCCCGTATCTCACGTGGTCCACACCTCGATGGCGCTTGTGAGTTTCTGCATAATGCCAAATGGCTTATGTGTCCAATTACATTCATGCTCAGCACAGGCTCGCATGTTTACTTGAAAAAAAAAAAAAAAAAAAAAGGCACAGGCATGTTTACTTGAAAAAAAAAAAAAAAAAAAACCAATTAACAACAAGATCAAGTACCAATAAAACCTATATATCAATAATACTAGCTATCAATAATGCCAAATACAACATACCAAATACAAAAATACAATACATTAATGCTTCTTTATATACTACCACTTTAGAATGAAGCAGACCAATTACAATACAAAACGCCCAATATATTAATGCTTGTTTATATACTACCGCTTTAGTATAAAGCAGACCTTTTTTCGAAAGCATTTTCTTTCTTATACGGCTTACCTGCCCAATCGCAAAGCTTACCAGCTCTCGTACTTACCTGTACCCTCCCCGTATCTCACGTGGTCCACACCTCGATGGCGCTTGTGAGTTTCTGCATAATGCCAAATGGCTTATGTGTCCAATTACATCCATGCTCAGCACAGGCTCGCATGTTTACTTGAAAAAAAAAAAAAAAAAAAAAAAATTACCTGTACCCTCCCGTATCTCACGTGGTCCACACCTCGATGGCGCTTGTGAGTTTCTGCATAATGCCAAATGGCTTATGTGTCCAATTACATTCATGCTCAGCACAGGCTCGCATGTTTACTTGAAAAAAAAAAAAAAAAAAAAAAAAAAAATGCCAAATACAACATACCAAATACAATACAATACATTAATGCTTCTTTATATACTACCACTTTAGTATGAAGCAGACCAATTACAATACAAAACGCCCAATATATTAATGCTTGTTTATATACTACCGCTTTAGTATAAAGCAGACCTTTTTCGAAAGCATCTTCTTTCTTATACGGCTTACCTGCCCAATCGCAAAGCTTACCAGCTCTCGTACTTACCTGTACCCTCCCCGTATCTCACGTGGTCCACACCTCGATGGCGCTTGTGAGTTTCTGCATAATGCCAAATGGCTTATGTGTCCAATTACATTCCATGCTCAGCACAGGCTCGCATGTTTACTTGAAAAAAAAAAAAAAAAAAAAAAAGGCTTATGTGTCCAATTACATTCATGCTCAGCACAGGCTCGCATGTTTACTTGAAAAAAAAAAAAAAAAAAAACGAAAGCATCTTCTTTCTTAAACGGCTTACCTGCCCAATCGCAAAGCTTACCAGCTCTCGTACTTACCTGTACCCTCCCCGTATCTCACGTGGTCCACACCTCGATGGCGCTTGTGAGTTTCTGCATAATGCCAAATGGCTTATGTGTCCAATTACATTCATGCTCAGCACAGGCTCGCATGTTTACTTGAAAAAAAAAAAAAAAAAAAAAAAAAAAAAATCAATAATACCAGATATCAATATACCAAATACAATTTCCAGATATCAATAAGACCAATTAACAATAAGATCAAGTACCAATAAAACCAATATATCATTAATACTAGTTATCAATAATGCCAAATACAACATACCAAATACCAAATACAATACAATACATTAATGCTTCTTTATATACTACCACTTTAGTATGAAGCAGACCAATTACAATACAAAACGCCCAATATATTAATGCTTGTTTATATACTACCGCTTTAGTATAAAGCAGACCTTTTTCGAAAGCATCTTCTTTCTTATACGGCTTACCTGCCCAATCACAAAGCTTACCAGCTCTCGTACTTACCTGTACCCTCCCCGTATCTCACGTGGTCCACACCTCGATGGCGCTTGTGAGTTTCTGCATAATGCCAAATGGCTTATGTGTCCAATTACATTCATGCTCAGCACAGGCTCGCATGTTTACTTGAAAAAAAAAAAAAAAAAAAATACAACATACCAAATACCAAACACAATACAATACATTAATGCTTCTTTATATACTACCTCTTCAGTATGAAACAGACCAATTAGAATACAAAACGCCCAATATATACTACCGCTTTAGTATAAAGCAGACCTTTTTCGAAAGCATTTTTTTTCTTATACGGCTTACCTGCCCAATCGCAAAGCTTACCAGCTCTCGTACTTACCTGTACCCTCCCCGTATCTCACGTGGTCCACACCTCGATGGCGCTTGTGAGTTTCTGCATAATGCCAAATGGCTTATGTGTCCAATTACATTCATGCTCAGCACAGGCTCGCATGTTTACTTGAAAAAAAAAAAAAAAAAAAAAGACCAATTAACAATAAGATCAAGTACCAATAAAACCAATATATCAATAATACTAGTTATCAATAATGCCAAATACAACATACCAAATACCAAATACAATACAATACATTAATGCTTCTTTATATACTACCACTTTAGTATGAAGCAGACCAATTACAATACAAAACGCCCAATATATTAATGCTTGTTTATATACTACCGCTTTAGTATAAAGCAGACCTCTTTTCGAAAGCATCTTCTTTCTTATACGGCTTACCTGCCCAATCACAAAGCTTACCAGCTCTCGTACTTACCTGTACCCTCCCCGTATCTCACGTGGTCCACACCTCGATGGCGCTTGTGAGTTTCTGCATAATGCCAAATGGCTTATGTGTCCAATTACATTCATGCTCAGCACAGGCTCGCATGTTTACTTGAAAAAAAAAAAAAAAAAAAAAAAAAAAAAAAAATAATACCAGTTATCAATATACCAAATACAATATACCAAACAGAATTTTCAGATATCAATAAGACCAATTAACAACAAGATCAAGTACCAATAAGACCAATTTATCAATAATACCAGATATCAATATACCAAATACAATATACCAAATACAATATACCAAATACAATCTCCAGATATCAATAAGACCAATTAACAATAAGATCAAGTACCAATAAAACCAATATATCAATAATACCAATTATCAATAATACCAATTATCAATAATGCCAAATACAACATACCAAATACCAAACACAATACAATACATTAATGCTTCTTTATATACTACCACTTCAGTATGAAACAGACCAATTAGAATACAAAACGCCCAATATATACTACCGCTTTAGTATAAAGCAGACCTTTTCGAAAGCATTTTTTTCTTATACGGCTTACCTGCCCAATCGCAAAGCTTACCAGCTCTCGTACTTACCTGTACCCTCCCCGTATCTCACGTGGTCCACACCTCGATGGCGCTTGTGAGTTTCTGCATAATGCCAAATGGCTTATGTGTCCAATTACATTCATGCTCAGCACAGGCTCGCATGTTTACTTGAAAAAAAAAAAAACCATAAAAAAACCCCATTTTTTTAATTTTATATACTACCCTTTAAAAAAAAACAGACCTTTTTTCGAAAGAATCTTCTTTCTTATACGGCTTACCTGCCCAATCGCAAAGCTTACCAGCTCTCGTACTTACCTGTACCCTCCCCGTATCTCACGTGGTCCACACCTCGATGGCGCTTGTGAGTTTCTGCATAATGCCAAATGGCTTATGTGTCCAATTACATTCATGCTCAGCACAGGCTCGCATGTTTACTTGAAAAAAAAAAAAAAAAAAAAAAAAGCTCTCGTACTTACCTGTACTCTCCCCGTATCTCACGTGGTCCACACCTCGATGGCGCTTGTGAGTTTCTGCATAATGCCAAATGGCTTATGTGTCCAATTACATTCATGCTCAGCACAGGCTCGCATGTTTACTTGAAAAAAAAAAAAAAAAAAAAAAAAAACTTCTTTATATACTACCACTTCAGTATGAAACAGACCAATTAGAATACAAAACGCCCAATATATACTACCGCTTTAGTATAAAGCAGACCTTTTTTCGAAAGCATTTTCTTTCTTATACGGCTTACCTGCCCAATCGCAAAGCTTACCAGCTCTCGTACTTACCTGTACCCTCCCCGTATCTCACGTGGTCCACACCTCGATGGCGCTTGTGAGTTTCTGCATAATGCCAAATGGCTTATGTGTCCAATTACATTCATGCTCAGCACAGGCTCGCATGTTTACTTGAAAAAAAAAAAAAAAAACAAAAACCAATTAACAACAAGATCAAGTACCAATAAGACCAATTTATCAATAATACCAGTTATCAATATACCAAATACAATATACCAAATACAATATACCAAATACAATCTCCAGATATCAATAAGACCAATTAACAATAAGATCAAGTACCAATAAAACCAATATATCAATAATACCAATTATCAATAATACCAATTATCAATAATGCCAAATACAACATACCAAATACCAAACACAATACAATACATTAATGCTTCTTTATATACTACCACTTCAGTATGAAACAGACCAATTAGAATACAAAACGCCCAATATATACTACCGCTTTAGTATAAAGCAGACCTTTTTTCGAAAGCATTTTCTTTCTTATACGGCTTACCTGCCCAATCGCAAAGCTTACCAGCTCTCGTACTTACCTGTACCCTCCCCGTATCTCACGTGGTCCACACCTCGATGGCGCTTGTGAGTTTCTGCATAATGCCAAATGGCTTATGTGTCCAATTACATTCATGCTCAGCACAGGCTCGCATGTTTACTTGAAAAAAAAAAAAAAAAAAAAAAAAAGCCAAATACAACATACCAAATACCAAACACAATACAATACATTAATGCTTCTTTATATACTACCACTTCAGTATGAAACAGACCAATTAGAATACAAAACGCCCAATATATACTACCGCTTTAGTATAAAGCAGACCTTTTTCGAAAGCATTTTCTTTTCTTATACGGCTTACCTGCCCAATCGCAAAGCTTACCAGCTCTCGTACTTACCTGTACCCTCCCCGTATCTCACGTGGTCCACACCTCGATGGCGCTTGTGAGTTTCTGCATAATGCCAAATGGCTTATGTGTCCAATTACATTCATGCTCAGCACAGGCTCGCATGTTTACTTGAAAAAAAAAAAAAAAAAAAAAAAAAACCAATTAACAATAAGATCAAGTATCAATAAAACCAATATATCAATAATTCCAGTTATCAATATACCAAATACAATTTCCAGATATCAATAAGACCAATTAACAACAAGATCAAGTACCAATAAGACCAATTTATCAATAATACCAGTTATCAATATACCAAATACAATTTCCAGATATCATTAAGACCAATTAACAACAAGATCAAGTACCAATAAGACCAATTTATCAATAATACCAGATATCAATATACCAAATACAATATACCAAATACAATTTCCAGATATCAATAAGACCAATTAACAATAAGATCAAGTACCAATAAAACCAATATATCAATAATACTAGTTATCAATAATGCCAAATACAACATACCAAATACCAAATACAATACAATACATTAATGCTTCTTTATATACTACCACTTTAGTATGAAGCAGACCAATTACAATACAAAACGCCCAATATATTAATGCTTGTTTATATACTACCGCTTTAGTATAAAGCAGACCTTTTTCGAAAGCATTTTCTTTCTTATACGGCTTACCTGCCCAATCACAAAGCTTACCAGCTCTCGTACTTACCTGTACCCTCCCCGTATCTCACGTGGTCCACACCTCGATGGCGCTTGTGAGTTTCTGCATAATGCCAAATGGCTTATGTGTCCAATTACATTCATGCTCAGCACAGGCTCGCATGTTTACTTGAAAAAAAAAAAAAAAAAAAAAAAAAAAAAAAACAATTTCCAGATATCAATAAGACCAATTAACAATAAGATCAAGTACCAATAAAACCAATTTATCAATAATACTAGTTATCAATAATGCCAAATACAACATACCAAATACAATACAATACATTAATGCTTCTTTATATACTACCACTTTAGTATGAAGCAGACCAATTACAATACAAAACGCCCAATATATTAATGCTTGTTTATATACTACCGCTTTAGTATAAAGCAGACCTTTTTCGAAAGCATTTTCTTTCTTATACGGCTTACCTGCCCAATCGCAAAGCTTACCAGCTCTCGTACTTACCTGTACCCTCCCCGTATCTCACGTGGTCCACACCTCGATGGCGCTTGTGAGTTTCTGCATAATGCCAAATGGCTTATGTGTCCAATTACATTCATGCTCAGCACAGGCTCGCATGTTTACTTGAAAAAAAAAAAAAAAAAAAAAAAAAAAAAAACGTACTTACCTGTACCCTCCCCGTATCTCACGTGGTCCACACCTCGATGGCGCTTGTGAGTTTCTGCATAATGCCAAATGGCTTATGTGTCCAATTACATTCATGCTCAGCACAGGCTCGCATGTTTACTTGAAAAAAAAAAAAAAAAAAAAAAAAAAAACAGACCAATTACAATACAAAACGCCCAATATATTAATGCTTGTTTATATACTACCGCTTTAGTATAAAGCAGACCTTTTTCGAAAGCATCTTCTTTCTTATACGGCTTACCTGCCCAATCACAAAGCTTACCAGCTCTCGTACTTACCTGTACCCTCCCCGTATCTCACGTGGTCCACACCTCGATGGCGCTTGTGAGTTTCTGCATAATGCCAAATGGCTTATGTGTCCAATTACATTCATGCTCAGCACAGGCTCGCATGTTTACTTGAAAAAAAAAAAAAAAAAAAAACCTTTTTTCGAAAGCATTTTCTTTCTTATACGGCTTACCTGCCCAATCGCAAAGCTTACCAGCTCTCGTACTTACCTGTACCCTCCCCGTATCTCCAATAAAACCAATATATCAATAATTCCAGTTATCAGTCAAACCAAATACAGCATACCAAATACAATAAATCTCCAGATATCAATAAGACCAATTAACAACAAGATCAAGTACCAATAAGACCAATTTATCAATAATACCAGTTATCAATATACCAAATACAATTTCCAGATATCATTAAGACCAATTAACAACAAGATCAAGTACCAATAAGACCAATTTATCAATAATACCAGATATCAATATACCAAATACAATATACCAAATACAATTTCCAGATATCAATAAGACCAATTAACAATAAGATCAAGTACCAATAAAACCAATATATCAATAATACTAGTTATCAATAATGCCAAATACAACATACCAAATACCAAATACAATACAATACATTAATGCTTCTTTATATACTACCACTTTAGTATGAAGCAGACCAATTACAATACAAAACGCCCAATATATTAATGCTTGTTTATATACTACCGCTTTAGTATAAAGCAGACCTCTTTTCGAAAGCATCTTCTTTCTTATACGGCTTACCTGCCCAATCACAAAGCTTACCAGCTCTCGTACTTACCTGTACCCTCCCCGTATCTCACGTGGTCCACACCTCGATGGCGCTTGTGAGTTTCTGCATAATGCCAAATGGCTTATGTGTCCAATTACATTCATGCTCAGCACAGGCTCGCATGTTTACTTGAAAAAAAAAAAAAAAAAACACCCAATACCATTTCCCAATTCCATTTTCCAAAAAAAATTTCCCTTTTCAATAACCCAATTAACAAAAAATCCAATAACCAATAAAACCAATATATCAATAAAACTAGTTATCAATAATGCCAAATACAACATACCAAATACCAAATACAATACAATACATTAATGCTTCTTTATATACTACCACTTTAGTATGAAGCAGACCAATTACAATACAAAACGCCCAATATATTAATGCTTGTTTATATACTACCGCTTTAGTATAAAGCAGACCTTTTCGAAAGCATCTTCTTTCTTATACGGCTTACCTGCCCAATCACAAAGCTTACCAGCTCTCGTACTTACCTGTACCCTCCCCGTATCTCACGTGGTCCACACCTCGATGGCGCTTGTGAGTTTCTGCATAATGCCAAATGGCTTATGTGTCCAATTACATTCATGCTCAGCACAGGCTCGCATGTTTACTTGAAAAAAAAAAAAAAAAAAAACCAATTACATTCATGCTCAGCAAGCTCGCATGTTTACTTGAAAAAAAAAAAAAAAAAAAAAAAAGATAAAGCAGACCTTTTTTCAAAAGCATCTTCTTTCTTATACGGCTTACCTGCCCAATCCATAAGCTTACCAGCTCTCGTACTTACCTGTACCCTCCCCCGTATCTCACGTGGTCCACACCTCGATGGCGCTTGTGAGTTTCTGCATAATGCCAAATGGCTTATGTGTCCAATTACATTCATGCTCAGCACAGGCTCGCATGTTTACTTGAAAAAAAAAAAAAAAAAAAAAAAAAAAAAAATCAATTACATTCATGCTCAGCACAGGCTCGCATGTTTACTTGAAAAAAAAAAAAAAAAAGCTCCCGTACTTACCTGTACCCTCCCCGTATCTCACGTGGTCCACACCTCGATGGCGCTTGTGAGTTTCTGCATAATGCCAAATGGCTTATGTGTCCAATTATATTCATGCTCAGCACAGGCTCGCATGTTTACTTGAAAAAAAAAAAAAAAAAAAAAAAAAAATTATCAATAATGCCAAATACAACATACCAAATACAATACAATACATTAATGCTTCTTTATATACTACCACTTTAGTATGAAGCAGACCAATTACAATACAAAACGCCCAATATATTAATGCTGGTTTATATACTACCGCTTTAGTATAAAGCAGACCTTTTTTCGAAAGCATCTTCTTTCTTATACGGCTTACCTGCCCAATCGCAAAGCTTACCAGCTCTCGTACTTACCTGTACCCTCCCCGTATCTCACGTGGTCCACACCTCGATGGCGCTTGTGAGTTTCTGCATAATGCCAAATGGCTTATGTGTCCAATTACATTCATGCTCAGCACAGGCTCGCATGTTTACTTGAAAAAAAAAAAAAAAAAAAAAACCCGTATCTCACGTGGTCCACACCTCGATGGCGCTTGTGAGTTTCTGCAGTAATGCCAAATGGCTTATGTGTCCAATTAAATTCATGCTCAGCACAGGCTCGCATGTTTACTTGAAAAAAAAAAAAAAAAAAAAAAAAGACCAATTACATTCATGCTCAGCACAGGCTCGCATGTTTACTTGAAAAAAAAAAAAAAAAAAAAAACAATATATCAATAATACCAGTTATCAATAATGCCAAATACAACATACCAAATACCAAATACAATACAATACATTAATGCTTCTTTATATACTACCACTTTAGTATGAAGCAGACCAATTAGAATAAAAAACGCCCAATATATACTACCGCTTTAGTATAAAGCAGACCTTTTTCGAAAGCATCTTCTTTCTTATACGGCTTACCTGCCCAATCACAAAGCTTACCAGCTCTCGTACTTACCTGTACCCTCCCCGTATCTCACGTGGTCCACACCTCGATGGCGCTTGTGAGTTTCTGCATAATGCCAAATGGCTTATGTGTCCAATTACATTCATGCTCAGCACAGGCTCGCATGTTTACTTGAAAAAAAAAAAAAAAAAAAAAAAAAAAACAAGCATCTTCTTTCTTATACGGCTTACCTGCCCAATCACAAAGCTTACCAGCTCTCGTACTTACCTGTACCCTCCCCGTATCTCACGTGGTCCACACCTCGATGGCGCTTGTGAGTTTCTGCATAATGCCAAATGGCTTATGTGTCCAATTACATTCATGCTCAGCACAGGCTCGCATGTTTACTTGAAAAAAAAAAAAAAAAAAAAAAAAAGATATCATTAAGACCAATTAACAACAAGATCAAGTACCAATAAGACCAATTTATCAATAATACCAGATATCAATATACCAAATACAATATACCAAATACAATTTCCAGATATCAATAAGACCAATTAACAATAAGATCAAGTACCAATAAAACCAATATATCAATAATACTAGTTATCAATAATGCCAAATACAACATACCAAATACCAAATACAATACAATACATTAATGCTTCTTTATATACTACCACTTTAGTATGAAGCAGACCAATTACAATACAAAACGCCCAATATATTAATGCTTGTTTATATACTACCGCTTTAGTATAAAGCAGACCTTTTTTCGAAAGCATCTTCTTTCTTATACGGCTTACCTGCCCAATCGCAAAGCTTACCAGCTCTCGTACTTACCTGTACCCTCCCCGTATCTCACGTGGTCCACACCTCGATGGCGCTTGTGAGTTTCTGCATAATGCCAAATGGCTTATGTGTCCAATTACATTCATGCTCAGCACAGGCTCGCATGTTTACTTGAAAAAAAAAAAAAAAAAAAAAAAAAAAATACCAATTATCAATAATGCCAAATACAACATACCAAATACCAAACACAATACAATACATTAATGCTTCTTTATATACTACCACTTCAGTATGAAACAGACCAATTAGAATACAAAACGCCCAATATATTAATTTTATATACTACCGCTTTAGTATAAAGCAGACCTTTTTCGAAAGCATTTTTTTCTTATACGGCTTACCTGCCCAATCGCAAAGCTTACCAGCTCTCGTACTTACCTGTACCCTCCCCCGTATCTCACGTGGTCCACACCTCGATGGCGCTTGTGAGTTTCTGCATAATGCCAAATGGCTTATGTGTCCAATTACATTCATGCTCAGCACAGGCTCGCATGTTTACTTGAAAAAAAAAAAAAAAAAAAAAAATATTAAAAATACCAAACACAATACAATACATTAATGCTTCTTTATATACTACCACTTCAGTATGAAACAGACCAATTAGAATACAAAACGCCCAATAACTATACTACCGCTTTAGTATAAAGCAGACCTTTTTCGAAAGCATTTTTTTCTTATACGGCTTACCTGCCCAATCGCAAAGCTTACCAGCTCTCGTACTTACCTGTACCCTCCCCGTATCTCACGTGGTCCACACCTCGATGGCGCTTGTGAGTTTCTGCATAATGCCAAATGGCTTATGTGTCCAATTACATTCATGCTCAGCACAGGCTCGCATGTTTACTTGAAAAAAAAAAAAAAAAAAAAAAAAAAAAAATGGCTTATGTGTCCAATTACCTTCATGCTCAGCACAGGCTCGCATGTTTACTTGAAAAAAAAAAAAAAAAAAAAATTTCATACCTCGATGGCGCTTGTGAGTTTCTGCATAATGCCAAATGGCTTATGTGTCCAATTACATTCATGCTCAGCACAGGCTCGCATGTTTACTTGAAAAAAAAAAAAAAAAAAAAAAAAAAAAAAATATACCAAATACAATATACCAAATACAATTTCCAGATATCAATAAGACCAATTAACAATAAGATCAAGTACCAATAAAACCAATATATCAATAATACTAGTTATCAATAATGCCAAATACAACATACCAAATACCAAATACAATACAATACATTAATGCTTCTTTATATACTACCACTTTAGTATGAAGCAGACCAATTACAATACAAAACGCCCAATATATTAATGCTTGTTTATAAACTACCGCTTTAGTATAAAGCAGACCTTTTTCGAAAGCATCTTTCTTTCTTATACGGCTTACCTGCCCAATCACAAAGCTTACCAGCTCTCGTACTTACCTGTACCCTCCCCGTATCTCACGTGGTCCACACCTCGATGGCGCTTGTGAGTTTCTGCATAATGCCAAATGGCTTATGTGTCCAATTACATTCATGCTCAGCACAGGCTCGCATGTTTACTTGAAAAAAAAAAAAAAAAAAAAAAAATGTTTACTTGAAAAAAAAAACAAAAAAAAAAGACCATAACACGATCAGTACCAATAAGACCAATTTACATAATACCAGATATCAATATACCAAATACAATATACCAATACAATTTCCAGATATCAATAAGACCAATAACAATAAGATCAAGTACCAATAAAACCAATATATCAATAATACTAGTTATCAATAATGCCAAATACAACATACCAAATACAATACATTAATGCTTCTTTATATACTACCACTTTAGTATGAAGCAGACCAATTACAATACAAAACGCCCAATATATTAATGCTTGTTTATATACTACCGCTTTAGTATAAAGCAGACCTTTTTTCGAAAGCATCTTCTTTCTTATACGGCTTACCTGCCCAATCGCAAAGCTTACCAGCTCTCGTACTTACCTGTACCCTCCCCGTATCTCACGTGGTCCACACCTCGATGGCGCTTGTGAGTTTCTGCATAATGCCAAATGGCTTATGTGTCCAATTAAATTCATGCTCAGCACAGGCTCGCATGTTTACTTGAAAAAAAAATTAAAAAAAAAAAAAAATCGCAATGTTTACTATAAAAAAAAAAAAAAAAAAAAAAGCTTACCAGCTCTCGTACTTACCTGTACCCTCCCCGTATCTCACGTGGTCCACACCTCGATGGCGCTTGTGAGTTTCTGCATAATGCCAAATGGCTTATGTGTCCAATTACATTCATGCTCAACAAAGGCTCGCATGTTTACTGTGAAAAAAAAAAAAAAAAAAAAATGCATTTAGCCTTGCTAGAATATTGCTATAAAATTTGCTTAAATTTTTCTGCTTTGTGCTGTGCTTTTGCTTTTGCTTTTGCATGTGTTTGTATTTGCAATTGTTTTGCGTGAGTTTTTGCTGCTGCTAATGCTGCTGCTTTAATTCATTGATAAAGCAAATGCAAATATTTTTTGATTTCCTTAATATTTTTTCAACTTTTCAAGCGTGAATAAAACTTGCATAATTTAAATAAATTTTTCCACTAAAATATTATTTATAACAATTTTCTAGCTTTTTTCCACGTTTTTGTTTCCCCCCCAACCATAATGTTTTTTAATTTAAGATCAACTAACATTAAAACCAATATATCATTAATATCAGTTATCAATAAAGCCAAATACAACATACCAAATACAATTTCCAGATATCAATAAGATCAGTTAACAATAAGATAAATTATCAATAAAACCAACAAATCGATAATATTAGTTATCAATTAAGCCAAATACACCACACCTAATACAATAATTTCCAGATATCAAGAAGACCAATTAACAATAAGATCAAGTATCAATAAAACCAATATATCAATAATTCCAGTTATCAGTAAAACCAAATACAGCATACCAAATACAATAAATCTCCAGATATCAATAAGACCAATTAACAACAAGATCAAGTACCAATAAGACCAATTTATCAATAATACCAGTTATCAATATACCAAATACAATTTCCAGATATCATTAAGACCAATTAACAACAAGATCAAGTACCAATAAGACCAATTTATCAATAATACCAGATATCAATATACCAAATACAATATACCAAATACAATTTCCAGATATCAATAAGACCAATTAACAATAAGATCAAGTACCAATAAAACCAATATATCAATAATACTAGTTATCAATAATGCCAAATACAACATACCAAATACCAAATACAATACAATACATTAATGCTTCTTTATATACTACCACTTTAGTATGAAGCAGACCAATTACAATACAAAACGCCCAATATATTAATGCTTGTTTATATACTACCGCTTTAGTATAAAGCAGACCTTTTTCGAAAGCATCTTCTTTCTTATACGGCTTACCTGCCCAATCACAAAGCTTACCAGCTCTCGTACTTACCTGTACCCTCCCCGTATCTCACGTGGTCCACACCTCGATGGCGCTTGTGAGTTTCTGCATAATGCCAAATGGCTTATGTGTCCAATTACATTCATGCTCAGCACAGGCTCGCATGTTTACTTGAAAAAAAAAAAATAATAATAATACTAGTTATCAATAATGCCAAATACAACATACCAAATACCAAATACAATACAATACATTAATGCTTCCAAATACAATTTTCAGATATCAATAAGACCAATTAACAACAAGATCAAGCACCAATAAGACCAATTTATCAATAATACCAGTTATCAATATACCAAATACAATTTCCAGATATCAATAAGACCAATTAAGAATAAGATCAAGTACCAATAAAACCAATATATCAATAATACTAGTTATCAATAATGCCAAATACAACATACCAAATACCAAATACAATACAATACATTAATGCTTCTTTATATACTACCACTTTAGTATGAAGCAGACCAATTACAATACAAAACGCCCTAAATATTAATGCTTGTTTATATACTACCGCTTTAGTATAAAGCAGACCTTTTTTTCGAAAGCATTTTCTTTCTTATACGGCTTACCTGCCCAATCGCAAAGCTTACCAGCTCTCGTACTTACCTGTACCCTCCCCGTATCTCACGTGGTCCACACCTCGATGGCGCTTGTGAGTTTCTGCATAATGCCAAATGGCTTATGTGTCCAATTACATTCATGCTCAGCAAAGGCTCGCATGTTTACTTGAAAAAAAAAAAAAAAAAAATATCCGTGGTCCACACCTCGATGGCGCTTGTGAGTTTCTGCATAATGCCAAATGGCTTATGTGTCCAATTACATTCATGCTCAGCACAGGCTCGCATGTTTACTTGAAAAAAAAAAAAAAAACCAAATACAATACAATACAATACATTAATGCTTCTTTATATACTTCCACTTTAGTATGAAGCAGACCAATTAAAATACAAAACGCCCAATATGTTAATGCTTGTTTATATACTACCGCTTTAGTATAAAACAGACCTTTTTCAAAGCATCTTCTTTCTTATACGGCTTACCTGCCCAATCGCAAAGCTTACCAGCTCTCGTACTTACCTGTACCCTCCCCGTATCTCACGTGGTCCACACCTCGATGGCGCTTGTGAGTTTCTGCATAATGCCAAATGGCTTATGTGTCCAATTACATTCATGCTCAGCAAAGGCTCGCATGTTTACTTGAAAAAAAAAAAAAAAAAACCCTCCCCGTATCTCACGTGGTCCACACCTCGATGGCGCTTGTGAGTTTCTGCATAATGCCAAATGGCTTATGTGTCCAATTACATTCATGCTCAGCACAGGCTCGCATGTTTACTTGAAAAAAAAAAAAAAATTTAGTATAAAGCAGACCTTTTTTCGAAAGCATCTTCTTTCTTATACGGCTTACCTGCCCAATCGCAAAGCTTACCAGCTCTCGTACTTACCTGTACCCTCCCCGTATCTCACGTGGTCCACACCTCGATTGCGCTTGTGAGTTTCTGCGTAATGCCAAATGGCTTATGTGTCCAATTAAATTCATGCTCAGCACAGGCTCGCATGTTTACTTGAAAAAAAAAAATAAAATAAAAAAAAGCTCGTTCTCCTTCTATCTTTAGCCCCTCTCTCAAATTAAACACTCTATGTGCTCTCTTGATTGTCTTTCTGCCTGCTCTTTCTCGTTCTCTCTTTAGCCCCTCAGCCGAATTGAACACTGACTCTATTTCTTTTTTGTAATGGCCGCCTTTGACTTTCAGCTAAGCAGCTCTGCAGATCGTCTTTCATTACAGTTTTGTCATTTGAAGTGTTCGCAATTGTTTTTCGTGTGTGCTTAAATCTGTGCATCTTACATATACATATGTCGGGTTATGATTGATATTTTTATTACTATCCATATTTAATCACATAGATTGTATACGGCGAATAAACTTGATCGCGCCACTGTCACTTTGAGACTGCCTGATAGGCCCTACCGAACTTACTTATATCTCCATGTCTCGCAGTGGCTCAAGCATACACGCACAACAATCGTAGTACGCATCATTCTCGCAACATCTCTCTCGCAACATCTCTCTTGCAACATCTCTCTCTCTGGTTCACATTGAACTATCCTGACCATCTGGCGAACAGACAGAACAAAACGTACGAACGACCGTTAGTTAACCAAAAATGAGAATTGACCATCTGGCGAATAGACAGAACGAAACGTTCTAGCAACAACCGTTAGTTAACCAAAAATGAGAATTGCCATTTGGTACACGCATTCCTTTACACTGACCTACATAATTTAAGATCCGACACGGCCATTCTGACAATTACACGTCCTCGTGTACGGTAATCTTAATATTTCGACTATGATTTAAAAATTAATGATTATAACTTGTGTTTTCTTTTACTCATCAATTTCAGATACCATTTCTTTATTCGACATATTATCTTACACTTAACATTTTCTCTTATTTCGTAATCTTTCATTATTTTACATTCTTCACAACATTATAAGCAAATTTCCATTCTTACTCTCATTCTCATTGCATAATCAGATTCTTTTTAACATTTAATTCATTACATTTGCTTCTCAAAATTCGACTCTAGTTATCGTCACTATGATTTCCTTTTGATTAAAAGCATGGTCTCGTCAAGAGCGCCACACGCCATGTTCAACATTTGTCTTTCACTTGTGCTTGCCCAATGACGTAGATAGCTCAAATCTCAAAATCATATGTTGAACTTATACAATTCAATCAAATATTGTCATATATCAACCATGCAAAACTTTGCATCCGCCAGGTTATTTCCAATCGAATTCACAAACACATCCGCCATTCTCAAACATTTTCTTGTCAAAGTCTATTGCAACTTCTTCTCAACCGTTCCATACTCGATATGGACACATCTCACATAACATATCCTCTCACACGGATATATTGTAACCATTTCAACATGTCTCAGGCGGGCAATCTAATTCACTCGGAACATAACCATCTGGCATCTTTCTCAAATCTTCATGACAATATTTATAAGTTCTCTTATTATGCAATGACTTCAAGATATATCTATCTCCTTCTAGAACTTCACTAACCAAAAATGGTCCTTAAACTTCGCATCCAATTTAGTTTGATGCCGTTCTTCATTTTTCAGTAGAACAAAATCTCCAATTTTATGTCGTTCAACCACTGCTTTATTTTTATCGAATCTTATTTTATCGTAACTAGCTTGATTGTTTATATTTTCCATTGCCCTTTCTCTAGCATTAACTTTATCTACCTCCATCTCTGTATCATACGGTGGAATCAAACCCAAAGGACGAGCCTCCTTGCCGACAAGCAACTCTAGGGGACTTGCCTTGGTTGTACTACTAACTGTGCAATTCAAGGCAAGTTGTACCTCACCTAGAGCATTTTGCCAAGATCGGTGACCCGATTCAACCGCTGATAGTAGATTCTTAAGGGTACTCATCACACGTTCAACTTGACCGTTTGCACGGCTTCCTCCTGTAGCTATAAGATGAAGCTTAATCTTCTGTGATGTACAAAATTCTGAAAATTTTCCACTAGTAAAACATCTACCCTGATCAGCTATTATACGCTGCGGTATTCCGAACAAAGAAATAGATGATTTCATTGCCTGAATACAACTGTCAGAATCTAATCTTAAAGTGTGAAACAAATAAACAAATTTTGTTAAAGCATCAATTTGTACTATCACATATTCCTTTAGATCATTCTTCCCACTCAATTTTCCAGTAATATCAATATGCACCGTGTGCCATGGTACATTCACTTTTGGAATTGGATGTAACTCGGCTTGTATCTTCCCAGATGAACCCTTAACAGTTTTACATGTAATACAGGTATCGACAAACTTCCTAACATATTTATTCATCTTGGCAAACCAATAATATTGGTAAGTTTTGTCAAGAGTCTTTTTCCATCCCAAATGCATGATGGACTCGTGCACTTGATTTATTACTGACCATCGAAATGCATGAGGCACTACTGGCAAACAACGGGTTCTTCCATTCCTCTGAACTTTACGAAACAAAACACCTTTTCTCAACTCATAAGTCTGTGCAACATCATCTGTCAACTCTTTAGAGTTAATTTTGTTAATGATATCAGTAATTTCCGAATCCTGGCGCTGTTCAGCAGCAAGCCAATCACTTGAGATTTCTGCCAAATTTACGCGCTTTTCAGGAACTAAAGACTTTTCAACTTTGGTGGCTTCCTGAATGTGATTTCTCGATAAAAAATCCACATGCGCCATACGCTTTCCTTCTCTATATTCAATTGTGAAATCAAACGCCTGTAGATACGCCCACCAACGATGTACTCTTGGTGTCAGCTCAATCTTTGTCCGCGATGATTTAAGAGAATTACAATCAGTATACACTACAAACGTACGACCAACTAAATAATGACGGAACTGTTTAACGGATTCTACCACTGCCAAAGTTTCTAATTCGTATGAAGTGTATTTAGACTCTGCAGGGAAGTAGTTTTACTAAAATACTCTATTACATGAGGATTACCATTGATTCGATGCATCAACATTGCACCGTAACCGTAAGAACTTGCATCTGTGTGTAACTCTATTGGATGTTGTGGATCGAAAATAACAAGTACAGGCTCATTTATAAGGACAGCAATAATATTTTTTCTAATATTTTCTAACTCGTTATTCCAATTAAACACACTTTTACTCGAAGTTAAGGAATATATTGGTTTCATAATCTGCGAAAACCGAGGCACGAATTTTCGAAAATAAGACGCCAATCCTATAAACTGTCTTACGCCACGAACTGTTTGCGGTGGTGGCAAGGAATCTAACGCAAGAATTTTTCGCGGATTAGGCCTTAACTCTCCAGCTCGTACCTCATACCCCAAGTATTGTACAGTAGTTTTTAAGAATCCACATTTTGCTATGTTAAAAGAAAATCCCGCTGCAGTCAATACATCCAGCACAATCCTCAATCTTTTCATACCTAATTCTATGGTAGGTGACACCACCATTATATCGTCCATATAAACTATTACATAAGAATATGCAAGATTTCCCAATGCGTTTATAATGGCTCGTTGGAACACAGACGGGGCGTTCTTGAGGCCAAAAGGCATTGTCAGATACTCATAGTGCCCATCAGGTGTAACAAACGCGGTACATTCTACAGAATCGGGATGAATGGGTATCTGATGGTATCCACTAGCCATATCCAGACACGTAAAATATTTAGCACCCGCAAGTCTAGCAATCTGGTCGTTGATGAGCGGTAAGGGATATCTGTCAGAAACAGTATTGCTGTTCAGTTCACGATAGTCAACACAAAGTCTATCGGATCCATTCTTCTTTTTAACCAAGAGTATAGGACTAGCATAGGGAGAACAACTAGGTCGAATAATGTTACAGTTTAACAATTGTGTTATTCTTTCACGTACAATCTGTTTTTCATTTGGACTCAGACGATATGGACGACGCTGCACAGTTTTGTTTGGATTAATTAATCTAATAGTCATTTCTCCCGTATTAACCCTTGTGCAAGGGATTCCATCAATAAATGCAGCTGAATAGTCGTTAAGTAATTTAATTAAGTTTTCCTTGTCATTACCAATCAATTCAGTATCAACATTAAGTAACAAAGCAGATGACTCAGATACTTTACAAACATTTACAGTCTAAATCTTAACGAATTCAAATTTATCAGGTGTCAAGATGATTTCGTATCCTTGACTAAGGATTTCCCTACCAATAACAATATCATTTGTGAGATGTTTATCTGCTATGACGTGAAAAAGTATTTCTACAACATTTCCATTAATAATGCATTTAGATAATTTTTGTAAGTTACTGGAAATGCCAGCGTCACCAATACCTCGTATTATAACAATATTATTAATAAGTTTGCCATCAAATTTATCGGCAACACTACTTCGAATAAGCGAGCATTCTGCTCCGGAATCAAAACAAATAGGAAAGATCTCACCCTGATGTGTCAAAACTCCTTTTGGCTCAGCCACAAAACATTGATTACACTTCTTCTCAGTAGCTGCTCCAGATTTAGCTGCATTGTTTGTGCACCGATTCGCAAGATGTCCAAGTTGTCCACACCGGTAACAGGTCACATTCTGTAAATCGCGATGCTGTTTATTCTCCGATCCAGACCGCTTTAGTTTACACTCTGCCATTTTATGTCCTGGTTTCTTGCATAAGTGGCACACGATTTTGGCTCGCTTACAGTTGTCACTATTAACATCAGTACTTCCAGCATTTCGCTTTTTGTCAAATGTAAATGCTTTCAGTTCCATCTGGAGTTGACTTCTAGTTTGTACATTTGACGAAAACACCATACGCTGCAAACGGTTGTCAAAATTGGCCATATGCGCAAGTACCGTGGATACAGCTATTTCCTCGACTTCCATATTGCGCCATTTTGTGGTCAATGACGTCACCAAACGGCTTGCGTACACAGCAGGGCACTCGTTGTGGGCTGGACGGCTGTTTAGCAGATTCAGGACCATAGCTGCCGGCGTTTCCTTAATCTCGAAACGCTGGATAAACAGTTCTTTAAACTGTTCCCAATTAATGCCGGGATAGCAGATCTGTGCGAGCCACGCTGAAGCACTGCCCTGCATGCAACTACTCAACATCATAATAAGTGCGCTGCCATCAATCTGTTGTTCGTCCACAATAATGCTTGCAGTTGCACACCATTGAGTCGCATCAGCTTCCGTTACGTCTGGGTTAAATTTTGGCAAAACTACTTGATTTTGTGGACGCACAGACGCTTGCATAGCTTTACACATTTCAACGAAATTGCGATTCTGCAGCTCCATAATAGTACGCCACTGATCTTCAGAAAATGCAGGAGTTGGCACTGATCCCACTTCTGATGTCGGGTTATGATTGATATTTTTATTACTATCCATATTTAATCACATAGATTGTATACGGCGAATAAACTTGATCGCGCCACTGTCACTTTGAGACTGCCTGATAGGCCCTACCGAACTTACTTATATCTCCATGTCTCGCAGTGGCTCAAGCATACACGCACAACAATCGTAGTACGCATCATTCTCGCAACATCTCTCTCGCAACATCTCTCTTGCAACATCTCTCTCTCTCTGGTTCACATTGAACTATCCTGACCATCTGGCGAACAGACAGAACAAAACGTACGAACGACCGTTAGTTAACCAAAAATGAGAATTGACCATCTGGCGAATAGACAGAACGAAACGTTCTAGCAACAACCGTTAGTTAACCAAAAATGAGAATTGCCATTTGGTACACGCATTCCTTTACACTGACCTACATAATTTAAGATCCGACACATACATATATATTTATTTTCTCATTTTTCTCTGCTCAAAACCAAGAAGGAAGACCAAGTATTTATTAAATTATTACATTATTAATACAGTTTCAAGTGTGAATGTGAACAATTTTTGCATTTAGCATTGCTAGAATATTGCTATAAAATTTGCTTAAATTTTTCTGCTTTGTGCTGTGCTTTTGCTTTTGCTTTTGCATGTGTTTGTATTTGCAATTGTTTTGCGTGAGTTTTTGCTGCTGCTAATGCTGCTGCTTTAATTCATTGATAAAGCAAATGCAAATATTTTTTGATTTCCTTAATATTTTTTCAACTTTTCAAGCGTGAATAAAATTTGCATAATTTAAATAAATTTTTCCACTAAAATATTATTTATAACAATTTTCTAGCTTTTTTTCACGTTTTTGTTTCCCCCCCCCACCACCCTTTTGTTTTTTAATTTAAGATCAACTAACATTAAAACCAATATATCATTAATATCAGTTATCAATAAAGCCAAATACAACATACCAAATACAATTTTCAGATATCAATAAGATCAGTTAACAATAAGATAAATTATCAATTAAACCAACAAATCGATAATATTAGTTATCAATTAAGCCAAATACACCACACCTAATACAATAATTCCCAGATATCAATAAGACCAATTAACAATAAGATCAAGTATCAATAAAACCAATATATCAATAATTCCAGTTATGAATATACCAAATACAATTTCCAGATATCAATAAGACCAATTAACAACAAGATCAAGTACCAATAAGACCAATTTATCAATAATACCAGATATCAATATACCAAATACAATATACCAAATACAATTTCCAGATATCAATAAGACCAATTAACAATAAGATCAAGTACCAATAAAACCAATATATCAATAAAACTAGTTATCAATAATGCCAAATACAACATACCAAATACCAAATACAATACAATACATTAATGCTTCTTTATATACTACCACTTTAGTATGAAGCAGACCAATTACAATACAAAACGCCCAATATATTAATGCTTGTTTATATACTACCGCTTTAGTATAAAGCAGACCTTTTTCGAAAGCATCTTCTTTCTTATACGGCTTACCTGCCCAATCACAAAGCTTACCAGCTCTCGTACTTACCTGTACCCTCCCCGTATCTCACGTGGTCCACACCTCGATGGCGCTTGTGAGTTTCTGCATAATGCCAAATGGCTTATGTGTCCAATTACATTCATGCTCAGCACAGGCTCGCATGTTTACTTGAAAAAAAAAAAAAAAAACAACAAGATCAAGTATCAATAAGACCAATTTATCAATAATACCAGTTATCAATATACCAACTACAATTTCCAGATATCATTAAGACCAATTAACAACAAGATCAAGTACCAATAAGACCAATTTATCAATAATACCAGATATCAATATACCAAATACAATATACCAAATACAATTTCCAGATATCAATAAGACCAATTAACAATAAGATCAAGTACCAATAAAACCAATATATCAATAAAACTAGTTATCAATAATGCCAAATACAACATACCAAATACCAAATACAATACAATACATTAATGCTTCTTTATATACTACCACTTTAGTATGAAGCAGACCAATTACAATACAAAATGCCCAATATATTAATGCTTGTTTATATACTACCGCTTTAGTATAAAGCAGACCTTTTGTAAGTTGGGTCAATTTTCTAAATTGATCCAATTGCAAAGTGGAAGTTGGGATAAATTTCGAAGTTGGTCCAAAATTATCCCAACTTCGAAAATTCAATACCAATTTTGGAAGTTGGGATAACTTTCGAAGTTGGTACAAAATTATCCCGACTTCGAAAATTCAATTCCAATTTTGGAAGTTGGGTCAATTTTCTAAATTGGTCCAATTGGAAAATGGGTCCAATTGGAATTTGGAAGTTGGGATAATTTTCGCAGTTGGTCCAAAATTATCTCTACTTTTAAAATTCAATACCAATTTTAAAAGTTGGTATAATTTTCGAAGTTGGTCCAAATTAATCCCAGCTTCGAAAATTCAATACTAATTTTGAAAGTTGGAATAATTTTCGAAGTTGGTCCAAAATTATACTAACTTCGAAAATTCAATAACAATTTTGGAAGTTGAGATAATTTTCGAAGCTGGTCCAAAATTATCCTAACTTGGAAAATTCAATACCAATTTTGGAAGTTGGGATAATTTTCGAAGCTGTTCCAAAATTATCCCAGCGTCGAAAATTCAATACTAATTTTCAAAGTCGGAATAATTTTTGCAGTTGGTCCAAAACTATCCCAACTTCGAAAATTCAATACCAATTTTGGAAGTTGGGATAATTTTTGAAGCTGTTCCAAAATTATCCCGACTTCGAAAATTCAATTCCAATTTTGGAAGTTGGGTCAATTTTCTAAATTGGTCCAATTGGAAAATGGGTCCAATTGGAATTTCGAAGTTGGAGTAATTTTCGAAGCAGTTCCCAAATTATCACAACTTCGAAAATTTAATACCAATTTTGGAAGTTGGGATCCAAAATAATCCCAACTTCGAAAATTCAAAACCAATTTTAGAAGTTGGGATAACTTTCGAAGTTGGTACAAAATTATCCCGACTTCGAAAATTCAATAACAATTTTGGAAGTTGGGTCAATTTTCTAAATTGGTCCAATTGGAAATTGGGTCCAATTGGAATTTGGAAGTTGGGATAATTTTCGCAGTTGGTCCAAAATTATCTCAACTTTTAAAATTCAATACCAATTTTAAAAGTTGGTATAATTTTCGAAGTTGGTCCAAATTAATCCCAGCTTCGAAAATTCAATACTAATTTTGAAAGTTGGAATAATTTTCGAAGTTGGTCCAAAATTATACCAACTTCGAAAATTCAATAACAATTTTGGAAGTTGAGATAATTTTCGAAGCTGGTCCAAAATTATCCTAACTTGGAAAATTCAATACCAATTTTGGAAGTTGGGATAATTTTCGAAGCTGTTCCAAAATTATCCCAGCGTCGAAAATTCAATACTAATTTTCAAAGTCGGAATAATTTTTGCAGTTGGTCCAAAACTATCCCAACTTCGAAAATTCAATACCAATTTTGGAAGTTGGGATAATTTTCGAAGCTGGTCCAAAATTGAACTAACCTCTAAAATTCAATAACAATTTTGGAAGTTAGAATAATTTTCGAAGTTGGTATAAAATTATCCCAATTCAATACCAATTTTGGAAGATGGGTCAATTTTCTAAATTGATCCAATTGCAAAGTGGAAGTTGGGATAAATTTCGAAGTTGGTCTAAAATTATCCCAACTTCGGAAATTCAATACCAATTTTGGAAGTTGGGAAAATTTTCGAAGTTGGTCCAGAATTATCCTAACTTCGACAATTCAATTCCAATTTTGGAAGTTGGGTCAATTTTCTAAATTGGTCCAATTGGAAAATGGGTCCAATTGGAATTTGGAAGTTGGGATATTTTTCGCAGTTGGTCCAAAATTATCCCAACTTTGAAAATTCAATACCAATTTTAAAAGTTGGTATAATTTTCGAAGTTGGTCCAAAATTATCTCAACTTTGAAAATTCAATACCAATTGTGGAAGTTGGGATCCAAAATAATCCCAACTTTGAAAATTCAAAACCAATTTTAGAAGTTGGGATAACTTTCGAAGTTGGTACAATATTATCCCAACTTCGAAAATTCAAAAACAATTTTGGAAGTTGGGTCAATTTTCTAAATTGGTCCAATTGGAAAATGGAAATTGTGATAATTTTCGAAGTTCGTCTAAAATTATCCCAACTGCAAAAATTCAATTCCAATTTCTGAAGTTGAGATAATTTGCGAAGTGGGTCCAAATTATCCCAACTTTGAAAATTCAATACCAATTTTGGAAATTGGAATAATTTTCGAAGTTGGTACAAAATAATCCCAACTTTGAAAATTCAATAACAATTTTGGAAGTTGGTATAATTTTCGAAGCTGTTCCAAAATTATCCCAGCTTCGAAAATTCAATACTAATTTTCAAAGTCGGAATAATTTTCGATGTTGGTCCAAAGTTATCCTAACTTCGAAAATTCAATACCAATTTTCAAAGTTGGGATAATTTTCGAAGCTGGTCCAAAATTATTCCAACCTCTAAAATTCAAAAAAAATTTTGGAAGTAAGAATAATTTTCGAAGTTGGTATAAAATTATCCCAATTCAATACCAATTTTGGAAGTTGGGTCAATTTTCTAAATTGGTCCAATTGGAAAGTGGAAGTTGGGATAAATTTCGAAGTTGGTCCTAAATTATCACAACTTTGAAAATTCAATTCCAATTTTGGAAGTTGGGTCAATTTTCTAAATTGGTCCAATTGGAAAATGGGTCCAATTGGAATTTGGATGTTGAGATAATTTTCGCAGTTGGTCCAAAATTATCCCATCTTTGAAAATTCAATACCACTTTTAAAAGATGGTATAATTTTCGAAGTTGGTCCAAAATTATCTCAACTTTGAAAATTCAACACCAATTTTGGAAGTTGGGATAATTTTCGAAGTTGGTCCAAAATTATCCCAACTTCTAAAATTGGTAATAATATTTTTCTAAATTGTTCCAATTGGAAATTGGGTCCAATTGGAATTTCGAAGTTGGAGTAATTTTCGAAGCAGTTCCAAAATTATCACAACTTCGAAAATTTAATACCAATTTTGGAAGTTGGGATCAAAATAATCCCAACTTCGAAAATTCAAAACCAATTTTAGAAGTTGGGATAACTTTCGAAGTTGGTACAAAAATTATCCCGACTTCGAAAATTCAATAACAATTTTGGAAGTTGGGTCAATTTTCTAAATTGGTCCAATTGGAAATTGGGTCCAATTGGAATTTGGAAGTTGGGATAATTTTCGCAGTTGGTCCAAAATTATCTCAACTTTAAAATTCAATACCAATTTTAAAAGTTGGTATAATTTTCGAAGTTGGTCCAAATTAATCCCAGCTTCGAAAATTCAATACTAATTTTGAAAGTTGGAATAATTTTCGAAGTTGGTCCAAAATTATACCAACTTCGAAAATTCAATAACAATTTTGGAAGTTGAGATAATTTTCGAAGCTGGTCCAAAATTATCCTAACTTGGAAAATTCAATACCAATTTTGGAAGTTGGGATAATTTTCGAAGCTGTTCCAAAATTATCCCAGCGTCGAAAATTCAATACTAATTTTCAAAGTCGGAATAATTTTTGCAGTTGGTCCAAAACTATCCCAACTTCGAAAATTCAATACCAATTTTGGAAGTTGGGATAATTTTCGAAGCTGGTCCAAAATTGAACTAACCTCTAAAATTCAATAACAATTTTGGAAGTTAGAATAATTTTCGAAGTTGGTATAAAATTATCCCAATTCAATACCAATTTTGGAAGATGGGTCAATTTTCTAAATTGATCCAATTGCAAAGTGGAAGTTGGGATAAATTTCGAAGTTGGTCTAAAATTATTCAATACCAATTTTGGAAGTTGGGAAAATTTTCGAAGTTGGTCCAGAATTATCCTTACTTCGAAAATTCAACTCAATTTTGGAAGTTGGGTCAATTTTCTAAATTGGTCCAATTGGAAAATGGGTCCAATTGGAATTTGGAAGTTGGGATATTTTTCGCAGTTGGTCCAAAATTATCCCAACTTTGAAAATTCAATACCAATTTTAAAAGTTGGTATAATTTTCGAAGTTGGTCCAAATTAATCCCAGCTTCGAAAATTCAATACTAATTTTGAAAGTTGGAATAATTTTCGAAGTTGGTCCCAAATTATACCAACTTCGAAAATTCAATAACAATTTTGGAAGTTGGGATAATTTTCGAAGCTGGTCCAAAATTATCACAACTTTGAAAATTCAATACCAATTTTGGAAGTTGGGATAATTTTTGAAGCTGTTCCAAAATTATCCCAGCTTCGAAAATTCAATACTAATTGTCAAAGTCGGAATAATTTTTGAAGTTGGTCCAAAACTATCCCAACTTCGAAAATTCAATACCAATTTTGGAAGTTGGGATAATTTTCGAAGCTGGTCCAAAATTATCCCAACCTCTAAAATACAATAACAATTTTGGAAGTTAGAATAATTTTCGAAGTTGGTATAAAATTATCCCAATTCATTACAAATTTTGGAAGTTGGGTCAATTTTCGAAATTGATCCAATTGCAAAGTGGAAGTTGGGATAAATTTCGAAGTTGGTCCAAAATTATCCCAACTTCGAAAATTCAATACCAATTTTGGAAGTTGGGAAAATTTTCGAAGTTGGTCCAAAATTATCCCAACTTTGAAAATTCAATACCAATTTTAAAAGTTGGTATAATTTTCGAAGTTGGTCCAAAATTATCTCAACTTTGAAAATTCAATACCAATTTTGGAAGTTGGGTCAATTTTCTGAATTGGTCCAATTGGAAAATGAGTCCAATTGGAATGTGGAAGTTGGGATATTTTTCGCAGTTGGTCCAGAATTATCCTAACTTCGAAAATTTAATTCCAATTTTGGAAGTTGGGTCAATATTCTAAATTGGTCCAATTGGAAAATGGGTCCAATTGTAATTTGGAAGTTGGGATATTTTTCGCAGTTGGCCCAAAATTATCCAAACTTTGAAAATTCAATACCAATTTTAAAAGTTGGAATAATTTTCGAAGTTGGTCCAAAATTATCCCAAATTCTAAAATTGGTAATAATATTTTTCTAAATTGTTCCAATTGGAAATTGGGTCCAATTGGAATTTCGAATTTGGGATAATTTTCGAAGCTGTTCCAAAATTATCACAACTTCAAAAATTTAATACCAATTTTGGAAGTTGGGATCCAAAATAATCCCAACTTTGAAAATTCAAAACCAATTTTAGAAGTTGGGATAACTTTCGAAGTTGGTACAAAATTATCCCAACTTCGAAAATTCAATAACAATTTTGGAAGTTGGGTCAATTTTCTAAATGGGTCCAATTGGAAATTGTGATAATTATCGAAGTTCGTCCAAAATTATCCCAACTTCAAAAATTCAATTCCAATTTCTCAAGTTGAGATAATTTTCGAAGTGGGTCCAAGTTATCCCAACTTTGAAAATTCAATACCAATTTTGGAAGTTGGGATAATTTTCAAAGTTGGTTCAAAATTATCACAACTTCTAAAATTTGTTATAATATTTTTCAAAATTTTTCCAATTGGAAATTGTGATAATTTTCGAAGTTCGTCCAAAATTATTCCAATTTCAAAAATTTAATTTCAATTTCTGAAGTTGAGATAATTTGCGAAAGTGGGTCCAAATAATCTCAACTTTGAAAATTCAATACCAATTTCTGAAGTTGAGATAATTTGCGAAGTGGGTCCAAATTATCCCAACTTTGAAAATTCAAAACCAATTCTAAAAGTTGGTATAATTTTCGAAGTTGGTCCAAAATTATCTCAACTTTGAAAATTCAATACCAATTTGGGAATTTGGGATAATTTTCGAAGTTGGTTCAAAATTATAAAAACTTCTAAAATTTGTAATAATATTTTTCAAAATTTTTCCAATTGTAAATTGGGTCAAATTGGAATTTCGAAGTTGGAGTAATTTTCGAAGCTGTTCCAAAATTATCACAACTTCGAAAATTTAATACCAATTTTGGAAGTTGGGATCCAAAATAATCCCAACTTCGAAAATTCAAAACCAATTTTAGAAGTTGGGATAACTTTCGAAGTTGGTACAAAATTATCCCAACTTCGAAAATTCAAAACCAATTCTAAAAGTTGGTATAATTTTCTAAGTTGGTCCAAAATTATCTCAACTTTGAAAATTCAATACCAATTTTGGAAGTTGGGATAATTTTCGAAGCTGGTCCAAAATTATCCCAACCTCTAAAATTCAATAACAATTTTGGAAGTTAGAATAATTTTCGAAGTTGGTATAAAATTATCCCAATTCAATACCAATTTTGGAAGTTGGGTCAATTTTCGAAATTGATCCAATTGCAAAGTGGAAGTTGGGATAAATTTCGAAGTTGGTCCAAAATTATCCCAACTTCGAAAATTCAATACCAATTTTGGAAGTTGGGAAAATTTTCGAAGTTGGTCCAGAATTATCCTAACTTCGAAAATTCAATTCCAATTTGGGAAGTTGGGTCAATTTTCTAAATTGGTCCAATTGGAAAATGGGTCCAATTGGAATTTGGAAGTTGGGATATTTTTCGCAGTTGGTCCAAAATTATCCCAACTTTGAAAATTCAATACCAATTTTAAAAGTTGGTATAATTTTCGAAGTTGGTCCAAAATTATCTCAACTTTGAAAATTCAATACCAATTTTGGAAGTTGGGTCAATTTTCTGAATTGGTCCAATTGGAAAATGAGTCCAATTGGAATTTGGAAGTTGGGATATTTTCGCAGTTGGTCCAGAATTATCCTAACTTCGAAAATTTAATTCCAATTTTGGAAGTTGGGTCAATATTCTAAATTGGTCCAATTGGAAAATGGGTCCAATTGTAATTTGGAAGTTGGGATATTTTTCGCAGTTGGCCCAAAATTATCCAAACTTTGAAAATTCAATACCAATTTTAAAAGTTGGAATAATTTTCGAAGTTGGTCCAAAATTATCCCAACTTCTAAAATTGGTAATAATATTTTCTAAATTGTTCCAATTGGAAATTGGGTCCAATTGGAATTTCGAATTTGGGATAATTTTCGAAGCTGTTCCAAAATTATCACAACTTCAAAAAATTTAATACCAATTTTGGAAGTTGGGATCCAAAATAATCCCAACTTTGAAAATTCAAAACCAATTTTAGAAGTTGGGATAACTTTCGAAGTTGGTACAAAATTATCCCAACTTCGAAAATTCAATAACAATTTTGGAAGTTGGGTCAATTTTCTAAATGGGTCCAATTGGAAATTGTGACAATTATCGAAGTTCGTCCAAAATTATCCCAACTTCAAAAATTCAATTCCAATTTCTGAAGTTGAGATAATTTTCGAAGTGGGTCCAAGTTATCCCAACTTTGAAAATTCAATACCAATTTTGGAAGTTGGAATAATTTTCAAAGTTGGTTCAAAATTATCACAACTTCTAAAATTTGTTATAATATTTTTCAAAATTTTTCCAATTGGAAATTGTGATAATTTTCGAAGTTCGTCCAAAATTATTCCAATTTCAAAAATTTAATTTCAATTTCTGAAGTTGAGATAATTTGCGAAGTGGGTCCAAATAATCTCAACTTTGAAAATTCAATACCAATTTCTGAAGTTGAGATAATTTGCGAAGTGGGTCCAAATTATCCCAACTTTGAAAATTCAAAACCAATTCTAATAGTTGGTATAATTTTCGAAGTTGGTCCAAAATTATCTCAACTTTGAAAATTCAATACCAATTTGGGAATTTGGGATAATTTTCGAAGTTGGTCCAAAATTATAAAAACTTCTAAAATTTGTAATAATATTTTTCAAAATTTTTCCAATTGTAAATTGGGTCAAATTGGAATTTCAAGTTGGAGTAATTTTCGAAGCAGTTCCAAAATTATCACAACTTCGAAAATTTAATACCAATTTTGGAAGTTGGGATCCAAAATAATCCAAACTTCGAAAATTCAAAACCAATTTTAGAAGTTGGGATAACTTTCGAAGTTGGTACAAAATTATCCCGACTTCGAAAATTCAATAACAATTATGGAAGTTGGGTCAATATTCTAAATTGGTCCAATTGGAAAATGGGTCCAATTGTAATTTGGAAGTTGGGATATTTTTCGCAGTTGGCCCAAAATTATCCAAACTTTGAAAATTCAATACCAATTTTAAAAGTTGGAATAATTTTCGAAGTTGGTCCAAAATTATCCCAACTTCTAAAATTGGTAATAATATTTTTCTAAATTGTTCCAATTGGAAATTGGGTCCAATTGGAATTTCGAATTTGGGATAATTTTCGAAGCTGTTCCAAAATTATCACAACTTCAAAAATTTAATACCAATTTTGGAAGTTGGGATCCAAAATAATCCCAACTTTGAAAATTCAAAACCAATTTTAGAAGTTGGGATAACTTTCGAAGTTGGTACAAAATTATCCCAACTTCGAAAATTCAATAACAATTTTGGAAGTTGGGTCAATTTTCTAAATGGGTCCAATTGGAAATTGTGACAATTATCGAAGTTCGTCCAAAATTATCCCAACTTCAAAAATTCAATTCCAATTTCTCAAGTTGAGATAATTTTCGAAGTGGGTCTAAGTTATCCCAACTTTGAAAATTCAATACCAATTTTGGAAGTTGTGATAATTTTCAAAGTTGGTTCAAAATTATCACAACTTCTAAAATTTGTTATAATATTTTTCAAAATTTTTCCAATTGGAAATTGTGATAATTTTCGAAGTTCGTCCAAAATTATTCCAATTTCAAAAATTTAATTTCAATTTCTGAAGTTGAGATAATTTGCGAAGTGGGTCCAAATAATCTCAACTTTGAAAATTCAATACCAATTTCTGAAGTTGAGATAATTTGCGAAGTGGGTCCAAATTATCCCAACTTTGAAAATTCAAAACCAATTCTAAAGTTGGTATAATTTTCGAAGTTGGTCCAAAATTATCTCAACTTTGAAAATTCAATACCAATTTGGGAATTTGGGATAATTTTCGAAGTTGGTCCAAAATTATAAAAACTTCTAAAATTTGTAATAATATTTTTCAAAATTTTTCCAATTGTAAATTGGGTCAAATTGGAATTTCGAAGTTGGAGTAATTTTCGAAGCAGTTCCAAAATTATCACAACTTCGAAAATTTAATACCAATTTTGGAAGTTGGGATCCAAATAATCCCAACTTCGAAAATTCAAAACCAATTTTAGAAGTTGGGATAACTTTCGAAGTTGGTACAAAATTATCCCGACTTCGAAAATTCAATAACAATTTTGGAAGTTGGGTCAATTTTCTAAATTGGTCCAATTGGAAATTGGGTCCAATTGGAATTTGGAAGTTGGGATAATTTTCGCAGTTGGTCAAAATTATCTCAACTTTTAAAATTCAATACCAATTTTAAAAGTTGGTATAATTTTCGAAGTTGGTCCAAATTAATCCCAGCTTCGAAAATTCAATACTAATTTTGAAAGTTGGAATAATTTTCGAAGTTGGTCCAAAATTATACCAACTTCGAAAATTCAATAACAATTTTGGAAGTTGAGATAATTTTCGAAGCTGGTCCAAAATTATCCTAACTTGGAAAATTCAATACCAATTTTGGAAGTTGGGATAATTTTCGAAGCTGTTCCAAAATTATCACATCTTCGAAAATACAATACTAATTTTCAAAGTCGGAATAATTTTTGCAGTTGGTCCAAAACTATCCCAACTTCGAAAATTCAATACCAATTTTGGAAGTTGGGATAATTTTCGAAGCTGGTCCAAAATTGAACTAACCTCTAAAATTCAATAACAATTTTGGAAGTTAGAATAATTTTCGAAGTTGGTATAAAATTATCCCAATTCAATACCAATTTTGGAAGATGGGTCAATTTTCTAAATTGATCCAATTGCAAAGTGGAAGTTGGGATAAATTTCGAAGTTGGTCTAAAATTATCCCAACTTCGAAAATTCAATACCAATTTTGGAAGTTGGGAAAATTTTCGAAGTTGGTCCAGAATTATCCTTACTTCGAAAATTCAACTCCAATTTTGGAAGTTGGGTCAATTTTCTAAATTGGTCCAATTGGAAAATGGGTCCAATTGTAATTTGGAAGTTGGGATATTTTTCGCAGTTGGCCCAAAATTATCCCAACTTTGAAAATTCAATACCAATTTTAAAAGTTGGTATAATTTTCGAAGTTGGTCCAAAATTATCTCAACTTTGAAAATTCAATACCAATTTTGGAAGTTGGGTCAATTTTCTGAATTGGTCCAATTGGAAAATGAGTCCAATTGGAATTTGGAAGTTGGGATATTTTTCGCAGTTGGTCCAGAATTATCCTAACTTCGAAAATTTAATTCCAATTTTGGAAGTTGGGTCAATATTCTAAATTGGTCCAATTGGAAAATGGGTCCAATTGTAATTTGGAAGTTGGGATATTTTTCGCAGTTGGCCCGAAAATTATCCAAACTTTGAAAATTCAATACCAATTTTAAAAGTTGGAATAATTTTCGAAGTTGGTCCAAAATTATCCCAACTTCTAAAATTGGTAATAATATTTTCTAAATTGTTCCAATTGGAAATTGGGTCCAATTGGAATTTCGAATTTGGGATAATTTTCGAAGCTGTTCCAAAATTATCACAACTTCAAAAATTTAATACCAATTTTGGAAGTTGGGATCCAAAATAATCCCAACTTTGAAAATTCAAAACCAATTTTAGAAGTTGGGATAACTTTCGAAGTTGGTACAAATTATCCCAACTTCGAAAATTCAATAACAATTTTGGAAGTTGGGTCAATTTTCTAAATGGGTCCAATTGGAAATTGTGACAATTATCGAAGTTCGTCCAAAAATTATCCCAACTTCAAAAATTCAATTCCAATTTCTGAAGTTGAGATAATTTTCGAAGTGGGTCCAAGTTATCCCAACTTTGAAAATTCAATACCAATTTTGGAAGTTGGAATAATTTTCAAAGTTGGTTCAAAATTATCACAACTTCTAAAATTTGTTATAATATTTTTCAAAATTTTTCCAATTGGAAATTGTGATAATTTTCGAAGTTCGTCCAAAATTATTCCAATTTCAAAATTTAATTTCAATTTCTGAAGTTGAGATAATTTGCGAAGTGGGTCCAAATAATCTCAACTTTGAAAATTCAATACCAATTTCTGAAGTTGAGATAATTTGCGAAGTGGGTCCAAATTATCCCAACTTTGAAAATTCAAAACCAATTCTAATAGTTGGTATAATTTTCGAAGTTGGTCCAAAATTATCTCAACTTTGAAAATTCAATACCAATTTGGGAATTTGGGATAATTTTCGAAGTTGGTCCAAAATTATAAAAACTTCTAAAATTTGTAATAATATTTTTCAAAATTTTTCCAATTGTAAATTGGGTCAAATTGGAATTTCGAAGTTGGAGTAATTTTCGAAGCAGTTCCAAAATTATCACAACTTCGAAAATTTAATACCAATTTTGGAAGTTGGGATCCAAAATAATCCAAACTTCGAAAATTCAAAACCAATTTTAGAAGTTGGGATAACTTTCAAGTTGGTACAAAATTATCCCGACTTCGAAAATTCAATAACAATTTTGGAAGTTGGGTCAATATTCTAAATTGGTCCAATTGGAAAATGGGTCCAATTGTAATTTGGAAGTTGGGATATTTTTCGCAGTTGGCCCAAAATTATCCAAACTTTGAAAATTCAATACCAATTTTAAAAGTTGGAATAATTTTCGAAGTTGGTCCAAAATTATCCCAACTTCTAAAATTGGTAATAATATTTTTCTAAATTGTTCCAATTGGAAATTGGGTCCAATTGGAATTTCGAATTTGGGATAATTTTCGAAGCTGTTCCAAAATTATCACAACTTCAAAAATTTAATACCAATTTTGGAAGTTGGGATCCAAAATAATCCCAACTTTGAAAATTCAAAACCAATTTTAGAAGTTGGGATAACTTTCGAAGTTGGTACAAAATTATCCCAACTTCGAAAATTCAATAACAATTTTGGAAGTTGGGTCAATTTTCTAAATGGGTCCAATTGGAAATTGTGACAATTATCGAAGTTCGTCCAAAATTATCCCAACTTCAAAAATTCAATTCCAATTTCTCAAGTTGAGATAATTTTCGAAGTGGGTCTAAGTTATCCCAACTTTGAAAATTCAATACCAATTTTGGAAGTTGTGATAATTTTCAAAGTTGGTTCAAAATTATCACAACTTCTAAAATTTGTTATAATATTTTTCAAAATTTTTCCAATTGGAAATTGTGATAATTTTCGAAGTTCGTCCAAAATTATTCCAATTTCAAAAATTTAATTTCAATTTCTGAAGTTGAGATAATTTGCGAAGTGGGTCCAAATAATCTCAACTTTGAAAATTCAATACCAATTTCTGAAGTTGAGATAATTTGCGAAGTGGGTCCAAATTATCCCAACTTTGAAAATTCAAAACCAATTCTAAAAGTTGGTATAATTTTCGAAGTTGGTCCAAAATTATCTCAACTTTGAAAATTCAATACCAATTTGGGAATTTGGGATAATTTTCGAAGTTGGTCCAAAATTATAAAAACTTCTAAAATTTGTAATAATATTTTTCAAAATTTTTCCAATTGTAAATTGGGTCAAATTGGAATTTCGAAGTTGGAGTAATTTTCGAAGCAGTTCCAAAATTATCACAACTTCGAAAATTTAATACCAATTTTGGAAGTTGGGATCCAAAATAATCCCAACTTCGAAAATTCAAAACCAATTTTAGAAGTTGGGATAACTTTCGAAGTTGGTACAAAATTATCCCGACTTCGAAAATTCAATAACAATTTTGGAAGTTGGGTCAATTTTCTAAATTGGTCCAATTGGAAATTGGGTCCAATTGGAATTTGGAAGTTGGGATAATTTTCGCAGTTGGTCAAAAATTATCTCAACTTTTAAAATTCAATACCAATTTTAAAAGTTGGTATAATTTTCGAAGTTGGTCCAAATTAATCCCAGCTTCGAAAATTCAATACTAATTTTGAAAGTTGGAATAATTTTCGAAGTTGGTCCAAAATTATACCAACTTCGAAAATTCAATAACAATTTTGGAAGTTGAGATAATTTTCGAAGCTGGTCCAAAATTATCCTAACTTGGAAAATTCAATACCAATTTTGGAAGTTGGGATAATTTTCGAAGCTGTTCCAAAATTATCACATCTTCGAAAATACAATACTAATTTTCAAAGTCGGAATAATTTTTGCAGTTGGTCCAAAACTATCCCAACTTCGAAAATTCAATACCAATTTTGGAAGTTGGGATAATTTTCGAAGCTGGTCCAAAATTGAACTAACCTCTAAAATTCAATAACAATTTTGGAAGTTAGAATAATTTTCGAAGTTGGTATAAAATTATCCCAATTCAATACCAATTTTGGAAGATGGGTCAATTTTCTAAATTGATCCAATTGCAAAGTGGAAGTTGGGATAAATTTCGGAAGTTGGTCTAAAATTATCCCAACTTCGAAAATTCAATACCAATTTTGGAAGTTGGGAAAATTTTCGAAGTTGGTCCAGAATTATCCTTACTTCGAAAATTCAACTCCAATTTTGGAAGTTGGGTCAATTTTCTAAATTGGTCCAATTGGAAAATGGGTCCAATTGTAATTTGGAAGTTGAAAATTCAATACCAATTTTAAAAGTTGGTATAATTTTCGAAGTTGGTCCAAAATAATCTCAACTTTGAAAATTCAATACCAATTTTGGAAGTTGGGTCAATTTTCTGAATTGGTCCAATTGGAAAATGAGTCCAATTGGAATTTGGAAGTTGGAATATTTTTCGCAGTTGGTCCAGAATTATCCTAACTTCGAAAATTCAATTCCAATTTTGGAAGTTGGGTCAATATTCTAAATTGGTCCAATTGGAAAATGGGTCCAATTGGAATTTGGAAGTTGGGATATTTTTCGCAGTTGGCCCAAAATTATCCCAACTTTGAAAATTCAATACCAATTTTAAAAGTTGGTATAATTTTGAAGTTGGTCCAAAATTATCTCAACTTTGAAAATTCAATTCCAATTTTGGAAGTTGGGTCAATTTTCTAAATTGGTCCAATTGGAAAATGGGTCCAATTGGAATTTGGAAGTGGGGATAATTTTCTAAGTTGTTCCAAAATTATCTCAACTTTGAAAATTCAATACCAATTTTAAAAGTTGGTATAATTTTCGAAGTTGGTCCAAATTAATCCCAGCTTCGAAAATTCAATACTAATTTTGAAAGTTGGAATAATTTTCGAAGTTGGTCCCAAATTATACCAACTTCGAAAATTCAATAACAATTTTGGAAGTTGGGATAATTTTCGAAGCTGGTCCAAAATTATCACAACTTTGAAAATTCAATACCAATTTTGGAAGTTGGGATAATTTTTGAAGCTGTTCCAAAATTATCCCAGCTTCGAAAATTCAATACTAATTGTCAAAGTCGGAATAATTTTTGAAGTTGGTCCAAAACTATCCCAACTTCGAAAATTCAATACCAATTTTGGAAGTTGGGATAATTTTCGAAGCTGGTCCAAAATTATCCCAACCTCTAAAATTCAATAACAATTTTGGAAGTTAGAATAATTTTCGAAGTTGGTATAAAATTATCCCAATTCAATACCAATTTTGGAAGTTGGGTCAATTTTCTAAATTGATCCAATTGCAAAGTGGAAGTTGGGATAAATTTCGAAGTTGGTCCAAAATTATCCCAACTTCGAAAATTCAATCCCAATTTTGGAAGTTGGGAAAATTTTCGAAGTTGGTCCAGAATTATCCTAACTTCGAAAATTCAATTCCAATTTGGGAAGTTGGGTCAATTTTCTAAATTGGTCCAATTGGAAAATGGGTCCAATTGGAATTTGGAAGTTGGGATATTTATCGCAGTTGGTCCAAAATTATCACAACTTTGAAAATTCAATACCAATTTTAAAAGTTGGTATAATTTTCGAAGTTGGTCCAAAATAATCTCAACTTTGAAAATTCAATACCAATTTTGGAAGTTGGGTCAATTTTCTGAATTGGTCCAATTGGAAAATGAGTCCAATTGGAATTTGGAAGTTGGGATATTTTTCGCAGTTGGTCCAGAATTATCCTAACTTCGAAAATTTAATTCCAATTTTGGAAGTTGGGTCAATATTCTAAATTGGTCCAATTGGAAAATGGGTCCAATTGTAATTTGGAAGTTGGGATATTTTTTGCAGTTGGCCCAAAATTATCCAAACTTTGAAAATTCAATACCAATTTTAAAAGTTGGAATAATTTTCGAAGTTGGTCCAAAATTATCCCAACTTCTAAAATTGGTAATAATATTTTTCTAAATTGTTCCAATTGGAAATTGGGTCCAATTGGAATTTCGAATTTGGGATAATTTTCGAAGCTGTTCCAAAATTATCCCAACTTTGAAAATTCAATACCAATTTTAAAAGTTGGTATAATTTTCGAAGTTGGTCCAAAATAATCTCAACTTTGAAAATTCAATACCAATTTTGGAAGTTGGGTCAATTTTCTGAATTGGTCCAATTGGAAAATGAGTCCAATTGGAATTTGGAAGTTGGGATATTTTTCGCAGTTGGTCCAGAATTATCCTAACTTCGAAAATTTAATTCCAATTTTGGAAGTTGGGTCAATATTCTAAATTGGTCCAATTGGAAAATGGGTCCAATTGTAATTTGGAAGTTGGGATATTTTTCGCAGTTGGCCCAAAATTATCCAAACTTTGAAAATTCAATACCAATTTTAAAAGTTGGAATAATTTTCGAGGTTGGTCCAAAATTATCCCAACTTCTAAAATTGGTAATAATATTTTTCTAAATTGTTCCAATTGGAAATTGGGTCCAATTGGAATTTCGAATTTGGGATAATTTTCGAAGCTGTTCCAAAATTATCACAACTTCAAAAATTCAATACCAATTTTGGAAGTTGGGATAATTTTCGAAGTTGGTTCAAAATAATCCCAACTTTGAAAATTCAATACCAATTTTGGAAATTTGTATAATTTTCGAAGCTGTTCCAAAATTATCCCAGCTTCGAAAATGCAATACTAATTTTCAAAGTCGGAATAATTTTCGATGTTGGTCCAAAATTATCCTAACTTCAAAAATTCAATACCAATTTTCAAAGTTGGGATAATTTTCGAAGCTGGTCCAAAATAATCCCAACCTCTAATAACAATTTTGGAAGTAAGAATAATTATCGAAGTTGGTATAAAATTATCCCAATTCAATACCAATTTTGGAAGTTGGGTCAATTTTCTAAATTTGTCCAATTGGAAAGTGGAAGTTGGGATAAATTTCGAAGTTGGTCCAAAATTATCACAACTTTGAAAATTCAATACCAATTTTGGAAGTTGAGAAAATTTTCGAAGTTGGTCCAAAATTATCCTAACTTCGAAAATTCAATTCTAATTTTGGAAGTTGGCTCAATTTTCTAAATTGGTCCAATTGGAAATTGGGTCCAATTGGAATTTGGAAGTTGGGATAATTTTCGCAGTTGGTCCAAAATTATCCCAGCTTTGAAAATTTAATACCAATTTTGGAAGTTGGGATCCAAAATAATCCCAACTTTGAAAATTCAAAACCAATTTTAGAAGTTGGGATAACTTTCGAAGTTGGTACAAAATTATCCCAACTTCGAAAATTCAATACCAATTTTGGAAGTTGGGAAAATTTTCGAAGTTGGTCCAAAATTATCCCAACCTTTAAAATTCAATAACAATTTTGGAAGTTAGAATAATTTTTGAAGTTGATATAAAATTATCCCAATTCAATACCAATTTTGGAAGTTGGGTCAATTTTCAAAATTGGTCCAATATGGAAAGTGGAAGTTGGGATAAATTTTGAAGTTGGTCCAAAATTATCCCTTCGAAAATTCAATACCAATTTGGGAATTTGGGATAATTTTCGAAGTTGGTCCAAAATTATCACAACTTCTAAAATTTGTTATAATATTTTTCAAAATTTTTCCAATTGGAAATTGTGATAATTTTCGAAGTTCGTCCAAAATTATTCCAATTTCAAAAATTTAATTCCAATTTCTGAAGTTGAGATAATTTGCGAAGTGGGTCCAAATAATCTCAACTTTGAAAATTCAATACCAATTTCTGAAGTTGAGATAATTTGCGAAGTGGGTCCAAATTATCCCAACTTTGAAAATTCAAAACCAATTTTAAAAGTTGGTATAATTTTCGAAGTTGGTCCAAAATTATCTCAACTTTGAAAATTCAATACCAATTTGGGCATTTGGGATAATTTTCGAAGTTGGTCCAAAATTATAAAAACTTCTAAAATTTGTAATAATATTTTTCAAAATTTTTCCAATTGTAAATTGGGTCAAATTGGAATTTCCAAGTTGGGATAATTTTCGTAGCTGTTCCAAAACTATCACAACTTCGAAAAATTAATACCAATTTTGGAAGTTGGGAACCAAAATAATCCCAACTTCGAAAATTCAAAACCAATTTAGAAGTTGGGATAACTTTCGAAGTTGGTACAATATCATCCCAACTTCGAAAATTCAATAACAATTTTGGAAGTTGGTAAAATTTTCTAAATTGGTCCAATTGGAAAATGGGACCAATTGGAATTTGGAAGTTGAGATAATTTTCGCAGTTGGTCCAAAATTATCCCATCTTTGAAAATTCAATACCAATTTCTGAAGTTGAGATAATTTGCGAAGTGGGTCCAAATTATCCCAACTTTGAAAATTCAATACCAATTTTGGAAATTGGAATAATTTTCGAAGTTGGTACAAAATAATCCCAACTTTGAAAATTCAATAACAATTTTGGAAGTTGGTATAATTTTCGAAGCTATTCCAAAATTATCCCAGCTTCGAAAATTCAATACAAATTTTCAAAGTCGGAATAATTTTCGATGTTGGTCCAAAGTTATCCTAACTTCGAAAATTCAATACCAATTTTCAAAGTTGGGATAATTTTCGAAGCTGGTCCAAAATTATTCCAACCTCTAAAATTCAAAAAAAATTTTGGAAGTAAGAATAATTTTCGAAGTTGGTATAAAATTATCCCAATTCAATACCAATTTTGGAAGTTGGGTCAATTTTCTAAATTGGTCCAATTGGAAAGTGGAAGTTGGGATAAATTTCGAAGTTGGTCCTAAATTATCACAACTTTGAAAATTCAATTCCAATTTTGGAAGTTGGGTCAATTTTCTAAATTGGTCCAATTGGAAATTGTGATAATTTTCGAAGTTCGTCCAAAATTATCCCAACTTCAAAAATTCAATTCCAATTTCTGAAGTTGAGATAATTTTCGAAGTGGGTCAAAATTATCCCAACTTTGAAAATTCAATACCAATTTTGGAAGTTGGGATAATTTTCGAAGTTGGTACAAATTTATACCCCCTTCAAAAATTCAATACCAATTTTGGAAGTGGGGATAAATTTCGAAGTTGGTCCAAAATTATACCAACTTCGAAAATTCAATAACAATTTTGGAAGTTGAGATAATTTTCGAAGCTGGTCCAAAATTGAACTAACCTCTAAAATTCAATAACAATTTTGGAAGTTAGAATAATTTTCGAAGTTGGTATAAAATTATCTCAATTCAATACCAATTTTGGAAGATGGGTCAATTTTCTAAATTGATCCAATTGCAAAGTGGAAGTTGGGATAAATTTCGAAGTTGGTCTAAAATTATCCCAACTTCGAAAATTCAATACCAATTTTGGAAGTTGGGAAAATTTTCGAAGTTGGTCCAGAATTATCCTTACTTCGAAAATTCAACTCCAATTTTGGAAGTTGGGTCAATTTTCTAAATTGGTCCAATTGGAAAATGGGTCCAATTGGAATTTGGAAGTTGGGATAATTTTCGCAGTTGGTCCAAAATTATCTCAACTTTGAAAATTCAATACCAATTTTAAAAGTTGGTATAATTTTCGAAGTTGGTCCAAATTAATCCCAGCTTCGAAAATTCAATACTAATTTTGAAAGTTGGAATAATTTTCGAAGTTGGTCCAAAATTATACCAACTTCGAAAATTCAATAACAATTTTGGAAGTTGAGATAATTTTCGAAGCTGGTCCAAAATTGAACTAACCTCTAAAATTCAATAACAATTTTGGAAGTTAGAATAATTTTCGAAGTTGGTATAAAATTATCTCAATTCAATACCAATTTTGGAAGATGGGTCAATTTTCTAAATTGATCCAATTGCAAAGTGGAAGTTGGGATAAATTTCGAAGTTGGTCTAAAATTATCCCAACTTCGAAAATTCAATACCAATTTTGGAAGTTGGGAAAATTTTCGAAGTTGGTCCAGAATTATCCTTACTTCGAAAATTCAACTCCAATTTTGGAAGTTGGGTCAATTTTCTAAATTGGTCCAATTGGAAAATGGGTCCAATTGGAATTTGGAAGTTGGGATATTTTTCGCAGTTGGTCCAAAATTATCCCAACTTTGAAAATTCAAAACCAATTTTAAAAGTTGGTATAATTTTCGAAGTTGGTCCAAAATTATCTCAACTTTGAAAATTCAATTCCAATTTTGGAAGTTGGGTCAATTTTCTAAATTGGTCCAATTGGAAAATGGGTCCAATTGGAATTTGGAAGTGGGGATAAATTTCGAAGTTGTTCCAAAATTATCTCAACTTTGAAAATTCAATACCAATTTTAAAAGTTGGTATAATTTTCGAAGTTGGTCAAAATTGATCCCAGCTTCGAAAATTCAATACTAATTTTGAAAGTTGGAATAATTTTCGAAGTTGGTCCCAAATTATACAAACTTCGAAAATTCAATAACAATTTTGGAAGTTGGGATAATTTTCGAAGCTGGTCCAAAATTATCACAACTTTGAAAATTCAATACCAATTTTGGAAGTTGGGATAATTTTCGAAGCTGTTCCAAAATTATCCCAGCTTCGAAAATTCAATACTAATTGTCAAAGTCGGAATAATTTTTGAAGTTGGTCCAAAACTATCCCAACTTCGAAAATTCAATACCAATTTTGGAAGTTGGGATAATTTTCGAAGCTGGTCCAAAATTATCCCAACCTCTAAAATTCAATAACAATTTTGGAAGTTAGAATAATTTTCGAAGTTGGTATAAAATTATCCCAATTCAATACCAATTTTGGAAGTTGGGTCAATTTTCCAAATTGATCCAATTGCAAAGTGGAAGTTGGGATAAATTTCGAAGTTGGTCCAAAATTATCCCAACTTCGAAAATTCAATCCCAATTTTGGAAGTTGGGAAAATTTTCGAAGTTGGTCCAGAATTATCCTAACTTCGAAAATTCAATTCCAATTTGGGAAGTTGGGTCAATTTTCTAAATTGGTCCAATTGGAAAATGGGTCCAATTGGAATTTGGAAGTTGGGATATTTTTCGCAGTTGGTCCAAAATTATCCCAACTTTGAAAATTCAATACCAATTTTAAAAGTTGGTATAATTTTCGAAGTTGGTCCAAAATTATCTCAACTTTGAAAATTCAATACCAATTTTGGAAGTTGGGTCAATTTTCTGAATTGGTCCAATTGGAAAATGAGTCCAATTGGAATTTGGAAGTTGGGATATTTTTCGCAGTTGGTCCAGAATTATCCTAACTTCGAAAATTCAATTCCAATTTTGGAAGTTGGGTCAATATTCTAAATTGGTCCAATTGGAAAATGGGTCCAATTGGAATTTGGAAGTTGGGATATTTTTCGCAGTTGGCCCAAAATTATCCAAACTTTGAAAATTCAATACCAATTTTAAAAGTTGGAATAATTTTCGAAGTTGGTCCAAAATTATCCCAACTTCTAAAATTGGTAATAATATTTTTCTAAATTGTTCCAATTGGAAATTGGGTCCAATTGGAATTTCAAATTTGGGATAATTTTCGAAGCTGTTCCAAAATTATCAGAACTTCAAAAATTTAATACCAATTTTGGAAGTTGGGATCCAAAATAATCCCAACTTTTAAAATTCAAAACCAATTTTAGAAGTTGGGATAACTTTCGAAGTTGGTACAAAATTATCCCAACTTCGAAAATTCAATAACAATTTTGGAAGTTGGGTCCAATTGGAAATTGGAAATTGTGATAATTATCGAAGTTCGTCCAAAATTATCCCAACTTCAAAAATTCAATTCCAATTTCTCAAGTTGAGATAATTTTCGAAGTGGGTCCAAGTTATCCCAACTTTGAAAATTCAATACCAATTTTGGAAGTTGGGAGAATTTTCGAAGCTGGTCCAAAATAATCCCAACCTCTAATAACAATTTTGGAAGTAAGAATAATTATCGAAGTTGGTATAAAATTATCCCAATTCAATACCAATTTTTGAAGTTGGGTCAATTTTCTAAATTGGTCCAATTGGAAAGTGGAAGTTGGGATAAATTTCGAAGTTGGTCCAAAATTATCACAACTTTGAAAATTCAATACCAATTTTGGAAGTTGAGAAAATTTTCGAAGTTGGTCCAAAATTATCCTAACTTCGAAAATTCAATTCTAATTTTGGAAGTTGGCTCAATTTTCTAAATTGGTCCAATTGGAAATTGGGTCCAATTGGATTTTGGAAGTTGGGATAATTTTCGCAGTTGGTCCAAAATTATCCCAGCTTTGAAAATTTAATACCAATTTTGGAAGTTGGGATCCAAAATAATCCCAACTTTGAAAATTCAAAACCAATTTTAGAAGTTGGGATAACTTTCGAAGTTGGTACAAAATTATCCCAACTTCGAAAATTCAATACCAATTTTGGAAGTTGGGAAAATTTTCGAAGTTGGTCCAAAATTATCCCAACCTCTAAAATTCAATAACAATTTTGGAAGTTAGAATAATTTTCGAAGTTGATATAAAATTATCCCAATTCAATACCAATTTTGGAAGTTGGGTCAATTTTCTAAATTGGTCCAATTGGAAAGTGGAAGTTGGGATAAATTTTGAAGTTGGTCCAAAATTATCCCAACTTCGAAAATTCAATACCAATTTGGGAATTTGGGATAATTTTCGAAGTTGGTCCAAAATTATCACAACTTCTAAAATTTGTTATAATATTTTTCAAAATTTTTCCAATTGGAAATTGTGATAATTTTCGAAGTTCGTCCAAAATTATTCCAATTTCAAAAATTTAATTCCAATTTCTGAAGTTGAGATAATTTGCGAAGTGGGTCCAAATTATCTCAACTTTGAAAATTCAATACCAATTTCTGAAGTTGAGATAATTTGCGAAGTGGGTCCAAATTATCCCAACTTTGAAAATTCAAAACCAATTTTAAAAGTTGGTATAATTTTCGAAGTTGGTCCAAAATTATCTCAACTTTGAAAATTCAATACCAATTTGGGAATTTGGGATAATTTTCGAAGTTGGTCCAAAATTATAAAAACTTCTAAAATTTGTAATAATATTTTTCAAAATTTTTCCAATTGTAAATTGGGTCAAATTGGAATTTCCAAGTTGGGATAATTTTCGAAGCTGTTCCAAAACTATCACAACTTCGAAAAATTAATACCAATTTTGGAAGTTGGGAACCAAAATAATCCCAACTTCGAAAATTCAAAACCAATTTTAGAAGTTGGGATAACTTTCGAAGTTGGTACAATATCATCCCAACTTCGAAAATTCAATAACAATTTTGAAAGTTGGGTCAATTTTCTAAATTGGTCCAATTGGAAATTGTGATAATTTTCAAAGTTCGTCCAAAATTATCCGAACTTCAAAAATTCAATTCCAATTTGGTATTAAATACCAAATTGAAAATTTAATACCAATTTTAAAAGTTGGTATAATTTTCGAAGTTGGTATAAAATTATCCCAATTCAATACCAATTTTGGAAGTTGGGTCAATTTTCTAAATTGATCCAATTGCAAAGTGGAAGTTGGGATATTTTTCGCAGTTGGTCCAAAATTATCCCAACTTTGAAAATTCAATACCAATTTTAAAAGTTGGTATAATTTTCGAAGTTGGTCAAAAATTATCTCAACTTTGAAAATTTAATACCAATTTTGGAAGTTGGGTCAATTTTCTGAATTGGTCCAATTGGAAAATGAGTCCAATTGGAATTTGGAAGTTGGGATATTTTTCGCAGTTGGTCCAGAATTATCCTAACTTCGAAAATTCAATTCCAATTTTGGAAGTTGGGTCAATATTCTAAATTGGTCCAATTGGAAAATGGGTCCAATTGGAATTTGGAAGTTGGGATATTTTTCGCAGTTGGCCCAAAATTATCCAAACTTTGAAAATTCAATACCAATTTTAAAAGTTGGAATAATTTTCGAAGTTGGTCCAAAATTATCCCAACTTCTAAAATTGGTAATAATATTTTTCTAAATTGTTCCAATTGGAAATTGGGTCCAATTGGAATTTCGAATTTGGGATAATTTTCGAAGTTGGTCCAAAATTATCACAACTTCTAAAATTTGTTATAATATTTTTCAAAATTTTTCCAATTGGAAATTGTGATAATTTTCGAAGTTCGTCCAAAATTATTCCAATTTCAAAAATTTAATTCCAATTTCTGAAGTTGAGATAATTTGCGAAGTGGGTCCAAATTATCTCAACTTTGAAAATTCAATACCAATTTCTGAAGTTGAGATAATTTGCGAAGTGGGTCCAAATTATCCCAACTTTGAAAATTCAAAACCAATTTTAAAGTTGGTATAATTTTCGAAGTTGGTCCAAAATTATCTCAACTTTGAAAATTCAATACCAATTTGGGAATTTGGGATAATTTTCGAAGTTGGTCCAAAATTATAAAAACTTCTAAAATTTGTAATAATATTTTTCAAAATTTTTCCATTTGTAAATTGGGTCAAATTAGAATTTCCAAGTTGGGATAATTTTCGAAGCTGTTCCAAAACTATCACTACTTCGAAAAATTAATACCAATTTTGGAAGTTGGGAACCAAAATAATCCCAACTTCGAAAATTCAAAACCAATTTTAGAAGTTGGGATAACTTTCGAAGTTGGTACAATATCATCCCAACTTCGAAAATTCAATAACAATTTTGAAAGTTGGGTCAATTTTCTAAATTGGTCCAATTGGAAATTGGAAATTGTGATAATTTTCGAAGTTCGACCAAAATTATTCCAATTTCAAAAATTTAATTCCAATTTCTGAAGTTGAGATAATTTGCGAAGTGGGTCCAAATTATCTCAACTTTGAAAATTCAATACCAATTTTGGAAATTGGAAAAATTTTCGAAGTTGGTCCAAAATTATCCTAACTTCGAAAATTCAATACCAATTTTGAAAGTTGGGTTAATTTTCTAAATTGGTCCAATTTGAAAATGGAAGTTGGGACAAATTTCGAAGTTGGTCCAAAATTATCCTAACTTCGAAATTCAATTCTAATTTTGGAAGTTGGCTCAATTTTCTAAATTGATCCAATTTAAAAATGGGTCCAATTGGAATTTGTAAGTTGGGATAATTTTCGCAGTTGGTCCAAAATTATCCCAACTTTGAAAATTCAATACCAATTTTAAAAGTTGGTATAATTTTCGAAGTTGGTCCAAAGTTATCTCAACTTTGAAAATTAAATACCAATTTGGGAATTTGGGATAATTTTCGAAGTTGGTCCAAAATTATCACAACTTCTAAAATTTGTTATAATATTTTTCAAAAATTTTCCAATTGGAAATTGTAATAATTTTCGAAGTTCGACCAAAATTATTCCAACTTCAAAAATTTAATTCCAATTTCTGAAGTTGACATAATTTGCGAAGTGGGTCCAAATTATCTCAACTTTGAAAATTCAATACCAATTTCTGAAGTTGAGATAATTTGCGAAGTGGGTCCAAATTATCCCAACTTTGAAAATTCAAAACCAATTTTGGAAGTTGGGAAAATTTTCGAAGTTGGTCCAAAATTATCCTAACTTCGAAAATTCAATATCAATTTTGAAAGTTGGCTCAATTTTCTAAATTGGTCCAATTGAAAAATGGGTCCAATTGGAATTTGGAAGTTGGGATAATTTTCGAAGCTGTTCCAAAATTATCACAACTTCGAAAAATTAATACCAATTTTGGAAGTGGGGATCCAAAATAATCCCAACTTCGAAAATTCAAAACCAATTTTAGAAGTTGGGATAACTTTCGAAGTTGGTACAATATCATCCCAACTTCAAAAATTCAATAACAATTTTGAAAGTTGGGTCAATTTTCTAAATTGGTCCAATTGGAAATTGTGATAATTTTCGAAGTTCGTCCAAAATTATCCCAACTTCAAAAATTCAATTCCAATTTCTGAAGTTGAGATAATTTGCGAAGTGGGTCCAAATTATCCAAACTTTGAAAATTCAATACCAATTTTGGAAGTTGGGAAATTTTTCGAAGTTGGTCCAAAATTATCCTAACTTCGAAAATTCAATACCAATTTCGAAAGATGGGTCAATTTTCTAAATTGGTCCAATTGGAAAATGGAAGTTGAGATAAATTTCGAAGTTGGTCCAAAATTATCACAACTTTGAAAATTCAATACCAATATCGGAAGTTGGGATCATTTTCGCAGTTGCTCCAAAATTATCCCAACTTCGAAAATTCAATACCAATTTTAAAAGTTGGTATAATTTTCGAAGTTGGTCCAAATCTATCCCAGCTTCGAAAATTCAATACTAATTTTGAAAGTCGGAATAATATTCGAAGTTGGTCCAAAATTACCCCAACTTCGAAAATTCAATACCAATTTTGGAAGTTGGGATAATTTTCGAAGTTCGTCCAAAATTATCCCAACTTCAAAAATTCAATTCCAATTTCTGAAGTTGAGATAATTTGCGAAGTGGGTCCAAATTATCCCAACTTTGAAAATTCAATACCAATTTTGGAAGTTGGGAAAATTTTCGAAGTTGGTCCAAAATTATCCTAACTTCGAAAATTCAATACCAATTTTGAAAGATGGGTCAATTTTCTAAATTGGCCCAATTGGAAAATGGAAGTTGGTATAATTTTCGAAGTTGGTCCAAAATTATCCTAACTTCGAAAATTCAATACCAATTTTGAAAGTTGGGTTAATTTTCTAAATTGGTTCAATTTGAAAATGGAAGTTGGTATAAATTTCGAAGTTGGTCCAAAATTATCCTAACTTCGAAAATTCAATTCTAATTTTGGAAGTTGGCTCAATTTTCTAAATTGATCCAATTTGAAAATGGGTCCAATTGGAATTTGGAAGTTGGGATAATTTTCGCAGTTGGTCCAAAATTATCCCAACTTTGAAAATTCAATACCAATTTTAAAAGTTGGTATAATTTTCGAAGTTGGTCCAAAATTATCTCAACTTTGAAAATTCAATACCAATTTGGGAATTTGGGATAATTTTCGAAGTTGGTCCAAAATTATCACAACTTCTAAAATTTGTTATAATATTTTTCAAAATTTTTCCAATTGGAAATTGTGATAATTTTCGAAGTTCGACCAAAATTATTCCAACTTCAAAAATTTAATTCCAATTTCTGAAGTTGAGATAATTTGCATAGTGGGTCCAAATTATCTCAACTTTGAAAATTCAATACCAATTTCTGAAGTTGAGATAATTTGCGAAGTGGGTCCAAATTATCCCAACTTTGAAAATTCAAAACCAATTTTGGAAGTTGGGAAAATTTTCGAAGTTGGTCCAAAATTATCATAACTTCGAAAATTCAATATCAATTTTGAAAGTTGGCTCAATTTTCTAAATTGGTCCAATTGGAAAATGGGTCCAATTGGAATTTGGAAGTTGGGATAATTTTCGAAACTGTTCCAAAATTATCACAACTTCGAAAAATTAATACCAATTTTGGAAGTGGGGATCCAAAATAATCCCAACTTCGAAAATTCAAAACCAATTTTAGAAGTTGGGATAACTTTCGAAGTGGGTACAATATCATCCCAACTTCAAAAATTCAATAACAATTTTGAAAGTTGGGTCAATTTTCTAAATTGGTCCAATTGGAAATTGTGATAATTTTCGAAGTTCGTCCAAAATTATCCCAACTTCAAAAATTCAATTCCAATTTCTGAAGTTGAGATAATTTGCGAAGTGGCTCCAAATTATCCCAACTTTGAAAGTTCAATACCAATTTTGGAAATTGGAATAATTTTTGAAGTTGGTACAAAATTATCCCAACTTTGAAAATTCAATACCAATTTTGGAAGTTGGTATAATTTTCGATGCTGTTCCAAAATTATCCCAGTTTCGAAAATTCAATACTAATTTTCAAAGTCGGAATAATTTTCGATGTTGGTCCAAAATTATCCTAACTTCGAAAATTCAATACCAATTTTCAAAGTTGGGATAATTTTCGAAGCTGGTCCAAAATTATTCCAACCTCTAAAATTCAAAAACAATTTTGGAAGTAAGAATAATTTTCGAAGTTTGTATAAAATTATCCCAATTCAATACCAATTTTGGAAGTTGGGTCAATTTTCTAAATTGGTCCAATTGGAAAGTGGAAGTTGGGATAAATTTCGAAGTTGGTCCAAAATTATCACAACTTTGAAAATTCAATACCAATTTTGGAAGTTGGGAAATGTTTCGAAGTTGGTCAAAAATTATCCTAACTTCGAAAATTCAATTCCAATTTTGGAAGTTGGGTCAATTTTCTAAATTGGTCCAATTGGAAAATGGGTCCAATTGGAATTTGGAAGTTGGGATAATTTTCGCAGTTGGTCCAAAATTATCCCAACTTTGAAAATTCAATACCAATTTTAAAAGTTGGTATAATTTTCGAAGTTGGTCCAAATTAATCCCAGCTTCGAAAATTCAATACTAATTTTCAAAGTCGGAATAATTTTTGCAGTTGGACCAAAACTATCCCAACTTCGAAAATTCAATACCAATTTTGGAAGTTGGGATAATTTTCGAAGCTGGTCCAAAATTGTCCCAACCTCTAAAATTCAATAACAATTTTGGAAGTTAGAATAATTTTCGAAGTTGGTATAAAATTATCCCAATTCAATACCAATTTTGGAAGATGGGTCAATTTTCTAAATTGATCCAATTGCAAAGTGGAAGTTGGGATAAATTTCGAAGTTGGTCCAAAATTATCCCAACTTCGAAAATTCCATACCAATTTTGGAAGTTGGGAAAATTTTCGAAGTTGGTCCAGAATTATCCTAACTTCGAAAATTCAACTCCAATTTTGGAAGTTGGGTCAATTTTCTAAATTGGTCCAATTGGAAAATGGGTCCAATTGGAATTTGGAAGTTGGGATATTTTTCGCAGTTGGTCCTAAATTATCCCAAACTTTGAAAATTCAATACCAAATTTAAAAGTTGGTATAATTTTCGAAGTTCGTCCAAAATTATCTCAACTTTGAAAATTCAATTCCAATTTTGGAAGTTGGGTCAATTTTCTAAATTGGTCCAATTGGAAAATGGGTCCAATTGGAATTTGGAAGTGGGGATAATTTTCGAAGTTGTTCCAAAATTATCTCAACTTTGAAAATTCAATACCAATTTTAAAAGTTGGTATAATTTTCGAAGTTGGTCCAAATTAATCCCAGCTTCGAAAATTCAATACTAATTTTGAAAGTTGGAATAATTTTTGAAGTTGGTCCAAAATTATACCAACTTCGAAAATTCAATAACAATTTTGGAAGTTGGGATAATTTTCGAAGCTGGTCCAAAATTATCACAACTTTGAAAATTCAATACCAATTTTGGAAGTTGGGATAATTTTCGAAGCTGTTCCAAAATTATCCCAGCTTCGAAAATTCAATACTAATTTTCAAAGTCGGAATAATTTTTGAAGTTGGTCCAAAACTATCCCAACTTCGAAAATTCAATACCAATTTTGGAAGTTGGGATAATTTTCGAAGCTGGTCCAAAATTATCCCAACCTCTAAAATTCAATAACAATTTTGGAAGTTAGAATAATTTTCGAAGTTGGTATAAAATTATCCCAATTCAATACCAATTTTGGAAGTTGGGTCAATTTTCTAAATTGATCCAATTGCAAAGTGGAAGTTGGGATAAATTTCGAAGTTGGTCCAAAATTATCCCAACTTCGAAAATTCAATACCAATTTTGGAAGTTGGGAAAATTTTCGAAGTTGGTCCAGAATTATCCTAACTTCGAAAATTCAATTCCAATTTGGGAAGTTGGGTAAATTTTCTAAATTGGTCCACTTGGAAAATGGGTCCAATTGGAATTTGGAAGTTGGGATATTTTTCGCAGTTGGTCCAAAATTATCCCAACTTTGAAAATTCAATACCAATTTTAAAAGTTGGTATAATTTTCGAAGTTGGTCCAAAATAAGACCAATTAACAATAAGATCAAGTACCAATATAACCAATATATCAATAATACTAGTTATCAATAATGCCAAATACAACATACCAAATACCAAATACAATACAATACATTAATGCTTTTTTATATACTACCACTTTAGTATGAAGCAGACCAATTACAATACAAAACGCCCAATATATTAATGCTTGTTTATATACTACCGCTTTAGTATAAAGCAGACCTTTTTTCGAAAGCATCTTCTTTCTTATACGGCTTACCTGCCCAATCGCAAAGCTTACCAGCTCTCGTACTTACCTGTACCCTCCCCGTATCTCACGTGGTCCACACCTCGATGGCGCTTGTGAGTTTCTGCATAATGCCAAATGGCTTATGTGTCCAATTACATTCTTGCTCAACACAGGCTCGCATGTTTACTTGAAAAAAAAAAAAAAAAAACGAGATATCAATAAGACCAATTAACAATAAGACCAATTTATCAATAATACCAGTTATTAATATAGCCAAATATAATATACCAAATATAATATACCAAATATAATATACCAAATATAATATACCAAATACAATTTCCAGATATCAATAAGACCAATTTATCAATAATACCAGTTATCAATAATGCCAAATACAACATACCAAATACCAAATACAATACAATACATTAATGCTTCTTTATATACCACCACTTTAGTATGAAGCAGACCAATTACAATACAAAACGCCCAATGTATACTATGCTCAGCACAGGCTCGCATGTTTACTTGAAAAAAAAAAAAAAAAAAAAGATATCAATAAGACCAATTAACAATAAGATCAAGTACCAATAAAACCAATATATCAATAATACCAGTTATCAATAATGCCAAATACAACATACCAAATACCAAATACAATACAATACATTAATGCTTTTTTATATACTACCACTTTAGTATGAAGCAGACCAATTACAATACAAAACGCCCAATATATTAATGCTTGTTTATATACTACCGCTTTAGTATAAAGCTGACCTTTTTTCGAAAGCATTTTCTTTCTAATACGGCTTACCTGCCCAATCGCAAGGCTTACCAGCTCTCGTACTTACCTGTACCCTCCCCGTATCTCACGTGGTCCACACCTCGATTGCGCGTTTGAGTTTCTGCATAATGCCAAATGGCTTATGTGTCCAATTACATTCATGCTCAGCACAGGCTTGCATGTTTACTTGAAAAAAAAAAGGTATTCTGCATTGCCTCCAAAACAAGACGCGTAATCTTAGAACCTGTATATACTTTCGACTCTATCACCAACATTCTCCAAACAATTCTAAAACCCAACAAAACGTTCGCAATATTTCCACTCGACCATATTTTTCTAATCATAGAAGAATCTTACAACAATTATTTCACTTAAGGCGACCTATTCAAGATAAATCGTTGTGAAACATTTCTACCGGAAATCACGGATCCAGAAGACCAGAAAAACAAGATACGCACATATCATATTAACAGTAACCATAGGGGAATAGATGAAACCTTTAATCACCTGAGGAGGGATATTTATTTCCCATGCATGAAAAACATCAATACTCAAGTACTAAAAGTCTGCAACATTTGCTTAACTCTCAAATACGTCCCACCAGGACCCCTAGAGGTTGTCCACATTGACATTTATTCTATTAATAATACCTGCAACCTCACCGTCATTGACAAATTTTCTAAATTCGCACAGGCGTACCCACTTAGTAACAGAAGCTCTGTGAAAGTTATTGAAGCCTTATTTAAATTTTATGAGCAACTTCGGTTTACCAAAAAAGTTAGTCATTGACCAGGGTGCGGAATTCTCCGGAAACCTGTTTAATGATTTTTTCGCTCAGAACAACATAATAGCACCCACAACCTCATTCCAGCAGTCATCCGGGAATGCACCCGTTGAAATACTTCATTCCACCATGTCGGAGTTGATTAGAATAATTATGAATCGCAGAAAGGAACTACACCTGGAATGCGAACACTCTGAAATACTTACGGAAGTATTAACCACGTACAATAACGCAATACACGCTAGCACAACACATACCCCTCTTGAACTCTTCCATGGTAGAGCACACATGTTTGAAAAAACTATCTCAAACGACAACCATCACGATTATCTTAGAAAGCTTAACGAATTCAGAAGGGAACTTTTCCCTAAAATACAGCAACCTTTAAACCACACTACCGAGAACAGACTTAGAAAATTAAACGAGTATAGGGAACCGCCAATAGCTGTTGAAAGTAATGACACAGTATTCAGAAAAGAAAACAGAAGGAGCAAAGTAACACAAAGGTTTTCACTACACAGTGCAGCAAAAGATAAAGGTATCACATTCTTAACCACCAAAGGTCAGAAACTCCATAAACAAAAAATTAGAAGAATCATCAGTAAGTTGGGACTAATCCCAGAATACATACACGTATTTGTTAAAAAAAATGTACATATACAACTAGACAAACACGTCTACAAACCAATATTATTATTTTGTAATACTTTTGAAAATTATAATTTTAAGTTTAAGTATCCGTAAGCAACATATACATTTATCGGAGCTCGCACAAATTGTTCTCTTCGACATTTATTCATACTGGCCTGCTACCTATATTTAAGTTCCAATGTATCATAGGAGTTTCGCTTAGAGCAGTAGCGGTATACACCGGTTCCAATAGGAATGCTAGTGCCGGAGAACACAATGATGTCCCAGTTGAAAACAACAGTTGTCGGTCGAAAGAGGCTGAATGCGGCGTCATGAGGGCCAGACCAGTCCGATTGCCGGTCATCTCCCACTGCATAATTGGACGTCAGTCGGGAAGATGGATCACTTGGATCCCTGTACGAATAACGTAATCTTGGCCGCCGATTTCACATCGGGCGTACACCTTATCAGTCTTCGTATTTGCAACAAGACAACCTACAACGTGTCCCATCTCCGCTACTTGTCGACCTCGCCATGTCCTCACTATGGCCACTGACCATATTACACATAGATCGGACATTTCATACAAGCGTTTTTGACACAAAATTTTCTTGCGAGGCGTCCCAGCAGAGGCTCGGCGTCGTTGCGAGACGTCCCAGCAGAGGCTGAGCGTCGTTACGAAGTGTCTCACCAGAGCCGAAGGCAGCCGAACTCTTCGTTTCATTCTTACTTGGACTGCTGCTGAGAGAGCATGAATTGCGCAAGAATGTACGCCTTTTAGGAGCGTAGACAACAACAACTAATGAGCGAGAAAACATGATAGAGATCGCATATCACCATGCTACTCCCACTCTTGTCATTGATGTTGTGAGCAACCCACCCCCGTTTCGTTTGCTTGCGACTGTCATTGATGATGTCCCTTGATTTTGAGCTCGTGTGTATGCGTAGTTCGCTGTCCAGACAGGCAATAGACAAATACATGCATAGCTTCTTGTGCGTATACATATCTCTACATGTTTGCGTGATTCGATATATGCGTGATTTTCGTTTGGAAGTCTTGCTGATGTCTGAAAATTTATTTCTGGCTTGCCAGAGAATATTTGTTCAAGCGGGGGTAGCTTGAAAAGTTCTTCATTCGCAACTATAATTTCAAAAGTCATTCAAATTGAATTACTATTTAATAGTTTCATTGTTATTATTGGATGGGTGATAGTTTTATCAATTTATTTAAATTACAGAAAATGACCACCAATAATAATTGTTTAATGTTAAATTTTAGAAATTAATTTTCTTAATATTTATTATAATTTTTAATGAACACTCAAAATAATTTATAGCTCTTCCTATACATAAACCACCAAAAAAAAAATATTTATAATAATTCCATAAAACCTGTATATACATACACATATTATTTCATTGCGAATGAAGAACTTTTCAAGCTACCCCCGCTTGAACAAAAATTCTCTGGCAAGCCAGAAATAAATTTTCAGACATCAGCAAGACTTCCAAACGAAAATCACGCATATATGTAAAGATATGTATACGCACAATAAGCTATGCATGTATTTGTCTATTGCCTGTCTGGACAGCGAACTACGCATAAACACGAGCTCAAAATCAAGGGACATCATCAATGACAGTCGCAAGCAAACGAAACGGGGGTGGGTTGCTCACAACATCAATGACAAGAGTGGGAGTAGCATGGTGATATGCGATCTCTATTTTCTCGCTCATTAGTTGTTGTTGTTTACGCTTCTAAAAGGCTCTCTCAGCAGCAGTCCAAGTAAGAATAAAACGAAGAGATCGGCTGCCTTTGGCTCTGCTGAGACACTTCGTAACGACGCCCAGCCTCTGCTGGGACGTCTCGCAATGACGCCGAGCCTCTGCAGGGACGCCTCGCAAGAAAATTTTGTGTCAAAAACGCTTGTATGAAATGTCCGATCTATGTCTTATATGTTCAGTGCTATGTCTTACTCGCCACACTGGGGGGGAGGAGTTATCATATCTTTCCCGACCCTTTTGCTGTACAACAAGCCACACATTATTATTATTATTATTATTATTATTATTATTATTATTATTATTATTATTATTATTATTATTATTATTATTATTATTATTATTATTATTATTATTATTATTATTATTATTATTATTATTATTATTAAAACCGACAGGCAGACACCAAAACTGCGTTTATATACAAAAACGTAGCGATCTTAAACAAGTAGCACAATCCTGGAACAATGAAGCGACAGGCAGACGCCAATTTTTCGTCTATGTGCTTATGCAAAAACTCAGCGATCGTTGGCGCAGCACGTAGAAACCGTTATACGTAGACGACTGGCTGGCGCCACGAGATACAAAAATCAGAAGCAAGGCGTACAGTTTTTCGGCTGGCTGGAAGTCGGCAGTTGGTTGCGAACTAGCAAAGCGAACACTTCGTATATAATAAAGAAGTCTATATTGAATACCACGAAACTAGATAAGTGTTTCTTTTAAATGTAACTAAAGCGCTATCATAAGTCATGTTTACTGTAGCAACGGCATGCCTCCTTGCCTCAGCGTGCCGAGCTCCTGTTCAATGACATGAATCGGTCGCTTATCACTATATGTGAAGTCCAATCTATTGATAATAGCCTCAAAGTTCAAAGTGGTATTGAAGGATGCAAGGGCTGCGTCTGCCTACCCGCGAACCTTGCTCCTTATTATAAGAACTGCCTGATAATGGCGGGAGCCGCCATTGTATATTTCGAAAATTTTGTATGCGGCGCGCGCCGCTTGCCGCCATGACACGTACGTTGCTTGCGACCCATCGTACTCTGCAAAGCACTTGACCTCGTCTAAGGGCTCGTTGCAGTTTACGCTATCGTCTATGATGGCATCTTCATACACCACCACCTTTGGCAGGGTGACACGAGTGTTATTTATTTGCTCAGTTAAACTGTCTAGTTATCTCTGAAAAGAGTCCGCCTGTTCTCGCAAAGCGTTCTGAACCTCGCTGTCAAAGGCGGCCTCAAACTGCCCCGGTGTCACATTCATAGTTGCCGCGGTGTCTGCGCGCTGCAATTCTAAGAAAATACTATCGTTGCTGCTACGCTTGCTAGCTTTGCCAAAATCGGATTCACAACTGCTGCCGCTAATGCGTTGGTTGCAAATATGACAAATACCAGCTCTCGCATACACTGTTTGGTTGAAATAATTAAAACCAAAACGCAAAGACGGACGTAATATGATAAGCTGCTAGTCAAACACAACAGACAGAAAGGAATCTAAAACACACAGAAAGGCTGAAACTCGTATGTAAATAAATATAAAATTATAATCGAATTTAATTTTTGTTGCGTGAAAATTATAAATAATTTTAGCCGATCAGCTCACCTACACTTTGTTTGGTTGATGTTTTTGTTTAATTTAATTACTTCTTTTTGTAATCTCTTAGGTTATTATATTTTTTATTTATATTTTTATTAACTATTTATAAATAACTATGTTGTGAGTTTTCGGTAGATTGGGCGCCAATTATGTTATTAATAAAACACAGTCGAGGGTGCGACTCAGCTATAATTTTACAATTAACTTAACATTAACCGTTGCATCAATCTGTGTCTGTATCGCTGTAGTTGTCACTTTGAATATGCTGACACCGTGCTTCGTGCCAGGGCTCCAATGGCAGAGCGGATATTAGACGACATTGTTGCACAATACACAGGCCACTGACCGCTTCAAGACCGAGAGTACTGAGACAGCTATTTCGGTAGCGAGCAGTTCGTTGACGCTTCGCTACACTGTGGTCGGAGTTACTTGTTAACTTATATCAATGACCATATAACACATAGATCGGACATTTCATACGAGAGCTTATGACACAAAATGTTCTTGCGTGGCGCCCCAGCAGAGGCTCGGCGTCGTTACCAGACGTCCCAGCAGAGGCTGAGCGTCGTTACGAAGTGTCTCAGCAGAGGCTGAGCGACGTTAAGAAGTGTCTCAGCACAGCCGAAGGCTGCCGACTGCTCTCGCTTAGCAGCAGTGACAGATGATCAAAAAAAAAACTTTTTTTTTTCTTATTAATCATATTTATTAGAAATATTTATTACAGCTGAATAGTATTCTATTACCTTTGTGGCAACTTAAGCTAATGAGAAAAAAAAAATAATTTAAAGTAAAACTATGTCTAGATAAACTATGGTTGGAAATTTACAATATTTACAATAAAGATAATCTTGATTAGGAATTGGTGTCTAAGATAATTTCTATTCGAACGATGCTCTGGGAGTTCACTACGTCAAGATCCGTTGTGGGAGATCTTGAGGGTGGAATCGCTTAAGTCTTCTTTTGTCGCCTGTGTTGTCGCCTGGCAAGGGCGTTTGGGTGATACTCTAGCCTCTCTGCGTATTTGCTAGCTATCTTTTGAATCCTGTCTCCAATCAGTGGAACATTCAGATCTCGCTCAATGTCTCTGTTTCGTATATACCAGGAGCGTTTGAAATTTTCTAAGTGTTTTGGCTTGCAGTACCCGTAATTTGTTTATATGTGTACTGGCTGCAATTCCAAACACTTGGATAGCGTAAAAGAGGCTAGGAGCTATTATAGCCTTATAGATCTTAGTTTTGTTTGCCAGAGATAGCTTATTATTGGAAGACAGAAGCCAGGACATCTTGGACACTTTGTTTCTGTAAGCGTGTTGTAATGCCGAAATATGCTTGCCAAAAGTTAGACTTCTGTCAAGAGTGACACCCAAGTACTTATGAGCTGACGTGTGACTTATAACGCTTCCATTTAGAGTTACACCGGGGCAGCTGCGGACTCTATTGGTGAAGGTTATATTGGCGCATTTGCTAGCATTGACGCAAATATTCCATTTCTTCGCCCATTCTTGAAACGATTCCAAGTACTCTTGTAGTGCACTCGTGGCATGAAATATGTTGTCGTTTTTAGTAAGCACTGCGGTGTCATCAGCGTATGTAGCAATGAGAGTATCTCTGTGTTGTAACTCCGAGATCGCATATTGATTGGGCATATCAGCAGTAAAAATGGAGTAGAGAGTCGGACCTAGAACACTGCCTTGCGGAACACCAGCTTCGATCCTTCTGACGGTCGACTTGCTCTCAGAAAGTGATACGCTGAACGACCGCCCGTCCAGGAAGCTCTTTACAAGTATAAATAGCTGTGGGGTCAACACCTTCTTAGCCTTATATAGCAAGCCAGGATGCCACACTCTGTCAAAGGCTTGTTGGATATCAAGAAAAGCGGCAACTGCGTATTCCTTATGTTCCAGGGCTTCTAGGATGAAGTTAACCACCCTATGCAGTTGTTCAGGGGTGCTGTGCTGCCTTCGAAAGCGAAACTGAAACTTGGGGAGCGTCTGCTGTACCTCGTCTAAAGCAACAATCCTATTTAAAATTAGTCTCTCCAACATTTTGCCAAGTGATGAGAGGAGACTTATGGGCCGGTAAGAGTCCACTTCGGCTAGCGGTTTTCCTGGGTTGGGTAACATGACAAAGATAGTTTTCTTATTTTTCATTTATTTTAAATAAAATTTCGTCGATTTCTTTATTAAATTCAATTTCATTTTCCTGTCGTTCATATGCTGTATTCATCCTGACAAGATTAAGGTAACTATCAGGAATCTTACAATCATGGCAACATGTACTGCTTTGACGTATTAAATTATATTTAATACGTTTGTAATTGTTGAGTAGTTAAACCAACCTAATCGCCTTAATCGAATTTAATGTGTCAATGTTGAGTCTATTCCTTAATTTGGTTTTAACCAAATTTACTGGCTGAATACTCGATTGAAATATTAATCGACTTATCAATTAAAAGACTGTATTCATTATCTATGTCTTTCCTAAATCCTTATCCTGCGCAATACGCAATGCACTTTGTAAATCTTTTTTTGTTTTCCATGTGCACGCACCATGTCAATTATTGGATTTAATGTACACTTGCAGTAATTGCAGTATGCCTTGCTAGAATCTGTGGCATCTCGGCACAACCAATTTATCAGCGCCGGTTCTTGCAACCACAATGCACGGATTTTTTGTTTATATGTTTCCTTTGGCAAGTTTCTACTTTATGCACAATTAACCGATGCTCAATACGTTTGGTGTCGATTACACAAAAACACTAAACAGGGTTGCACTGCCCTTAAAAATGCTTATCGATTGCAGAAATTCGATATGAAGCAATGTCACACAGTTATATGGTCAGTGCTTATATAAGTTAACAGCAACATTGTTAAAGGTCGATAACATAAACAATTGACCTACTTTGTAGTTAAATTGTTTCGCAATATCGACGACAGTTCAATAATCTAAACATCCGTCGATCCCTTCCGAGAATTGACCAGAAAATGCAGAAGTCACCAAACTGTCGCCGTCAGCAACAAAGTATCCGCCTACGCCGCCAACGAATATGCCGACGTCAACAAATACGTCGACGTCGCCAAGTACGCCAGCGCCGCTGCCGATAACCCACAGCTAGATTAGGGTACTTCTAAGATCTGTACTTCAGTTCAAATTTTTACGTTCAATAAAGAAGTTTATTTTTAAATAACTTATTGAACTTTTAACTGGCGCCCGAGCAGGGACCAGCACGTGGACATCTTATTAAGTTAGATCGACGCAGAAGACACTTGCAACTCTGAAGCGAGGAAAATTGATTAAGTTCAATTAGCAAGCTATCAACTGGTCAACTCTGCTGGCCCACCAAACAGCCTTCGATAGAACTCTTCCTCATAGGAAATCGAAGGCACTCATCGGCGGACTGCACGCTCTGTCAGGTACGCCCGCAGAGCACCCTTCATTCTTGTGTGTACTGCAGGATCCCTAGTAGGCAGCAAAAGGAGAACATCCGGGACACCAGGAGGAGCAGCCGTACCAAACCCAACATTAAAATGTAAGTTAGTGAATAAGTGAAACAGAAACATACCTAAAAGGAAAACGAAAGAAAGAAACACAAAAGATAAATTATAAATAAGTGAATAAAAATTAAGTGAGTAAAATTAAGTGAATTAAAATTAAACGAATTAAAAAGTAAAACTCCAGTGAAAGTGTAAATGATCAACACAAATAAAATTTTGGAATTTTAATTGAATTATAAAAAAACGTAAAAAAGATAAAAAAGCTAAATGACTGCTGTTGCGAATGAAATAAAATTGTTCACGCAACAAGTAGTATAACAAAAACCCAATTCTGCGAATCCTACAAGGACCCTCCAGAATAGAAGGGCGAAACCAGCTACTGGTTTTCACACAAATAAAAAAAAAAAAAAATATATAATAATAATAAAATTTATACCAAGCAAAATTTAAAAAAAAAAAACAAAATAAAATAAAATATTTCTTTTAAATTAAACTGATCATTCACAACTTTCAGTGGAAATTATTTGACACAAACCATTACACACAAACACATATAAGTTACTAAAAATTAAGCATATAATTACTCAATATCAGTAAACTCTCACAATTCAAAGAATTTTAATCGAACTTTTCAAAATGTCAAATCCAACCAATTTAATTAGACCTCCCGTACTTGACCCAAGCGGTAGCAATTTACAATCAAACTCAATTTCAATAGACCAGATAACCACACTCATTAGACAGGTAGTAAGCGAAACGCTACCATCTTTTATACAACGACCGCATAGTACCACTTTCGATTTCGTTAATGCAGAACCACACGTTATCAATCCTCAATATCAAGGAAATTTAGCAGACTTGGATAGGGTACCAGATATTGTTAAAACATTAAGAGAATTTTCAGGAAATCCATCTGAGTTTGGATCGTGGAAGAAAAGCGTAGATAGAATACTAGACGCCTATTCAAATACGATTGGTACACCAAAATATTTCGGAATATTACAAACTATTCGAAATAAAATAACAGGCAACGCAGACATTGCATTAGAATCATACACCGTTCCTCTAAATTGGGAAGCTATTTCAAAGTGTCTCACACTACATTACGCAGACAAACGTGACATTAGTACATTAGAATACCAGATGACAATGATAGCCCAAGCACCTAACCAGTGAGTGGAAGAATTCCATCAAATAGTTTACAAACATTTGTCCTTGACCCTTAATAAGATAAATTGCATGAATTTAGGCAAAGAAGCAGAACAGCTGATGACAAAAATATACAGAGATAAAGCTCTAGATACGTTTGTTAGAGGCCTACGTGGTGACTTATCACGTCTTCTTGGCATTAAAGAACCAACCGATTTGCCTTCCGCTTTGCATTTATGCTTAAAGTTAGAAAATCAGGCATTCCGTTCCAATCATGCAATTGGACAACAAAACGGTTTTAGGAATCCACCTCAAAGGTTAGCAGTGACACCGCGTCAACCTTATAATCTAGTCTCTCAAACTAGACCAACATATCCTGCAAGAAATAACATACAGGTTTCTTCAGTGATCCCCAGACCGAATAATTTTGGACAGTTACAATATAGACCAACCTTCACGAATCCAACCAACCAATTTGGACAAGCTACCAATACACAACACCCACCACCACGTCCGACTACAAATAAGCCACAACCAAAACCCGAACCAATGGACATTGATAAGAGCATTCAGACTAGACAGGTTAATTATATGAATAGACCTCAATTCGAGGCAGTGAAAAGACCTCCAATGCCACTTGCAGATGTTAATAAACGACAAAGAAACTTTAATATCCAAACGGAAACTGGCCAACAAACCACTGATGCAGTAGCGACAGTACCGACAATGAACGAATACGAACAAATTATAAACGAACAAGATGAACAGACACCTTACGATGACACACTCACGGAATACGTTGAGATAGCCACTCAAGATGATCAGGAATTACATTATGACGAAACTTACTGTAATTTTTTAGAATAACAGACTCCTCACTACCTTATTTTGAATGTAAGGTGAGAAGTGGGGAAACATTAAAGATATTAATTGACACCGGCTCTAACAAAAATTATATCCAACCCAAATTTGTTCCAAATCCGTTACCAAATAAAGATAAATTCAATGCTGTTTCCGTAGGAGGGAACATATCAATTACCCATCACAAAATGGCAAATCTATTTAACGACCCAAAAGCTATAGTAAAATTCTATATATTACCAACCCTCAAAACGTTCGATGCAATATTGGGAAACGACAGTCTAAAGGAACTTGGTGCCATTCTCAACCTAGGGAAATCAAAATTGATATTAGGAAGTGGAATAGTCATTCCAATCAAACAAAAAAATTCGAATCAATAAACGTCATCATTCCTAGAACAGACCACTTGACTCCTAATCAGAAACTTCAATTAAGCCAACTATTAAAAAAATATCCAAAGCTTTTTGCAGGAATTAACGATAAACTCACCTACACCACTAACGTAAGAGCAGAAATACGGACAAACACAGACACGGTAGTACATTCTAAATTTTATCAGTATCCAATGGCCTTAAAAAGATGAGGTCGATAAACAAATCAAAGAACTTTTAGCCAATAACATTATACGCCCCTCCAACTCACCATACAATTCACCAGTGTGGATTGTTCCAAAAAAAATTAGATGCATCAAATATCCAAAAATACAGAATGGTCATTGACTATAGGAAACTAAATAGTGTCACAATAGCAGATAGATATCCCATACCTGATATTAATGGAGTTCTTGCAGAATTAGGCAACAATAAACTATTCTCGGTACTAGATCTTAAGAGCGGATTCCATCAGATCCTCTTAAAAGAAAAAGACATTGAGAAAACTGCATTTTCCGTCAATAACGGCAAATACGAATTCACAAGACTCCCCTTTGGTCTAAAAAAAACGCCCCATCAATATTTCAACGAGCCATTGATGATATTCTAAGAGACCACATAGGCAAAATTTGCTACATTTACATCGACGATATTATCGTTTTTAGCAAAGATGAAAAATCCCATTATGAAAACCTCGACACAATCTTTAAAACGTTAAACGCAGCAAACATAAAATGTCAGCTAGACAAGTGCGAGTTCTTCAAGACGAAAGTCGAATTTCTGGGATTTGTAATATCAGACAAGGGAATAGAAACAAATCCAGCAAAACTAGAAGCCATAGTTAACTACCCTCTCCCAAAAACACTTAAAGAACTCAGATCATTTCTCGGACTGTCAGGTTACTATAGAAGATTCATAAAAGGTTACGCTTCAATAGCTAAACCACTTACATCATTACTCAGAGGAGAAGACGGACGAATATCAAAGGGAGCATCATCTAGGAAGTTAATAAAATTAGATGACGAAGCTAAGAAAGCCTTCGAGCAACTCAAAAACGCCTTAATCTCTGATGAAGTAATATTACAATATCCGGACTTCACTAAAGAATTCACTTTGACTACAGACGCTTCAGACTACGCAATAGGAGCAGTACTTTCTCAGGCTGACAGACCCATATCATTTATATCAAGAACACTTTCAAAAACAGAGGAATGTTATGAAACTGCAAAAAAGAAATGCTAGCCATATGCTGGGCAGTAAAAGCCTTTAGAGGATATCTCTATGGTGGCTCTAAAGTAAAAATCTATACCGATCATGAACCCCTTACTCACGATTGTAACTGGAAAGGTGGAATAGCAATAAGGCGATGGAAATCGTACTTAGACGAATACAATAAAGAGCTACTTTATAAACCAGGAAAGAAAATGTAGTAGCTGACGCTCTGTCCAGATTACCTAAGCAGTACGAAATTAATTCAGTAACAGGAACTCAACATAGTGCCGAAAGTTCTTCACACAATTTGATTTATAGTATGGAGGTACCAATTAATGCATTTAAGAATCAAATTTTTATTCTTAAAGAAGAGCCCCCGGATTACAAATTTTCTATTCCATTCCCCACATTCCATAGACATACCATTTCTCAGCCAACTTTCTCTGACGAAGACCTATTAAAATTATTAACTAAGTACCTAAATCCTCAGTACTCAACGGAATACAAACAACAGAAGACATCATGGGAAAAATTCAACGACTATACCCGGACCATTTTAGATCTTTCAAAAATTAGATTTACTCAATCAAAAGTTCAAGATATAACGGTAGAATCACAACAAGAGGAAATAATATTACAAACACATAATAGAGCTCATAGAAACGCCCAGGAAAATAAGCTGCAAATAGCAGAAAAATACTATTTCCCAAAAATGAAAAATAAAATAGAAACCCTAGTAAAGCAGTGTCTGGTATGTAAAGAAAGGAAATACGACAGGCACCCCACCAACCCAGAAATAACTAAAACCCCAATTCCAGAATTCCCAGGACACACAATACATATAGACATATTTTCAACAGAAAAGAAACTAGTTCTGACAGCAATAGATAAATTTTCAAAACTTGCGCAAGCAAGAATAATCAAATCAAAATCATTAGAAGACGTTAAAAAACCACTGCATGACCTCCTATTCTACTACGGCGTTCCGAAATGTGTTGTAATAGACAACGAAAAGTCCTTTAATTCAGCCTCAATTACATTTATGATGAAAGATGAATTGGGAATTCAAATCTTTAAAGCTCCACCATATAAAAGTACAGTAAATGGTCAAATAGAACGTTTCCACTCTACTCTCGCAGAAATAATGAGATGTTTAAAAACCAAACAAGTGCATAGGAATTTCGACGAACTCCTAGATAGAGCAGTTTATGAGTACAATTACACTATTCACTCTGTTACAAAGAAACGACCACTTGAAGTATTTTTCGGAAGAAATGTGACAACCGACCCAGAACAATATGACAAAAGTAGACAAAATAACATAGAAAAGTTACGACAAAAACAACTGAACGACTTAGAAACCCATAACAAAAACCGCAATGAAATCATAACATACACTCCAGGTCAAACCATATTTGTTAAAATAAATACCAGACTAGGATCCAAACTCAGCCCTAGATATAAAAAAAAATAGTAAAAGAAGACAACCACACAACCATTCTTACGGAAGCAGGAAGGATAGTTCACAAGAGTAACATTAAAAGCGGTAGGAGTCCGAGTCCGAGTCCAAAATAATAATTAAAAAAAAAAAAAAAAAAAAAAAAAAAAAAATCTGAAACCCATAACATTGTCCTTTCGTCCGAATACGATTAATACCACTAACCTATTATATCAAAGTCGTCCGATCACGGGTATGCATCCGATTATGACGAATCGGCCCATACCTCCACCCAATCACTATTTAATTCTCCTATAATTCCTATTTCAGGATCCTTCTTTTGCTGTTATTCTTGCCCATGGTAGCACCCTATATGGATATAACGAATTATACCGAGGCACATACGGTATCCGTTCATAAAGGAATCGGAAAAATTACAAACCTCCACAATAAAACTCATCCATATAGTAGATTTAGAACACATAGAGAGAAAATTATTAACAATCCAAGATCATACTTTCAAAGATTTAAAAAAAAGTTATCTGTATCATACACTTACTTACGAAATAGTACAGGCCCTATCGGCCCTGAATACCTTATCTATCAAAACTAGAAAGACAAGATATATATATTGGTTAGGTTCAGCATGGAAATACATAGCAGGTAGTCCAGATCATAATGATCTTATACTAATCCATGATAATTTAAATAACGTTATTTCAAATAACAACGAGCAAGTTATAATAAATCAACAGTTGCAAGACAGGCTTAATAATTTGACAATGGTATCAAACATGCTAAAGAATTCAATTAGAGATGATCAGGGATTTAGTAACGATATAGCCACAAGTCTCCAAAATCAAGTTAGACTAATTAAAGAAGAAATAATAAACATTAAATATGCGATGCAATGGCCTAAGTTAAACATTATAAATTCACTCCTCTTAAACGAAAATGAATTACAAGAAGTTCATAAAACTTTTCAAAAAAATAACATGTCATCATTAACAATCGAAGAAATGTTAGAGCTTACTGATATCTCCGTACTACACAATAAAACCACAATTATTTACATTGTTAAAATTCCCGAATTAAATTCAATAAATTATGAAAATCTACTAATAAAACCTGTAATAAAAAACAACTTAATAGTTAACTTAGAAGCAAATGAAATATTCCTACACAATAAAAAATATAATAGGGATACCAAAGAATTGTAAAACTATAAACGAATTAAAATTTGCGATAAGACAAAAATTGTAAACCTTCAAAATTCAAAATGTATTGCTAAGCTAGTTGAGGGAAAAAGAGCGCTGTGCGGGTTTACCAATGCGGATCATATTAAGACAATTGAAGAAATAGATAACAGCCTTCTTCTGTTAAACAACTTTAACGGAAGCATAATCCAAGGCAACAAAACACATCATCTTAAAGGAACATACCTTGTACATTTTGGAATGAATCAATCTTAATAAATAACAAAGAATTCAACAACAAAGAAAAGACAATACTAAAGCCAGGAACCCCATTTATTCAGATGACACCGGCAGAATTGGAAAGGCTACAAATTCTTTCACTAGAATCACTTCAAGCAATAAACATAAAAACATAAAACATTTAAACTTCATCAAAACCCACTCCTTAAACAATAGTATCGCTATATTCTGCCTACTTAGTGCAGTAATAATTTCAATTATTATCACAAAACGTTATAGAAAACCAAGAGACACTATTATTATTCAAGAAATGGCACAGATCCCAAATAACAACATTAAACTAAATAACATTAAAACAAATCAAAACACACCAATCCAATTGGAGTTTAACAACGTTCCTTACTTCTAGTACCTACTTGAGGACAAGTAGGATTTTTGAGGAGGAGGAGTTAACAGCAACATTGTTAAAGGTCGATAACATAAACAATTGACCTACTTTGTAGTTAAATTGTTTCGCAATATCGACGACAGTTCAATAATCTAAACATCCGTCGATCCCTTCCGAGAATTGACCAGAAAATGCAGAAGTCACCAAACTGTCGCCGTCAGCAACAAAGTATCCGCCTACGCCGCCAACGAATATGCCGACGTCAACAAATACGTCGACGTCGCCAAGTACGCCAGCGCCGCTGCCGATAACCCACAGCTAGATTAGGGTACTTCTAAGATCTGTACTTCAGTTCAAATTTTTACGTTCAATAAAGAAGTTTATTTTTAAATAACTTATTGAAGTTTTAACTTATATACATATATATTTATTATCTCCTTATTCTCTGGTCAAAACCAAGAAGGAAGATCAAGTATATATTAAATTATTACATTAATAAAATTTCAAGTGTGAATGTGAACAATTTTAGTTTAGCCTTGCTAGAATATTGCTATAAAATTTGTTTAAATTTTTCTGCTTTGTGCTGTGCTTTTGCTTTTGTGTTCGAATTTGCAATCAATTTTAGCTGCTGCTAATGCTGCTGCTTTAATTCATTGGTAAAACAAATGCAAATATTTTTTGATTTCCTTAATATTTTTTCAACTTTTCAAGTGTGAAAATTACATAATTTAAAAAAAAATTTCAACTAGCAAATTTTATAGAAATTTTCCAGCACTTCTTCATATTTTTCATAATTTCATATTATTGAAATTTATGCTTTACACAAGTTTTCAATAAGGTCATATACAAAATATCAAATGCAATTTTCAGATATCAATAAGGTATCAATAAAAGCAGAACTGATTCGAAAGAATTGTTTTTCTTATACGGCCTAATCGCCCAATCGCAAAGCTCTCGTACTTACCTGTACCCTCCCCGTATCTCACGGGGTCTACACCTCGATGGCGCTTGTGAGTTTCTGCATAATGCCAAATGGATTTTGTGTTTAATTAAAGTATATATATTATATATATATATATATATATATAATCTAATGCGACTAACTGTCAACCTTCTTTCAATAGGAACAATCGTAACATGGACTTTTTATTTATTCATTTGTCTCAATATCAATTTAAAAATAAGTTTCTCGAGCAATCCATCCTGATGGCTTATATCGAATTATATATCGTCTTAATTCGTCAAATACAATTATTATAATTCCAAAAGGGATAGCATATAACCACCAGATAAGTCTGAAATTATTTCAGCATTAGTCACAAATTTATTACTTTGACATTATATTTCTTACTGGGCAGGATACATATGAACAAACTCATTCATTCCAGGAGTGTAACATATTATACATGCAAATAACGTTTCAATAATTAAGGACAATTTCAACAAATGATTTCCCATTGCTTGTTTAATTAAAGAATCTCGAAGTCTTTTACAAATAAGTAAAGAACTCCATTGGGTCACAATAATGGAAACAAAATATCCTGTGCATGCATTGAATTCAAGTTCTTTGCGTTCTCTAAATGTCTAAAATATTAAGAAATATTAATATTAACATGTAAGTTCTAAGAAATCCGATCTGGTCATTAGCCGCAACAATAAACAGATCGTCACATCAGCACTTCGGAACACCACCCGCAACCACCCGCAAAAAGTATCTCGCCACTAGACTCTGCCATCGAAACAAATTCTTAGCTATCTTTGGGTAAAATTGTCAAAGACTTTTTAGTCTCAAAATTAACATTGATCAATAAAGAAATTTTAATAAAATCCGTTAAAGACTTAAAAATTTGAAATTTTCTTAAAAAAATTTACAAAAATTTATTTGGCGCTCGAGCAAAAGGTTCTGACCGCGGTACGATAAGGCAAAACCGTCATTAAGTATGCGATCTCAGACAGCAATTATTATTATTTATTATTATTAATTTCTACCCTTTTCTCAACAACTGTGTGGGCGAGTTTGTGGAAGAGTTAATATTTTAACAAATTAATAGTAAAATTTAATATATTTTAACTAATGGCAAATAACGACAATCTGATTAGGAAACCTGCGTTACATTTAAACAGTAGGCTGCTTGCACAAGAAAGACAGAAACAACTAATAGAGATAGAGATGGAGAGATCGCTTAAAATTGGGTAACACTGCGTCTGTCTTTGCTGATGCAATTCTGCTGCTAATGTTGGGACTGCGAAGAGGGGGTGTTGGAGTGGGTAAAACGCGGGGTTGCACTCGGTTTTATATTTTGACACTTTATTTTGGCACTATCTTTATGGGGCACAAAAGTATGTGCAGGTTTTTGGGTTTGAGTGAAAAAAACAATAGAAGACTGGGGTGGCTTGCGAAATTAATTTTCATATTAGAATAAGTTAGGGAAGGTCAACTAGCCAAATCGCGATAGTCAAATACCCAGACTATCGCATACATCGGTATGGTGGAGCAGCTATCAGGAGCAGCCTATCAGCTGATTGGCGTTGCCATCTGACGCAAACAAAAGGAAACGGGAAACTTCAGCGGTTTGGAATCATTTCAAATAAACGATCCAACTTCAGCTATTTGCAATCATTGCAATAAAAAAACAAAATTTTAGCAATGTGCATGTCGGGAGCAGCATAAGATTCAGTAGCTGTTAAACTGTAATGGTCAGGCTGCCGGCAGCGACTGCGCTGCTCTCTCTCTCTGTAACTGTTCTGCAGCCTCGCAGATCGGCAGCGACTTCTTACACTTTCTATTGTCTGCATTACAAACATTGTCTCTTAACATCGCTTACATATCAGTCGCATCGTCAACCCGTGTCAAGACGCCTATGTACGTTCTTCACAGTTGTACAGTGCACAATAAACGATACAATAACTGAACTTCATCCCGTGCATTTCTTATTTAATATCACAAACGCCGCTAAAAAACCTTAGTGGTTCAACATTTGGAGGCCCCGGCGAGATATAAACAAGTGAAAAAACAATATTCGCGAAATACAAACATTTATAATTTGACTAAGTTTACGCGTGTCGCGAACCACTGTGCTGCGAACAGTTAAACGTTGTTGGTGCCATTAGTATTTGAACGTTTCAACTTGTGCGCTCACACAAGCATACTCGTGAACCTAAGTCTGACCGTTATCGCGCGCTCTCTTTGTGCTGTGTTCGTTTGCTTCAGCTGTTTAGAAATTATATTTGGATTAAGTACAACATGCAAAAACGAGCTGCCAAGCACAGTCGCGTCCGGAGATATTGGTACACCCTTAAACAGGGTTCCATATCTAAAGCGAAAGTCGACGTCAATCTTTAACAGAGTAATGCGGTTGGACCAAACGCTGCATGAGGAGTGTGTTCAGTCGTATAGTGCAGCCGAAATCATGGTGCGACTTGAACTTGTCGAAGAGATGCAAGCCACGTTTAATCTCACTCACAATAGTCTAGAGGAGCTAGATTACGACGAGATCGGCAGTGAACTGCGTGACAAGTTTGATGAGCTGATCTTGTCACTTAAGAGCAGACTTCGCCTTCATCTTGAGCATCGTCAGTTGCGTGCACCAACTTCATCCACCATGAGGGCAGACGACAGTTTTGGGCAGTCCAGTAGTGCCTCCGAAAGGCCTCGACGAATGCGACTGCCTGAGCTTAAGCTCCCAACATTTTCTGGTGGGTACACGGAATATGCAGATTTCGTTTCGGTCTTCAACACATTGGTAAATGATGATCCACACCTTGAGCCTATAGAGAAATTCCAGCATCTCCGCTCTTGCCTATCGGGATGCGCCTTGGAATCGATTTGTTCTCTAGAGGTCTCGAGCTCGAATTATTCCGTGGCCTTGGAGATGCTTCGCAAGCGGTTCAGCAACAAGAAACTCGTGTTCCAGGCCCACGTGATGAAGATTTTAGAACTCCGGCTCGCAGATCCTGCTTCAGCAACCACTCTGAGAACATTTGCTGACAAAGTAAATACACACATGCGTGCATTGCAGTCGTTAGGAAGCTTGGAGCAGATAGCAGGCTGCATGGTCGTACAGATACTCCTGCAAAGGTTGGACAGGGCAACGCAATCTGATTGGGAAGAAAAGTCAGTCATCGACCAAGTGCCCACAACCGACGGATTCCTTCATTTCTTGGACACAAGATGTCAGCGCCTTGAAAGTCTGCAACATGCCATGGCCGCGTTATGGGCTGACATTCCAAATAACACAAGTCGGAAGGCGCCTGTCATTACTCAGAGTAACCCTCACGTCTGCGCATGCTGCGAAACTGGTGGACATGGAATTTACTCGTGTCCTCGGTTTTTGGATATGACGGCAACACAGCGTTATAAGGAGGTTTTTCGAATCGGAAGATGCATTAACTGCCTGAAGTTCGGGCATACTGTTCGGAACTGTAATGCCAGCCATTGTCGCCAATGTACAGAAAGGCATCACACATTGCTTCACCATTATGTTCCGCAGGATCAAATATCCATGTCTTTTCAGCCAGATGCTGCGCCTTCAGCACCACAGCAATATAGAGCTCAAAGTATTCGGCCATCAACCGTTCTTCTAGCAAAGACACGATCACATTCCGAGGTCAAGCCGTACGAATGCGATCGCTGTCCAACATCATTTGCGCGCAAGGATAAGTTGCGGATTCACCAGCAAGTGCACTTCAAGCGTGACGCGGTGCAACTCCAGCAACAGAATACAAGGCTTGCCATGAATTCAACGGCAGTAGAGCAGCAGCAGCAGTTCCAAGTGCCATTACATCCGTACGTGGAAGCAGATGCCGTTGGGCAATTACAGCCGCAAGCCTATCAGAAACAGGCGCCGCTGCAATCAAGGCGAAGTCATCCTCGAAGGGATCTCGAGGTGTCCGATGCGATATCTGCGACAAGACTTTCCAGCGTGAACGAGATCTGCGGCAGGGTTTCAATAGGCGTAAGCAGCTTCAACGACATGAACTGAAGACGTCCACTGGAACTACCATGCGAGCTGTGTGTCTGCTGCCCTCTAATGATTCTGTTGAAAGAGAAGCTTCCAACGGGGGGAGTATGTCGGGAGCAGCATAAGATTCAGTAGCTGTTAAACTGTAATGGTCAGGCTGCCGGGCAGCGACTGCGCTGCTCTCTCTCTCTGTAACTGTTCTGCAGCCTCGCAGATCGGCAGCGACTTCTTACACTTTCTATTGTCTGCATTACAAACATTGTCTCTTAACATCGCTTACATATCAGTCGCATCGTCAACCCGTGTCAAGACGCCTATGTACGTTCTTCACAGTTGTACAGTGCACAATAAACGATACAATAACTGAACTTCATCCCGTGCATTTCTTATTTAATATCACAAACGCCGCTAAAAAACCTTAGTGGTTCAACAGTGCACAAAAAATCTTTGAGCGACGTTGATCCCGTATTGCCAAAAGCACTGGATCGAATTGTTGAAAATTTTAGATGCTATGACAACACTTCTGATCGAAAGAAGATCATATATCACATAGATCGGACATTTCATACAAGCGTTTTTGACACAAAATTTTCTTGCAAGGCGTCCTAGCAGAGGCTCGGCGTCGTTACGAAGCTTTCCAGCAGAGGCCGTGCTTCGTTACGAAGTATCTCAGCAGAGCCGAAATATTTAGCTTAATCGCAGAACTTCCTGAACTTAACGATGTAATGCCCGTCAAATATAATGTTGTAATCGCATTCGACTTCAACCTTAAATTTCCTAAATATTTGCTTTCATAATGCAAACTACATATATATACAGCTTCCGATCAATTGGTTGATTCAAATGGCATAATTCATTCCATTTGTTCAATATTGTTTTGTTTTTCGGAAACGACAACTCTGCCATCTACTCTTGGATTCCAAAGGCATGTTTTTATAATGCACTTCCTTCCACTTGGCCTTTCGTCATTTACATTAGACATTTACCATGTCTTTATAAAAGGTAAAAAGGTATCATGGTTTAATAAAAGGTAAAAAACATTAAAATAAATATTGCCTGGAAAAACATCTTTTAAAATTGAAATTAAATTTGGATGTTTTAAATTCAAATTTGTTGAAACAAATTTTTAGTTGTTGACTCTTGCACTCTTAAATTGCAATCCGCCAAATCTATCCTATTTACCTGACTTATATTATGACTAACTAAAGTTAGTCATTAAAAAAATCACTCAGAATTACATTTTTTACAAGGTAATTTTTGACGTGTTAAAAAATGAAATTTGTATACCAACCAGAGAGCTGCAACGAGTATGATTAAGTATGAGCGAACACTCACGCCCAAACGGCAATCAAATCAATTCAAACGATTGTACGCAACAAGTTCGATTCAACTCATGTACTTCCTAGCGTCAGCTGTTTTGATTTTACTCGAACCGATGTTCGCTCGGCAATCACAATCAAGTACAAGTTATGTGCTGCTTAGGTTTGCATCAAACCGTTTGATGCGATTCTTGCAAACGATTCATTGGGTCACACTGTTGCTTAGTCATAATTGCAGGCATTTTTACTCGAGTATAACTGCTTTGATTTTAATCATCTGTTGTGTACTCGAGTAATTTGGCTTTGATGCGGGGGATTGAAATGTTTGATGTGTTCAATGCACATCAAAAGTAAGTGCTTTGTCTGCATATGTATGTTATAAATTGTTTTAAAAGAAAATAAAGCAAAAGTAGAATTTGTAATAATAATTATTGTCATTTATTATATTATTTTTATATTTTTTATTATTTATATTTATTTATTGTTGACCAGAAAGACTATATTCACCGCTATTAATTTTTTCAAAGACAATTTTATTATTCTCCTCCATTATTTGTAATTTATTTATTTATTTTTAATTATTTCTACTTATTATAACTTATAAATATAATATTAATTTCTATATTTTATTATCTAATTTATTTTGATTTTTATAAATTGAATTTAAAAATATTATACTATCAACAGAGCCAGGCGCAAGCCTATTACGTTTCTCTGTTATTATGTGTGCACAAATACACCCACCATATGTGTTCTCGACGAGTACTACTCGTTGCAGACCTCTGGTGTACAGTCTTTGTCGGGAGCAGCATAAGATTCAGTAGCTGTTAAACTGTAATGGTCAGGCTGCCGGCAGCGACTGCGCTGCTCTCTCTCTCTGTAACTGTTCTGCAGCCTCGCAGATCGGCAGCGACTTCTTACACTTTCTATTGTCTGCATTACAAACATTGTCTCTTAACATCGCTTACATATCAGTCGCATCGTCAACCCGTGTCAAGACGCCTATGTACGTTCTTCACAGTTGTACAGTGCACAATAAACGATACAATAACTGAACTTCATCCCGTGCATTTCTTATTTAATATCACAAACGCCGCTAAAAAACCTTAGTGGTTCAACATTTGGAGGCCCCGGCGAGATATAAACAAGTGAAAAAACAATATTCGCGAAATACAAACATTTATAATTTGACTAAGTTTACGCGTGTCGCGAACCACTGTGCTGCGAACAGTTAAACGTTGTTGGTGCAATTAGTATTTGAACGTTTCAACTTGTGCGCTCACACAAGCATACTCGTGAACCTAAGTCTGACCGTTATCGCGCGCTCTCTTTGTGCTGTGTTCGTTTGCTTCAGCTGTTTAGAAATTATATTTGGATTAAGTACAACATGCAAAACGAGCTGCCAAGCACAGTCGCGTCCGGAGATATTGGTACACCCTTAAACAGGGTTCCATATCTAAAGCGAAAGTCGACGTCAATCTTTAACAGAGTAATGCGGTTGGACCAAACGCTGCATGAGGAGTGTGTTCAGTCGTATAGTGCAGCCGAAATCATGGTGCGACTTGAACTTGTCGAAGAGATGCAAGCCACGTTTAATCTCACTCACAATAGTCTAGAGGAGCTAGATTACGACGAGATCGGCAGTGAACTGCGTGACAAGTTTGATGAGCTGATCTTGTCACTTAAGAGCAGACTTCGCCTTCATCTTGAGCATCGTCAGTTGCGTGCACCAACTTCATCCACCATGAGGGCAGACGACAGTTTTGGGCAGTCAAGTAGTGCCTCCGAAAGGCCTCGTCGAATGCGACTGCCTGAGCTTAAGCTCCCAACATTTTCTGGTGGGTACACGGAATATGCAGATTTCGTTTCGGTCTTCAACACATTGGTGAATGATGATCCACACCTTGAGCCTATAGAGAAATTCCAGCATCTCCGCTCTTGCCTATCGGGATGCGCCTTGGAATCGATTTGTTCTCTAGAGGTCTCGAGCTCGAATTATTCCGTGGCCTTGGAGATGCTTCGCAAGCGGTTCAGCAACAAGAAACTCGTGTTCCAGGCCCACGTGATGAAGATTTTAGAACTCCGGCTCGCAGATCCTGCTTCAGCAACCACTCTGAGAACATTTGCTGACAAAGTAAATACACACATGCGTGCATTGCAGTCGTTGGGAAGCTTGGAGCAGATAGCAGGCTGCATGGTCGTACAGATACTCCTGCAAAGGTTGGACAGGGCAACGCAATCTGATTGGGAAGAAAAGTCAGTCATCGACCAAGTGCCCACAACCGACGGATTCCTTCATTTCTTGGACACAAGATGTCAGCGCCTTGAAAGTCTGCAACATGCCATGTCCGCGTTATGGGCTGACATTCCAAATAACACAAGTCGGAAGGCGCCTGTCATTACTCAGAGTAACCCTCACGTCTGCGCATGCTGCGAAACTGGTGGACATGGAATTTACTCGTGTCCTCGGTTTTTGGATATGACGGCAACACAGCGTTATAAGGAGGTTTTTCGAATCGGAAGATGCATTAACTGCCTGAAGTTCGGGCATACTGTTCGGAACTGTAATGCCAGCCATTGTCGCCAATGTACAGAAAGGCATCACACATTGCTTCACCATTATGTTCCGCAGGATCAAGTATCCATGTCTTTTCAGCCAGATGCTGCGCCTTCAGCACCACAGCAATATAGAGCTCAAAGTATTCGGCCATCAACCGTTCTTCTAGCAAAGACACGATCACATTCCGAGGTCAAGCCGTACGAATGCGATCGCTGTCCAACATCATTTGCGCGCAAGGATAAGTTGCGGATTCACCAGCAAGTGCACTTCAAGCGTGACGCGGTGCAACTCCAGCAACAGAATACAAGGCTTGCCATGAATTCAACGGCAGTAGAGCAGCAGCAGCAGTTCCAAGTGCCATTACATCCGTACGTGGAAGCAGATGCCGTTGGGCAATTACAGCCGCAAGCCTATCAGAAACAGGCGCCGCTGCAACCCAAGGCGAAGTCATCCTCGAAGGGATCTCGAGGTGTCCGATGCGATGTCTGCGACAAGACTTTCCAGCGTGAACGAGATCTGCGGCAGGGTTTCAATAGGCGTAAGCAGCTTCAACGACATGAACTGAAGACGTCCACTGGAACTACCATGCGAGCTGTGTGTCTGCTGCCCTCTAATGATTCTGTTGAAAGAGAAGCTTCCAACGGGGGGAGTATGTCGGGAGCAGCATAAGATTCAGTAGCTGTTAAACTGTAATGGTCAGGCTGCCGGCAGCGACTGCGCTGCTCTCTCTCTCTCTGTAACTGTTCTGCAGCCTCGCAGATCGGCAGCGACTTCTTACACTTTCTATTGTCTGCATTACAAACATTGTCTCTTAACATCGCTTACATATCAGTCGCATCGTCAACCCGTGTCAAGACGCCTATGTACGTTCTTCACAGTTGTACAGTGCACAATAAACGATACAATAACTGAACTTCATCCCGTGCATTTCTTATTTAATATCACAAACGCCGCTAAAAAACCTTAGTGGTTCAACAGTCTTCATGAACACAATTTGACCGAACACCGGTTAGCATACAAATCATACATGTTTGAGTATGATTGAACTTCGGGTATTGGTTGCGTTCGTAAGAAAATCATGTATGGGCCGATTACTCGTGATTGAAACTTGTTCGACCTCATTGAGTTGGAAACGAAAAATTCAATACGCATACCCGAAGCAAACAGAATAAATCAAACAGAGTATGCATCAGAACTCGAGTATGAGCGAAAAAATTTTACTCGTTGCAGTTCTCTGATACACGTGTCGTCTCCGTAAACGCATAGGAAAATATCGGCCAATCTTCGGGTTATCCTCCAAATTCCGGCAATTCCGGCAGCTTGAGAATAGCGATGAGTGACTCGACGTTGGATGATAGACCCCTGGAACTGTCCTCAATTGGGCGGATGGCATCTCCAATGCGGAAGTACCGCTTGAATGAATTCTACTCAAACATGGCGTGGCTAACATTTCACTCACTGATGACATCGCACTCATATTTCCACTCAAGTATGGCACCACGTTTGAGTTCCAACTCTAACATGGAGCCGCATCTGAGTTTACACTCAAATATAGCGTCACGTGTAGGTTTCCACTCAACATAGCGACTCACTCAAGTTGGCCGCTCGCTTTCTCACTCATTCCTATACTTCTTTGGATAACGGGATCCATCAGCCCTAACTCCTTCTCCAGCGTGGCGATCTTCAACAGGAGGTCTTCCACCTGAATGCTGGCAGCTGCTGGTGCCGTCAATACTGATGTGCTAGTGCTTGCGGTTACTTATCCCCCCAAAACTTGTGCACTTGTGCCAGCAGTCTCCTTGCTGGGGCCGCCGGCTAGTGCCGGATTCTGCCGGGAACTCACAGTTGAGCAGTTTCTGTACTGCTCTGTGTTTCTGGTTGCGTCACGCCCTGCGTTCCAGTCGTATCCAATCCAATCCGTGGGCCCCTCCGGCGTGATCGTGTTACTTTACTCATCGTAACACTCCAAATGGAAACTCTATAGCTGGGTGGGTTACAATTCCTAATTGCTCCACTTGGGTCCCAACGCAAGTATCCCTTACAGTCCTTAATAGAACTGCGAATAAAAGCGCCAATGTAGTTGCCCTACGAGGCAGGGGCGATTGTCAATTATGCAAGGGTGTTGCGCTGGCTTGCATCGGTAACCACGATCGATGTTTGGAGTCGGCCAATACAAGAAGTCCTACCAATTTCCCAATACAACTTGTTTTATTCTATTAGAGGTTCCAATGAGAAACTACTTCAACAATGTTATAATTATCTTACCGCAGTTGTTTCTCCCGCCTCGACAAAGTACAAAGTGATCTTTTTATTCCTCTGCATGCTGCGACATGCTTATCTGAGTGTGCCCATAACACATTAATACGAAATTACCCTTCTTTGGTAACTACCGATTATTCGATTAATACGACCCGCGACAAAATCAATAGGATAATTTTTATATTTTCTTATATTGGTGAATATTTAATTATAGATTATAAATTTTATTTTTTTTTCTAAATATGTATGTGAATAAAAAATATAAAATCATAATAAAAATTGTTATATTTCCCAATAAATAATTTACAGTCTAATTATTTTAAAAAATAGCATAAAACTCCACATTTCAACGTACATTCAAAACAACAACAGAAGTTTCGGGTTTTGTGAAAGATCAGGATTTTAGCTTGCCGTTTCAAGGCTCGCCGAGCGAAAAGATTGAAAAATTAAAAAATTTGTTTAACAGGGCCAGACACACACACATTCAAAAGGATGTGTACGTACAAGAACGAACAAGCAACGAAAACTGGCAACGCAGCGTCCATGGAAAGACCCACAAGAAGCAAGATCTTTCAACATCATTGGATGGGGGCGTGAGAGTGGCGGTTAGCCTTCTCTTTCATCCTCATGAGAATGAGAATGATTGCTGCTAAGCGAAAACGTCCTGATTTCCTACGGCTCCACTGAGACTCTTTGTAAAGGACGCTCAGCCTCTGCTGGGACGTCTCGTAACGACGGCGAGCCTCTGCTTGGACGCCTCTTGAGAAAATTTTGTGTCAAAAACGCTTGTGTGAAATGTCCGATCTATGTGTTATATGGTCAGTGATCAGACATACACCTAGCCGCACAAGTCTGCGTACACCCTGAAAAAATTGCGACATCATTTAAATTATTCAGACAATTATATTCATACATATTCTATTGGAATATGTATATTAATATAAGCCGTTTTAATTATCAATTATGTAAAAAAGAAGATCCTTTTGTTTATTATATTCATTAGTTATTTTCTTCACTTTATTTTGCTCAACACCACACCACATGTAAGCTCGTCAAAAGTCAGCAACGAAGAGAGAGAACAATGGCACTTCATTGTGACCATACGTTCAGTATTAAAAAAACTTAAATCTATCTTAAATCGATAAATGGTATTTTTGATAGTTGAATAGGGGTATTCCAACATTTTCCTAATTCTTTTTTCTAAAAAAACCTGTAATTCATTGTCTTTATTAATGTATTTTTTTAATTTTTTTTTATTGATTTCTTATAATTTATTTTTAATTTTAAACTTAACCCTACTAAAAAGTGTACACGCAAAAGTCCGCGCACATCTGTTTTAAGCTGCGTGGAATCACTCATATAACACATAGATCGGACATTTCATACAAGCGTTTTTGACGTCCCAGCAGAGGCTGAGCGCCGTTCCGAAGATGAGAATGATTGCTGCTAAGCGAAAACGTTCGGCTGCCTTCGGCTCTGGTGAGACACTTCGTAACGACGCTCAGCCTCTGCTGGGACCGCTCGCGTACGACGCTGAGCCTCTGCTGGGACCGCTCGCAAGAAATTTTTGTGAACAAAACGACTATATGAAATGGGGTATCTATATGTTATTTGGTCAGTGCTTATAGCTTTGTTCATTTCTAATTGCTTCGTTTCTGGAAATTGCTCATGCTTTCAAAGTCATTCGACCCTTTCCTAATCTGATATCCATATTAGCATCTTGACCTATCATAAGTCTTCTTGAATTAACTCATCCTCTGCGATGTATACTTGTGCAGTGACTGTTTTAGCATCGATAACAAAATCTATGATAATGGATTCTGTTAATGAGCGGGTGCCTCCACAGATACCTCTTAGCTGCAAAAAACAATCGATCCGTTCCGCTTGTATTAATTGTGCAACTGACTTACGAACGATACTTGCTTGACTTCCTGTATCATTGAATGCTTGATATTGTTGAGATTGTGCGAAAATCTCTCATGTGAACCACTTATCTCGGTTCCTTGCTCCAAGTCGTCGTGCATTTGAGTCGCTCTGTTTACTGGTCTTAGTAACGGGCTCACTTTTTCTTTGCCGTGCTGGACACTCATTTGCATAATGACCGTGTTGTCCAACATTTTTGCATAGTTTTTAGTTTTGCTGACTTATCATCTCGTTCTTGCTTAAGCTCAAAACTGTTGCGTCTGACTGGATCTTGCCTTGATGGTTGTAGTCGACTTCTATTAACGAAAAATACTTCTGCAGAGTCTCGCATCTGTTTCATTGTGGTAAAATTAATAGCTGCTGTTATATGTACATGTGTACTTACGTTGATGAGCTGCGGAGTGAGGGGTGTTTAACATTTTGTCACTTTATTTTGACGATTCGATTCTAGGAGTCGAAGCGTTAACATCAAAATTTTTTTTTACAAATCCGAGAAAAAAAAAATAAATAAATTGTGAAACGAATTTTTCCTTTATATTTTTTATATCTCTCGAGCTATTCTTGTTTGGTTTTAGTTAAGAAAACCTAAGGAAGCTAAGGAATTGAATTTACCAAATGGACCAAATTACCTATTGACCAAATGGAGAAAGAAAATGAAATGTACTCCATAAATAGCAAAGCACCATCTATTGGGAATGAGTGCCGCCAAGCTACTCAGCTACTCAAGACTCCGAACAACTACGATAGCTCAACAACAACAGCCACTAACACTAACACCATAGCAACAGCCACAACCAGAACCGGTAGTGTCTGGTCTGGAAATACTGCTAATGGAACCGTAGCAACAGCAACTCCTACAATTAGCGCAGCTGCTGCACGACTGGCGAACGAACAAAAACAAGCTGGTAAACAAGAGGAAAAAATCCTCTTCGCCACATCTAAGACCGAAAAGAGCTAACAATCAGCCAACACAGAGCTCGCAGCTAGCACTAACTAGCAACAAGACTAACAATCGATTTGCATTGCTAGACATGGACATTACCTCTGACGATAATGATGAGCAACTCAATAGCAGAGACACTGATGAAGACCCTGTCTGCCACACATCAACTGCTCATCTAACAACAATGCCAGTGATCATACTGAGACAAGTGTAGTGAATAAGAGTTTACGACTGAATGCGGCCAATAAAGCTGCTCCTAAGCCTCCCCAGATAGTTGTAAATATCACCAACCTTAATGACCTATTTGATATTATTTCGGATATTACGAGCCTAGATAATGTGACAATTAAAGTTAGCCAAGGGAATACGGCCAGAATCTTTTCCAAAAACAGTGACAGCTACAGTCAATCACTTAGACTGCTCTGGCATCCAATTCCACACCTATCAAATGAAGAAAGAGAAACCTCTCAGGGTCGTAGTCAAGGGGCTCCGTCACAGCACTTTAACCTCTGACATAACTCACAGCTTCAAAATTAATGGCTTTGATGCTCTGCACGTTTATAACCCAAGATCAAGACGCAACAGGGACGAAAAACTTAATATATTTTTCATTAATATAAAGCCATGCGCACATATTAATGATATTTACAAAATGAAAACACTTTGCAGACAAAAAGTGACTATTGAAAGGATGCGTAAAGCATCAGAAATCAGCCAGTGTACCCGCTGTCAGGCATATGGCCACACAGCCAAATACTGCCGACGTCAACATATCTGTGCACGATGTGGAGATAATCATCTCACCAAGCTCTGCACACGCCCGGAAAACGAACAACCCACCTGCATTCACTGTGGAGGAAATCATATGGCAAGTTATAAAGGATGCCAGTGGTACCAGGACTTTCTTAAAAGATCAATGGGCCCTCCTAAAAAGCAAATGCCTTGCGGGTTGGCTATCTCTCAAAGCAAGAGAGATAATAACCCAGGAAGATTGTACCAACCAGATCAGAATCTGCAACAACATCACCCAATTCAACAATCTTGCCAGCCTAACACCCCCAGAGATAATACTGGAGGCTTGTCTTATGCTGCAATAACTAGAAACGGATATCGACCTGATGAGCGTAGGCCACATGACCTGCAAGCCCATCTCCAAACAACAAACTCCAGCAACAATGCTATGCAGCACCAGAACTCACTTGACATTCAAACTTTGTTACAACAACAACAACAGCAATTTTTGAAATGGCAACAAGAGATCCAACAACAGCAGCAACAGCAATTTCTCATGTGGCTGCAAGAGCAGAAACGTGAACAACTGCTACTAAATAAGCAGATTAGCCAACGTCAAGAAAGGCTTGAAAACACGGTCAACGAAATAGCCAACATACTGAAGCATATGAACGGTGGTGCTTTGGCGCTCCAGTTTCATGACAACGTTGCATACCAACAATGAGCTCACTCAAGGTCCTTATCTAGGTCCTTAACTAGGGAAGTTGAACTCTTTGCGCACAACAACAGCATTGATATCCTTCTCTTAAGCGAAACTAGGCTCAGCCGAGGCGCCGTAGTCAAAATATTTGGTTATACATTTTACCCAGCATATAAACAGGTTACACACAATTATGGAGTTAGTGGTGCGGCGGTATTAGTGAAGAACTCCCTTCGCCATTTCCCACAGAGAGTCGTCGAAACGCAACTATTTCAAATGTCATCAGTAAAAGTTTCCACAGAGCTTGGAAACATTGAATTTAACGCCATTTACTGCCCACCTAGAAATAGAATTGATGAAAGAAATTTCAGCGGCTTACTTGCACAATGCGGGCACAGATATCTGATCGGTGGAGATTGGAACGCACGGCATTGGCTTTGGGGAGACAGTACTAACTCACCCAGAGGGCACGAATTAGTCGATGCCATTACAGCCAACGGGGCAAACATCCTTGCAACAGGATCACCAACAAGGTATCCGTATGTGCAAAGACACTCTTCTTCTTGTATAGATTTTGCTGTGTACCATGGCATCGCAGAGTTTAGAGTCAACATCTCTCAAAACTGGGACCTAGACTCTGATCATGTAGCCCTTGTTGCTAGCCTACAGACAGACGGCATACATGTCAGCCGTAGCCTGCGCCTAATCACTAACCGTACTGATTTAAATGCCTTCAAACAGTACCTTGAACGCTCACTCCCACTGGACTCAAGACTGGACTCCGGAGAAGATATTGAACATGCAGTTGATATACTAACGGAAAACATACATAGAGCTGCTGCTGTCTCAACACCACCCAATCCGGTCTTACACCCACCAAGGTATGGCATTGTTCTCACAAGAGAGGCCAGAGACCTAATTAGAACAAAGAGGCGCCTACGTAAAAGAGTAATTCGATCCCAAGATCCCTGGGACCGTTTGATGTGGAACAGGGCTGCATCACAGCTGAGAAAACTTCTCAATGAGTTAAGAAGCAACTTCTTCGAAGAAAGACTGGCTGGTATGGACTACTCTGTAGATACTAACTACTCTCTGTGGAAATGCACTAATTCATTAAAGCGTCAACCCTTTAGACAAGTTCCTGTGCGTTGCCCTGGAGGCGAACTTGCTAAAAATGAAGAGGAACAAGCCAATGCGTTTGGGCTTCACTTAGAGGAACGCTTTACTCCTTTTAACTTCGCCACGGCTCAACAGACAAGAGAAACAACCCAGAACCTGCAAAGCCCACTACAAATGTCATTGCCCATTAGGCCCATAAGGACTGAGGAAAGGACTGCAGAAGCCATACATTTGCTACCTAAAAATAAATCGCCAGGCATTGATATGATCTGTCACAACACACTGAAGGCTTTGCCAACAAAGGCGCTTTTTATATATTGCCCTAATCTTCAATGCCATCATCAGTGTCCAACTATTCCCAAGACAGTGGAAGCTGGCAGCGATCCTAATGATACATAAGCCAGGTAAACCGGAAGAAGATCCCGAGTCGTACCGCCCAATAAGCCTGCTACCGTCTTTATCAAAACTCTGGGAAAGACTCCTTGCTGATCGCATAACTGCCATCGTCAAACAAAACAACATACTGCCAGACCACCAGTTCGGATTCCGAATGGGACACGGCACTGTTGAGCAAGTGCACAGGCTGGTCAAGCACATCCTACAGGGTTTCGACGATAAGGAGTACTCCAACGCAGTCTTCATTGACATCCAGCAAGCATTCGACAGAGTATGGCATGACGGCCTGTTGAACAAAATCAAGGACCTCCTACCTTCACCCTACTTTGGTATCCTAAAATCTTATCTAGAGGGAAGAGAGTTCAAGGTGAAGGTCAAAGACAAATATTCACGCAAATATGCTATGAGAGCAGGAGTTCCGCAAGGCAGTGTGCTTGGGCCGCTGCTTTATACACTGTTCACGGCTGACATCCCAAGCCCCAATGCTGAGCACATGGCATACCCCTCTAAGGCGCTAATTGCGACATACGCAGATGACATCGCCATCATCTACAATTCAAGCAATCATATTGAAGCAGCTAGAGGCCTTCAGAGATACCTAAACAGCCTTTCGGCCTGGTGCAAACGATGGAACTTGAGAGTGAACCCAACTAAAACTACTAATCATTGTTTCACTCTCAAAACGCTAATACCAACAACTCCGGAAATCCAGCTTGAAGGAGTCACCCTCGAACAGCCAACACAAGCCAAATACCTTGGCATTACCTAGACAAACGGCTTACCTTTGGGCCGCACCTCAAAGCTGCTGTGCAAAAGTGCAACCACAGATTGCAACAAGTACGGTGGCTTATGAGCAAAAGTAGCGCACTGCCTTTGAGGTGTAAAAGAGCCGTGTATGTACACTGCATTGTGCCAATATGGCTGTATGGCGTCCAAATCTGGGGTATTGCAGCAAAAACAAACCACAAAAGGATACAAGTCCTGCAGAATCGGGTACTAAGGCAAATCACCAACTGTCCGTGGTACGTGCGAGGCTCAACACTGCACAGGGACCTCAAGATACATACAGTTGAGGAGCAAATTGGCAGACACACCAGCCGATACACCAACAGGCTAAGGGCACACCAAAGCCGCCTTGCAAGAGACCTACTACCTGCCCGACGACTCAGAAGGCTCAAACGACTAGGCTTCGGCAAAACGATCACAGAATCCATACTAACACAACAAACATAATATAATTTATTTAACATTTAACTCCCCATCAAAGGGGTTTGGCCTCATAATACTTGCAATTATTGTGTGGTTAAAGTACGATGAGAAGTACGTTTCCTACACTTAATAAAAAAAAAAAATAAAAAAAAAACTTTATTTTGACATTTTCTTTGTGGGGCACAAGAGTATGTGCAGGTTTTTGGGTTTGAGTGTGAAAACAATAGATAGTCGGGGGTGACTAGCGAGATTTCTTTTGCTTAAATGAATTAATTAGTGGTGCGATAGCCGATTCTCAGGTATCGATCTCTCGATGGGGAGTATCGTGTGGAGCAGCCGGATCAGCTGCTCCGCGTTGCCATCTGACGCAAACATCCCGGCCCCTTGCAACGCTGTTGCAAACAATGATACTCCTGGATTGGAGGCGACAGATGTTGGGTATAGTTGGCCGAGTCTTAGTCCTGCTGCTTTGGGGTACAGGGGAAGCAGTAAGCTTCGCAGCAGTCTTCCACTGGCAGTGCGATCGGCATCGGAGCGGATGCCGAGGCCTAGGCGGCCGCAGCTGAGACTCTACCGACTCGAGGTGCAATAATGAGTGGTGATCTCCTCCACAACTGCAATGAATGAATGGGCAACAATGCTGATGGGCAAGAGAATTCGGGCAGTACCGGTTGGCGAGTACAACCCCAAGCCTTTTCTTCGCAGTCAGCTGGAGGAATCGCTGACATTGACGGAGAGCGTGGAATCCCTTACAGGCTCGGCATAGAAAAGTGTTGGGCTGGTCCTCACTGTCTTTAAAATGGAAGATGCACAAATGAGCTTTTCTGAACAGTAGTCGGGGATGGCTGATAGGACAGAGGGTCTTGTGGGCCATCTTCCAAAGGCAGCTGCGCAAGGATTGTAGAGCTGTTATCCTTGGAAACGCCTTCCTGGCGAGGACAGCTCCGATTCCTTTCGGTCGTAGAGGTCTGTGGAGCTCTTGGATTCGCTGGAGGCAGGAATTGCTCAGATGCGGGAGCATCTCCGTACATTGGAGAGCAGTCCTTAGGAGGGGGTCCAGTCTCGGTGGGCCGCTGCTGTCGAGGACTCGCATTGATAAGAGTGATGCGAGCGGAGCGATGCGATCGACTTTGCCGTTGAAAACGGGCAGAGCAGAGTTCCACAGAGATTCTCAGAGAGAGCGGCCCACGCTGAACAGAAGCCGTCGTTAGTCAGCGGAGAGCGTGCTACAATTGCCTTGGCCTCGCCACTTTTTTTAACGGTCAAATGGAAAAGCTTTTCTACAGGAGTCAACTGAGGGTTGTTGATGTAGATCGCTGTGAAAAGGTCTCGAAACGTGGGCCATTTGATGTAATCCCCGTGAAACACCTGTGTCGCAGGGTGGTAGTTGACAGCCAGTGGAACTGGCAACTGAAGGAGCGGGAGGAGCTGCAAGACGGAGCAGAGTAGATGCTCGTTTAACTTTGCGTTTAGTTTTGTTTTAATGGATTTAAAAACAATACTTATCTGAATATAAGCTTTGAAATTCACGATGTGCGAGCCGGTAAAGACGAAAGGATATTCGTCCCGAAAGGATATTCTATCGAAAGGATATTCGCTCCGGCTCGAAGGACTTAATGTTGTAGTGGGCGGGAATGTATTCCTATATAGGTGAAAAAATTCTCGCAAGTCACTCTCTTGTGCCCCAACAAAAGTTGCCAAATAACGCAGCAGCTTATATAAAACAAGTGCAACCCCGGGTATTGTTTTACCATCTCCTCTACCCCCTCACTCCACAGCTCATAAACGTATGTACATACGTACATACCAGAGAGCTGCAACGAGTAAAATTTTTTCGCTCATACTCGAGCAGGGGACACATAACAGCAACTGACCACTCAACGTAACAGCGACGAGCAGCGGTTTCTTCGTCGCTCACTATCATAGGAATCACACACCCTAGGACCCCAGGAATACATTCCCGCTCACTACAACAAATCTGCGATAGCAGCCTTTGGGCAGAGGATCTCCCCTTGTTATAAAGAATGAAAAAATGAATCAATATGATTGGATATATGCAAAAAATGGATAGAATTAATGAGAAAGTAGTAAACAAAGGTATTGGAAAGCTTTTAAAGCATAATCAGACTAAATAAATTAAAAATTTTGAAGAAATGCGTAAAGTTGCTGGCAAATCTCCATCTGAAATTAGAGCAGATGTCAGAAAGTCATTATCAGCCATTACTGCAACTGCATCAACCAGCAGTGCATGTTATGGATCACTATATATCACTATAACTCCAATTAAAAGTGAAGCTGTACACTCAGCCTTTCACGTTGGCCTTCTTTGTAGAATCAAAAGCTTCCTACCAGCTCCCTACTATGGACTTTTAAAATCATACCTGGAAGGTCGGAAGTTTAAAGTCAAAGTTAGGGATACATATTCTTACAGCTACCCCATGAAAGCAGGAGTACCACAGGGCAGTGTGCTTGGGCCGTTGTTTTATTCGCTTTATACTGCTGATATCCCTAGACCCAATAGCCAACATATGGAGACTCCCTCTAAGGCCCTCATTGCGACCTATGCAGATGACATCGCAGTAATTTACAATTCCAGAAGTCGAATAGAAGCAGCTCATGGCTTGCAGGAGTATCTTGTTGCTCTGACAGCTTGGTGCAAACGGTGGAACATGAAAGTCAATCCGCTAAAAACAACAAACCCATGCTTCACACTGAAGAGACTGATAATAACAACCCCTGAAATCCAGCTTGAGGGTATTACTCTGGAGCAGACGTCGCAAGCAAAATACCTTGGCATTACTCTAGACAAGCGACTTACCTTCGGACCACATCTTAAGTCTGCGGTTAAAAAATGTAACATGAGGATCCAGCAATTGCGCTGGCTTATCAATAGAAGGAGTACCATGCTGCTTAGATGCAAAAGGGCGGTATACGTGCATTGTATCTTACCAATCTGGCTTTACGGAATTCAGATCTGGGGGATCGGTGCCAAATCAAATTATAAAAGGATTCAGGTACTGCAGATTGCACTTGGTATGTACGCGGTTCAACTCTTTAAAGAGACTTAAAGCTGTTTACTGTGGATGAGCAGATTGGTAGGCATAGATGCAGATACAGAGATAAACTTCTGGGGCACCGCAGCTTACTTGCTCGAAATCTAATTTCGGCTAGACCTTTGAGGCGTCTTAAAAGGCAAGGATTTGCCAAAACAATGAGGCGCCAATAGCGCTTACCCACCTCCATACTACAACACAATTCTAAAAACACATCAATATATGTAATAGTCATAAAGAATTGACGTTTGGTTCCACTTACACAATCTAACCATGCGATGTTAAAGTACTCAAAGCTGTACAGATTCTTCACTTATTAAATATATTAAACTAAAATAGATAATAATGTTCCAAATGAAATAGATGAAAATTGGAAAGCAGAGTGTTGTGCAAAAACAACTATATTCTTTCCTAAATTTCGCTGAAGGCGACATCTCAGCACGTCAAATTCTTAAGAATTTGGATGCTATATATGAGCGAAGAAGTTTATAAGCGCGGTACTTGCGCGATAAAAATTATTAATGCTCAAATTATCGAGTGAGACATCTCTATTGAGTCACTTCAAATGTTTCGACGAGTTAGTGAGTGAGTTGTCAGCTGCGGGTACTACAATGGACGAGATGGAAAAAGTGAATCATTTGCTATTGACTCTTACTCCATCATATCATGATGTTTTCACAGCGATTGGAACTCTAGCAGAAGAAAATATGACATTAGCTTTCGTTAAAAATAGATTACTTATCATATAAATTATAATAATAGTAATTATAAAAGTAATACTTATAAAAATAATATAAATAATAATTATAAAAATCATTACTATAATAAAAATCGTAGCACTCAAAAAACATTATAATAGAAAACAAAAAACAATTATAAAATGCCTTTACTGTGGCAAAAAAAGTCACATTAAAAAGGATTGTTTTGCTTACAAGAAAATGATAAATGTTAAAAAGAAAATAATAATCAGCCACAACACAGTCCGGATTTGCCTTCATGATTAAAACTTTAAATAAAACCAAGTCAAAATTGAATAAAAATATAAATTTCATCCTTGATTCTGGAGCCACTGACCATCTTATTAATGATGAATCATTTTTATGGATTTTATTGACCTGGAATCTCAATCCGAATTGCTGTTGCCAAACATGGAGAATATATTTACGCAACCAAACGTCGAATTGTCCGTTTTGAAATTAGTTTCCAGTTCACTCTAGAAGATGTTCTTTATCGTGGAGAAGTTGCTGAAAATCTAATTTCTGTTAAGCGTTTACAAGAATATGGTCTGACTGTCGAGATCAACAAAGATAGTGTTAAGGTATCCAAAAATGGAATTACTATTGCTGAAAACTCAGGTGCGTACAATATGCCAATTATTGAATTTAAAGCTTATAAAATAAATGTTAAAAATAATGGGTTATCGATGACAAAAATTATTACGTTATCTTTATCGACCAATTTACTCATTATTGTGTGACTTACCTAATTAAACACAAATCAGATGTGTTCATGATGTTCAAAGACTTTGTAGAAAAAAATTAAACCCACGTTAATCTCAAAATTGTTAAATTATATATAGACAATGGTAGAGAGTATTTGTCAAGCGATATGCGTGATTTTTTCGTTCAGAAAAGAATAAGTTATCATTTAACATTACCATATACCCCACAGTTAAATGATATATCTGAACGTATGATTAAGACAATTACAGAAAAGGCTCGTGCTATGGTCAATGGGGCAAAATGGGATATACACTCCTGCCCGTATTTATACGACAACTCGAAAATTTTAGCTTCGACCCTCGTAGGAGAATGGAAAAGCTAAAGAGAGCCAAAATGAGTATGCAAAACGAAAGCTGTACTAATTCTGCTTTAATTCTGATCTTCTTATCTCTGGTTGCATCTTGCGTTTTCAAGTAGTGGTAACAAAAGCTCAAAAGCTCCGTTTTTGCTATGCCTGCAATTGTAACAAAATTATACGACACTTTTCAATTGTGTTTGATTTAAGTAATGTTTTAATGTTGAAACTGTTATTTAATAATCAATTTGGCCACCATGAGCCTTTCCTACCTCGAAAAGCCTTTTAGGCATTGAATTTATCAAATTTTTTAATAAATTTGTATCTAAAAGAGCCAAAATTTCTGCCTTAAGGCTTTTAACGCTCTCAAACTGGGTGTCATTGGCGTACACTCGCCTGGCTAAGAGTCCCCATATGTTTTCAATGGGGTAAGATCCGGTGAGCACGCTGGCCATTCCAAAATATTTACATTATGAACATTTAGGAAGCCCAGCGTCTCTCTGCTGCTTTGAACTGATGTGCGATATCTTGCATGAAAACAAGGTTTCTGTCCATATCTGTTTCCAAATATGGCAGAAAACGTTCTTCCAATACGCTCTTATAATCTTTACTATTCATCCTGCAGCTTGTGAAGAGATCAAGCGTTCCCGACTCATTAAAGGCTCCCCAAACCACTGCGGATCCGCTTCCAAAATTTCTTTTGGAAAAAATAAGTGGATCCTTTCTCAAATTTCTCCAATAGTGACGAAAACCATCTGGGCCGTCAAGATTAAATTTTTTCTCATCAGAAAAAATTATCTAAATGAGAAATTATGAACAAATCTGCGTAAACAAAATCGAGCTATAATTGCATACCGAGGCCCAGTTTCTCTGATGGTTGTTTTCAGCAAATTGAAGTCGCGCTGTTTTGTGGCGCGGCTTTAAGGACGGGGCCTTTTTCAATATTCCTCTAACAATTACTTCGGATGTTTTCAGCATCCGCCAAACAGTTATCCTGGACACAGGCTTAGTGCAACGTGCGGCAATGGTGGAGCACGAAGCAAAAGAATTGCTCGCTTCCAAAATTATGCGACGTTTATCGCGGTCATCCAGTTTTGGTTTTGGAACACCCTAGTGATATTTTTAAACAGGAAAAAGTGAAAGATTGAAAAAAAAACCTCATGTATCTTATGATGAAGATTATAATAATTTTAATGAAGTTCCCAGTTCATTTGATGAAATTCAAAGTAGAGAAGATAAATCATCATGGGTGGAATCTATTAGAATAGAATTAAATGCTCATAAAGTAATAATAATCATGGTCAATAGGCCAGAGAATAGATACATAGTAGATAGTAGATGGGTATTTAATTTCAAACATGATGAAATGGGAAATCCTGTAAGATACAAAGCAAGATTAGTTGCTCGTGGTTTTACACAAAAGTATCAAGTTGATTGTTATGAAACGTTCGCTCCAGTTGCTAGAATTTGTAGTTTTCGTTTTATATTATCTATAGCAAATCAATATGATTTCAAAGTACATCACATGGATGTGAAAACTGCAGTCTTGAATGGCATTTTGAAAAAGGAAATATATGTGAGAGTTCCTCAAGGGATTATTGGCAGTCATGAATATGTATGTAAACTAAATAATGCAATTTATGGACTCAAACTGCTGGTTTGAAGTGTTTGAATATACATTGAAGGATTTTGGGTTTAAAAATTCACCAGTTGACAGATGTATATATGTGCAAGATAGAGGTGATATAAACCAGAATATATATGGATTATTATATGTTGACGATCTTGTAATAGCAACATCAAATATAGAAATATTGAATAAACTATAACATTACTTAATGACAAAGTTGACTGAAATAAAATATGCGAAATAAAATATTTAATAGGTATGAAAATAGAAATTGGCTAAGATCAAATATGTTTAAGTCAATCTGCTTATATTAAAAGGTATTAAAGAAATTTAATATGGAAGAATGCAAATCAGTTAATACTCCTCTTCATAGTAAATTTAATTATGATCTATTAAATTCTGATCTTCATTGTGGTGCTCCTTGTCGCAATTTAATTTGTAGTTTAATGTATATCAGGCTGTGCACACGCCCCGATATAGCCACTGCTGTAAATGTTCTAAGCAGATATTCTAATAAGAATAAAATAGAATTGAGGCAATCTTTAAAAAGGATTCTAAGATATCTTAAATATAGTGACGTATTCTCATCGACACTATTTTTGCATTAGGACAACAACGGCCCCAGACCGTAATTAAAGAATAAAGAAAATAAACAACGCGACAGTTTCGCAATCGCACTCAAATTCAATAATCATAAACAAAAGCACAATAGCCATTTATTAAGAGCTGCGCATCGCATTCATTACTGTAAACAATATTCAATTAAAGCTGCGCATCGCACTCAAGCCAAAAATTGTAAACATAAGCACAAATTGCTGATGTGGCAGCAAGAATTGTACACAAATACAACTACCCAAGTAGACGTAAGATTTGTTCTGCATTGTCATTTTAGTCTTAAGCTGATACTGAAATAAAGATGACGTTCTCTCGAAACTTTGAAGTCTTTTCTTTAATCGGATTTTTATTAGCGTTGACCTTAGGCTACGCAGCCCGGTCATTAGATCGACTCAACACATCCTTTATTTAATTGACGCAGTCGGTAGGATACTTTTTAGTATCCGAAAAAAAATGAACCGCGAGTGAAAAATAAATTAAATTTTAACATTCACAATCGCATAAATCCGCTCGAGTACTTCAACCAGGATCATAAATCCAATTCGGTTATCCATAAAAGGCGGAAGGAACAATTAAAGCACCATTAAAAAAGCTCATAAGTAAAAATATAAAATAAAATTAAATTAAGTAACAAAGACAAAAAAGATAAACTAAGTGAAACATAAGTTAAGAAAAAATAATAATAATCAATAAAGTGAAAAGAAAAATCAAAGAACAAATTAAAAATTAAGTGAAACATATTAAAATAAAATAAAAAAAAGAGAGAAACAATTATTTTAAAAGAAATAAATAAATAAAATAAAAAAATGGCTCAACCAATTATCGTCCCAGCACGGCTTACACCGTTAAACGACAGTAATCTGGCTGAAGCCCGACGACAATTCAAGGACTTATCTGTATTTACTGGAGAACCAGCATCGCTTTACACCTTCGTCAGTAGAGTTGACTACATACTATCCCTCTATCAGACGGACGACGTACGACAGCAGCGCATTCTTCTCGGAGCAATTGAACGGAATCTTGATGGACACGTGACTAGATCCTCGGGCTTGCCAAACATCGAAGATTGGCCCACCCTGAAGCAGAGATTAATTGACGAATTCAAGCCGCAGGCACCAAACTACAAGCTACTAGAGAACTTCCGTGAGACGCATTACAAAGGAAATCTACGAGCATTCTGCGAGGAGGCTGAGAAACGACGTCAACTATTAATATCAAAATGACATCTAGAAGGTAACAATACAGACCTTGTAATTTACCTGCAGGCTATAAGAGAATCCATTAAAATACTAATCGAAACTACCACCAACCCTTTTTTCCATTTTGGATATCACAGATTTAAGAACTCTTATAAGCGTTGCACAAAATGAAGGAATTTTCGAAGAAAATACACTCTTTAGTACATACATATATAGTGAGATCAAAGATAAAAATAAAACCCAAAATCCATATCCCAATTCAAATTCAACTAATCATACTAATTATCAACCAAGATATCCACAATATCAACCTAACTATCAACCAAGATATCCACAATATTCTCAACCATTACAACTAAATTATCACCCACAACAATACTCACCCAGACCAAATTATGCATCTCAAACTTTGATTCAAAGACCTATGATGTCTGGTTATAATCAATTTAACTCCAATAAAATCGTGAATGCACAATCACCTGTGTCGAATAGAAATCCTTTTCCTCAAACATCACAACAAGCACCAATGTTTAACAATTCCAACCTTAATCCAAGACCAGCAATCAAACGACTTCGACCATCGGACAGTGAACAAACAAAAATGTCTGTTGACGAGTTACGACTACAAGATGCTCAAGAATACCAAACCAACGAATCGAACCATGACCAACAACCTTATGAACAAGAGTACTTTGACAGCAACCAGTACCAAGACCAAGAACAACACGAGGAACCAGTTGAACATAATCAAATCGAATTTGAATCTGATGAAAATTTTCGGTTACCAGCCCCGGACAATACCAATATTTAGAAATAGTATACAAAGGTTATAAATACAAATGCCTTATAGACACAGGATCCACAATTAACATGATACGAGAAAATATTTTTTCCTTCCGATCAAAAACACAAAATGTGATGTTCAAACATCAAACGGTCTTATAACAATAAACTAATCAGTTATCTTACCCACTAATAACATAATAAAAATTCCTCAGAAATTCTATTTACATAATTTTTCTAACGATTATGACTTGTTAATCGGCAGAAAATTACTCAATACTGCACAAGCTGTTATAAATTACAAAAATCGAACAGTTACACTTTTTGAAAAAACTTACACATTAATTAATTTAGGTCCACATAAAGATCAAGCTTTTAATGTACAAAAAATAGTAAAATCAGATTTCATATCAATTAAAAATTTAAATTTTGAACAATTTCGATTAGATCATCTCAATCAAGAGGAAAGTTTTAAATTAAAACAAGCTTTAAATAAATTCAAAAATCTTCAATAAAAATAAGGAGATCATTTAACTTTTACAAATACAATAAAACATGTAATTAATACTACACATAACTCCGAAATTTATACAAAACAGTACCCACAAGCACAAATGCATGAAATTGAGGTTGAAAAACAGGTACAGGAAATGCTTGAAGAAGGATTAATTAGAGAAAGTAATTCACCGTATAATAGCCCCACTTGGATTGTACCTAAGAAGCCTGACGCTTCAGGTAAAACGAAATTCAGATTAGTAATTGATTTTAGAAAACTAAATGAAGTAACCATACCAGATAGGTACCCCATACCCAACATGGACGAAATACTCGGTAAATTAGGAAGATGTCAATATTTTACAACAATTGATTTGGCTAAAGGTTTTCATCAAATAGAAATGGACCCAGAATCCATACCAAAAACTGCATTTTCTACAAAAAATGGTCATTACGAATACGTCCGTATGCCATTTGGTTTAAGAAACGCACCCTCTACATTTCAAAGATGCATGAACAATATACTTCGACCATTACTTAATAAACATTGTCTTGTTTACTTAGATGACATAATTGTTTTTTCTACATCTCTGGATGAACATTTAAATTCATTACAATTAGTTTTCAATAAATTATCCGAAGCAAATCTAAAATTGCAATTAGACAAGTGCGAATTCTTGAAAAAGGAAGCAAACTTCCTTGGCCATATCATTACTCCCGATGGAATTAAACCAAATCCTCTTAAAATAGAAGCTATAGTTTCATACCCAATTCCAACAAAAATAAAAGAAATTAGAGCATTCCTTGGACTAACAGGTTTTTATCGAAAATTCATACCAAATTACGCTGACGTAGCAAAACCTATGACACGATATTTAAAGAAAGGAGCTAAATTAGACACTAAAAACCACGAATATGGACAAGCATTTGAGAAACTTAAAGCTTTAATAACAGTGACCCAATTTTATAACTTCCTGATTTCGAAAAAAAAATTCGTATTAACCACAGATGCCAGTAATTTAGCTCTTGGAGCTGTTCTCTCTCAAAATGGTCAATCAATATATTTCATAAGCAGAACCTTAAACGAACATGAATTAAATTGCAGTGCTATTGAAAAAGAATTACTCGCCATAGTTTGGGCTACAAAAACATTTCGTCATTACTTACTTGGAAGACATTTCCAAATAGCTAGTGACCATCAACCCCTCCGGTGGTTGCACACTTTGAAAGAACCAAATGCTAAATTACATAGATGGAGAATTAGATTGGCCGATATATTAAATAAATATATTAAAGGAAAACAGCATACAATTGCCGATGCTTTGTATAGAATTAAATTGGAAGAAAATCATTTCGGTGAAGTCACCCAACACAGTGCAGATGACGACAGTAGTGGTCTTACTCAGTTAACAGGAAAACCAATAAATGTATCAAAGCGACAAATAATTTTCATAAAATCAGATCAAAATAAGGTAGAACATTCAATTATATTTGGCAATTCAATAACCACAATCCAGTACGATGAAATGACCCTTGTAAAAGCTAAACAATTTTTACTTGATCATTTTATTCACAAAAATGTTACCATGTACATCGTGAGTGATGGTGATTTTGAACTCATACAAAGCGCCCACAAGGAAATCATTAATACCTCACATACTAAGGTGATCCGTAGTCTGAGCCTATTAAAAAATGTAAACTCATATGCCGAATTCAAAGAAATCATACTGGAATCTCATGAAAAACTTATACACTCTGGTATCCAAAAAATGACTAAATTATTCAAAGAAAATTAATATTTTCCAAATAGCCAACTGTTAATTGAAAACATAATTAATGAATGCAACGTGTGCAAATTAGCTAAAACAGAATATAGAGACACAAAAATGCCTTTTAAAATCACAGCCAAACCTGAACATTGTCGCGAAAAATTTGTGATAGATATTTATTCTTGTGAAGGTAAACATTACGTTAGTTGCATAGACGTTTATTCGAAATTTTCCACTCTTGAACAAATTAAAACAAAGGACTGGATAGAATGCAAAAATGCACTTATGCGCATATTTAATCAATTGGGCAAACCTACACTGTTAAAGGCAGACAGAGATGGCGCATTCTCCAGCTTGGCTCTCAAAAGATGGCTCGAGAGTGAGGGTATTGAGTTACAACTTAATACAGCACAAACAGGCATAGCTGATGTAGAAAGACTCCATAAAACCATAAATGATAAAATTCGCATAATTAAATCATCCAACGACAAAGAAACCAATTTAAGTAAAATAGAATCAATTCTCTACATATACAATCACAAAACAAAGCATGACACTACCAGACAGACACCTGCTCACATATTCCTTTATGCTGGACAACCAATACTAAATACTCAAAGTAATAAAGAAAAAAAAATTAACCAACTAAATACTGATCGCCTGGAATACGACATTGACACTAGATATAGGAAAGGTACGCTTCAGAAAGGAAGATTAGAAAATCACTTTAAAGCAAACAAAAACGTAGAACAAACAGATTCTGACCATTTAAAAATCACTAATAGAAATAGAGTCACCCACTATTACAAAACACAGTTTAAGAAACAAAAAAAAATTAATCAAGTTCCAATCCCACAGGTCCCTGGTATACAGTGATGTTATTGCTTCTGTTAATCACCACAGGCTACACTCAACAAATTCAAATAAACAATATCGATATCAATCTAGGCTACCTTCTATTTTCAAGTAAACCAATTCAAATACCATCAGCATTTGAGCATCACTGCTTAATAATAAATCTAACGGAAATTGACACTATAACTACATATTTAGGTAATAAGGTACTCAATAACCCTGACTCACAAAGAATCAAATTTTTTTATAACACATTACTTTAAGAATTAACTGGAATAACTCTACATTAAGAAAACAGACAGAAACGAGGACTTTTTAATAAAGTGGGATCCGTATACAAATATCTTTTTGGAACACTCGACGAAAACGATAAAGTAGAAATTCAGCAAAATTTAGAAAAACTTGCACAAAACTCAATTAAACTTCATGAATTAAATGATGTAATAAACGAAAACGATAAAGTAGAAATTCAGCAAAATTTAGAAAAACTTGCACTTAACTCAATTAAACTTCATGAATTAAATGATGTAATAAGTTTGATAAATGACAGAATCAATCAAATTAAACCATATGAAAATAATCGCAATAGTATCGACACACTTACATACGAACTCATGCAATTCATTGAATATGTAGAAGACCTAGAAATGGGTATGTAACTTTCTCGACTCGGACTGTTTAACCCAAAACTACTGAATTATGACAAATTGGAAAATGTTAACAACCACAATATATTATTAATCAAAACATCTACTTGGATTAACCATAAAAATAATCAAATACTCATTATATCACACATACCAATTAAACAAAAGTCAACTAACACTATTAAAATAGTCCCCTATCCCGACCAAAATGGTTATCAGTTAGACTACTCAGATACTCAATCTTACTTTGAAAATAAAAACAAAATCTATAATCAAAATAATGAAGAAATAAATAATGAATGTGTCACCAATATAATTAAACGCAAGAATCCAATTTGTAACTTTATACCAATACCCACAAAAGAAATGATTAAATATGTCGAACCCAATGTAATATTAACATGGAACTTGACTGAAACTACAATTATCCAAAATAGTCAAAAACTAAATAGTAACATAACAATAACTGGAAATAAAATTGTAAGAGCTACACAATGCAGATTTGAAATTGAAAACATTATCTTAATAGAAAATTATTTACAACCAGAAATAGACCTTACACCGTTATATTCACCACTTAATATAACTAAGATTAAGCCTATTAAACACAATGACGTTATAAAACTAATATCACAAAATAATAACACACTTTACATTATTATTGTAATTATAAGTTGAACAATTCTTGCATTATACTTATACTCAAAATTTGTAACCACAAACCCAATTATACTTTTATATTTAAAAATGAAGAAACGAACAGACAATTTGCAAAATGCATCACAAGAAATAGAAATGTTACAAAATCCATTGCCCACATTATACCCAACAGTTCCAGCCTAAGCATAGGCTTTTCTTTAAGGGAAGGGAAGTGACGTCTTCTCATCGATACTATTTTTGCATTAGGACAACAGCCCCAGATCGTAATTAAAGTATAAAGAAAATAAACAACGCTACAGTTTCGCAATCGCACTCAAATTCAATAATCATAAACAAAAGCACAATAGCCATTTATTAAGAGCTGCGCATCGCATTCATTACTGTAAACAATATTCAATTAAAGCTGCGCATCGCACTCAAGCCAAAAATTGTAAACATAAGCACAAATTGCTGATGTGGCAGCAAGAATTGTAAACAAATACAACTAACCAAGTAGACGTAAGATTTGTTCTGCATTGTCATTTTAGTCTTAAGCTGATACTGAAATAAAGAAGACGTTCTCTCGAAACTTTGAAGTCTTTTCTTTAATCGGATTTTTATTAGCGTTGACCTTAGGCTACGCAGCCCGGTCATTAGTTCGACTCAACACAACCTTTATTTAACTATATATATATATATAATAAATAGTTCTAGGTTTAAGTTGATTAAAAAAATATATTTTATTATTTCTTATTAAATTAGAACTATGCATACGAAGATATGTCAAATCGGTTGTAAGTACGAAGCATAACTCAAATAAGTGTTCTGTGGGAGACGCTTATCACACCTCGGTTACAGCTTTTTATCTGTTAAGAGTTTCTGAATTTGGAGCTTTATGCTCTCTTTAATATTATCACTCTCTTAATTTTGAAGACGGTTCTTGAGCTAGGGTTTGAGCTGCGTTAGCGAAAATACAAATTGATCGACGAAGACGTTCTTTGTTTTGGGAATTGTCTGTGTTTACAATTTATGTCTGTGTTTATGTTATTTGGAATTTGGTTCTGTCACTTTGACTTTATTGTCAAATGTGGATATTAATTATTATTGTGGGTGTATGAATATGTCACTTCCCCATCCTTAAGAAATTAGCCTGCCCTATGGCGGGTGTTTAGTTCAACTGGTATCTGACTATTATTTGAATTAGTACATGTAGTAACATTTTTGTTCTTATAATTGAATACTATTCTTTTTGGTATATTCTTATATTTGTAATAAAAGTATAACATAAAGATTATTGCAATGATTACAATATTTGACAATATAATAATTGAAAAAGTTTTACAATATTCAGTTTGTTTTCTTATTATTTCCTTTGTTTCCAAATAAGATATTTTGGTTATATTATTATTAACATAAATTGTTTCGGTGTAATTTAACAAACAATTTGATAAAATTAGTTCATTTGATTGAATTGAGCAGTTATTTATTATTATTATAAAGTTCCCTTCCATTACAATTTCTCTATTTATACAATTTTGATTTAATGTTGTGCTTGGTAGGTTCCAAGTTATTAATATGTTTGGTTCGATATAATTAATTTCATAATTTTTATGAGTTTTTGTGTAAGTACATTCTGCTGATTTTTGATTTAATATTGCAATTATACATTTATTGATAACTAATTGTTTTGATTCTACAGTGAATGTTTTATTCTCGTGCAAATAATATCTATCATTTATATTTTCGGTTAAAATATAATTATTTTCATTTGGATAAGGTACAATTTCAAATATTGGAGTGATTAATATTTCTCTTGGGATATGTGATATAATTAAAATTATATTTGATATTGGGTTTAAACAAGTGGATGTTTTTATATTTAAAAGAGTTTCTGAATTGATATTATTTAAATATTCATGTTTTAGTAATTTTGGGTTAAATATTCCTAGCCTCGTTAATTGCATTCCTAATTTAATATCTTCTATATATTCTGTAAATTGTTGTATATTGAAAGTAATTATTGCTATTCTTTGTGACTTATCTTGTAAGTAATGCATCTAATTGACAGCGTCTATTGCGTGATTAACTGATTTATTGAATAAGATTTATCTCATTTGTTTGACCACTGTTTTCTGCAAAATTGTTGATTTTATTTTCCAGATCTTTTCTATCTTCTTCATCTAACGTTCCAAACAAATATTTATTAACCGTTCCCACAAAATTTATTAAACCTCTTTTATTACGTTTTATAAGTTTAATTCCGTTGATTTCTCTATTTAATTTATCCATTAAATATTTTATTTTTGGTATTGTGTCATATTCTTTGGCTTGGTTCATTAAATTTTCCAATGTCATCTCAGTCCTTGTTATGTTTACAGATAGATAATGGTACTCGTAAGATAGTGGAAAATTAGTTATTCCTGTTTTTAATAAAATGTAGCCATTTGTGGCTTGTACTGGAGTTACTTCAAGTTTCTGTGTTTTTACATTTTGTCCAAAGATCAAAATCATCATAAACAAAACGATGGCAAGATATTTAATTATCATTTGGTTCGGTGCTGGAATTATTATATTTACTGTCATTAATTTACTTTTTTCTTTTAAATTTAGATTTGTAATGTTTTATCTTTCTACCTCTGTTTCTTCAAAATGTTTTTCATCTAATTATTCAATGTTGCCTGTCTTTTTAAAAGGATTTGTAATTTTCGAACGAACTAAAGGTGACTCTTTATACTTTGTGTCTACCTCATATATTATTCTTTCTTCATGAAGTTTATTTATTTTATTTACTTTATTAATTTGTGTCTCATATTGGGGACATCCTGCATTAATAAAAATATCTGCTGGTGTTCTACCTGTTCTATTATGTTTAGTTTTGTGATTATAAATATAAAGAACTGTTTCGAATTTAGTTAATTTATTTTCGGGATCTGTATCGCTATTTATTATTCGTAGTTGCTCGTTTACAGTTTTATGAAATCTTTCAATATCTGAGACTCCGTTTTTACTAGTTGTAATCTCAATATTTACTTGTTCCGATTGTAACCAAATTTGAAGTTCTGCGCACATGAGCGGAATCTTTATCTGCTTTTATAAGAATAGGTTTACCCATATCATTAAAAATTTTTTAAATTGCACTTTTAGCTTCTAACCAGTCTCTGCTTTTCACTTCAATTAACGTTGCATATTTGGAATATATGTCGATGCATGACAAAAATATTTTATTTTCAATTAAATAAAAATCCATAACGTATTTTTCTCTAGGATTATAAACTTCTGGGGTGGTTTGAAACACTAATTTCGTTTTTCAATGCTCTGTTTTGGCAATATTACATATTTCACATTCGTTTCTTTAAAAAGATTAGCTAGCTTTTCTATTCCTGTATGTAATAGAGATCTATGGGTTTTTAAAATGAATTCTTTAATTTCAGCATATGTCTGTAAGTTTGTCAGAGTTTTTGTTGATCGATTGACTTTTGTCGAATTATCCGGAATAATAATTTCCACATAAGCATTTTGAAATGCTATGAACTCTACTTCATTGTCAAAATAAACTACACTATTTCTTGAACATAAATATTCCTTTATTATTTCTTTTCCTTTTGTTATATTTGTTTCTTTATATTTAATTTCTGTTATAGTTTAATGAAAATAATTAGTTATTTTAATATTATTTTCATCACTTCTCCTGAATATAAATTGTCTTGAAGTAATTTATTGGACTCTACGTAATGGTTATGTGATATTGACTGTCTTCTGGTGCACTATGAACTCGAGATAATGCGTCTGATACACAGTTTTCTTTACCAGGGACATATTTTATAATATAGTCATATTCATTTAACTTAATTTTCCACCTTTGGAGTTTCATATTGGGTTCTTTTACATTGCTTATCCAGACTAACGGTTTATGATCGCTTAATATTTCAAATTTACTTGAAAATAAATATGATCGAAAATATTTAGTTTCCCAAACTATGGCTAAAAGTTCCTTTTCTATTTCGAATCTCATGTTTGTTCAAAGTTCTGCTGGCATAACATATTGGTTTTTGTTCTTGTGATAGAACAGCTCCAATAGCAATATTACTAGCATCAGTCGTTAATGACAATTGCTTATTAAAATTTGCTTATTATGATGGCACCTTTCTTTAATTTTAGTGTCATGGGTTTTACAATGCTTGCAAAGTTTGGTATAAATTTTCGGTAATAACCGCAAATTCCTAGAAATGATTTTGTTTCTTTAGTAGTCTTTGGAAAGTGTTGAATAGCTTTGACTTTCATTGGATTTGGTTTAATACCTTTAGTAGTTATTATGTGACCTAGAAATTCTGTCTCTTTAAAAATTCACATTTGTCAAGTTGTAACTTTAAATTGGCTTCACGCAGTTTTAAGAAAACTTTCTTCAACGATGACAAATGCTCTTCCAATGAAGTGGAGTATACAATTATGTCATCCATATAGACCATACAATCCTTGTAGATAAAATCTTCCAAGATATTGTTCATACACCGCTGAAAAGTAGCAGGTGCGTTTTTCAATCCAAATGGCATTCGGGTATATTCGTAATGACCATTCTTGGTTGAAAAAGCTGTTTTTGCTATTGAAGCGGGATCCATCTGTATTTGATGAAAACCCTTAGCAAGGTCTATAGTTGTGAAGTATTAGGATCTGCCTAATTTATCGAGAATCTCATCCATTATTGGGATTGGGAATTTGTCATCAATGGTGAGCAGAACGGCGAATTTGATTTTCTTATGATGCCCTGTTTAATCATATCTTTTATCCGAGTTTCGACTTCATCATCGAATGATTGAGGATATTTATAGGATCTTTTTTGAATTATGTCTTCTTATGCTTAATTGTATTTGTGAAGGTCAAATTTTCATTGAATTGAAACAAAACTTTTGTTAGTTTTCATTTCTCTTCTTCGTTTAAGTGTTCTAGTCTGTATTCGTTATATTCTTGTAGAGTATTACTAATTTCAAAATTTAATGAAGCATCCTCTGTAAGAGGTGGATCAACACAACTGATGTCATTAAATACTGTATTTTCGTCTAATTTTTCGTTAACGTCATATCTCATGATAAAAGGGAAATCATTTAATGTTACTTTTTCGATTTTGAAATCGATTATTGCATTGCAAGTTTCTAAGAAATCTCTATCTCATGCTATTAGATGTCGTATTTTTCAGAAAAATTATGAATATAAAAGGTTTGATGATTTGGACAAAGTTTGTTGGGTTGAAAAGTTAAATTTTCTTTTAATTGGAATACTCCATTTATTGTAATAACGTTATTTAAACATTGTTGTTTATGAAAATTGAAAAAATTGCTTTTAATAATATTTATTGAGGAACCAGTGTCTATTAAACTTTTTAAATGTTTATCGTTGAATATCAGTTGGATGAACACATCTCGTTTTTTTGCTCCGAGGCTCCTACCTTAAAATTTTCTTATGTATCCATTTTGGATTGGCCACTATTGCTTTTGTCTTTTTACTGGCTGATTTGGTGGTTTATAATTACTATTCTGCTGATGATTCATGGGATTTTGTGCCCTACCTTGATCCAATTTTTGTTTAAGTTTATCATAATTGGCTTTATTTACCGTTTGACTCTGTGAACTTTGTTTTTCTGTTTTTTGATTCTATGGGAAACTCTGATAATAATCATTTTTATTTCTTTTATTATTATTCGAATTAGTATTTGGTTTAGAATTTGTTTGACCTGCTCGATCAGATATATCGTAAAGTCCTTCTCTTTATGATACCTGTTTTAATTTTTGAATTGATGTAATGTCATGTCTGGCTAACATCATGAAGATTCTATCTGGCAATTTTCTTGTGATAACATCTTTAATAGTGTTATTTATGGCTGTTGTGTATAGTATTGTGTTATTGTGATTATTTTCTAACATTAGCTTATTATAAATTATTTATTGCTTTTGTTCTAACTCCTCTATAAACTTACGCATATTCCCTGAATAATGAGTGTTGTACAAGCGACGTAGAAATTCCTCGTATGGTGTTTGCGTTTTGTACTCGCTTATGAGAGCCTCTCTCAATTCCATCCAATTTGATGCTGCTGATAGTTGGGACACTCTTTTTAAGCATCTCCGGTAATCTGCATCTCGATTCCACTGAACATCACACCATGATGCCTCGCATTATAGACCCAATAAAAAAAAATCTTCCATTCGGCATTCAGTAATGTATCCCTACTAAAATATTCCACGTCATACATGTAGTATCGCATTAACTCAATTTGCGGTTTTCCCTTCGCTAATACATTAATTTGAACGATGTATGGATTCTAATATAATGTTGTATTTTCGGTCCAAATATACCGTTTTCTTTTATACTGTTTTCTGCTTTCACTTGCAAATTTATTAGTTTGAAAAGAATTTTACGCAGTAATTGGGTTGAAGTGCACATTGTCAGATGTATTTTGACGGAAAAGCGACTTTAACGAATTAGGAGAGGACTATGTCTTTATAACATTTTTCCAAGTATTCAGATTATATATCCTCTAAATCGGATATTATTAAAAGAACAATTTTCTCGAACAAACTTTCAATTGAGTTTTGGGGATCAAAGAAGCCAAACTTTCAACTTTTCCATTAGACCATTTTTGCAATCAATATCTACAAACAGTCCATTAAAATATGGCATGATTATTTCAATATTGGGTGATGTATTTGTTATTTAGTCAATATTACTACGCTACAGAGTCACTGACGATGTCATTTGCGAGAATTCTAAATATCAACACCAACAGTTAGGAAATTCGCGACATACACGAACATGTTTTCAATTGATTGACAGGCCGAAAAGTGTCATTTTTGAGATCTCCTACTTTTTCTTTGTGTTTCATCTATAATTTGAATAATTTTTTTTTCACGGAATAGTAAGTTTTGTTTTTAAAAAAGATAAACAAAGAATTGTGTGACAATCTGTATATGTAAGTTGTAGTGCCAGAACACGTCTTGTCCATTGTCAAAGCAGCGAATTTCGGTTGGGCACTTTCTGAAGATCTCTATTCGACTCCTTTGAGTCTATTCTTCATTCCTAATGCCTACCATCGAACAACACTTGGGAACAGCTTCCGCCGCTTTAGAACAGTTATTTTCCAAGCTACAAAACAGAGCCAACCAATTATATCTCTAGCTAACTGTAAATGACTACCTGGCACTTATTACGCATCACAATTAATGCTAAAGCGGCCCATCCACAGGCGAGCATGCTGGCCGAGCATGTTGTCGAGCCAAAATTTTCTTGTCCACCAACTAGTGGGAACATGCTCGCGAACATCATTTAGTGGAAAATTTTGAGGCGTCAACATGGCACCGGAAGACGACGGTGCCACTGTAATTGCACTTTTTTTCAATTAATTTTTGCTTCAAAAATATATTAGTATATAAATAATATATAAATAATATATATAATATATATATAAACTCTTGCATAAATTGTTTAGACATTTTTAGCAGCGCTCGCTAGCACGTGTTTTCACTTCAAATGTTTGGTTGAAGTGATGTTCGTGCGAGCATTGCCATCCATTGTCGAGCATGTTGTCGCGAACACAGGCAAGATAGAATCATTTCTATCTTGTGCGAGCGGCTCGACGAACACGAAATTTGTACGCGAGCACTACCACTAACGAGGAAAATTTCGTCGAGCACAACATGCTCGGCCAACATGCTCGCCTGTGGATGGGCCGCTTAAGCTACACTTCTTTCTTGCCCTGGCAATCATAAATCATATGTAGTATTCATATCAATACGGACACGAAGGTACCCCGAATAAAGTCGCACTACTTAATAAATTATATTTGTAATCTAATTTTGCCATAATAAGGTTTGACCTACTTCACTCATGAATTGTTCAGCATCGATGTCGTAGTTGGGCCCAATAAGACGAAGTTTTAGCTGTATGTTTATGTATTGACTATGTGAGCAGAAAATTTATATCACAATTCGTAGATATAACTCAAATATGGTTAAGCCTTATCAGTTGTCGACTAGCTTTAATTCTTAATGTAATTTAACAAATTCATTTTCATAAAATTGAAACAAAAAATAAACTAACATCAATATCAATGATCTTGAGGTTCAAACTGCTCAAGCTTACATCAGCTACACCAAGAGAATATCATGTTAATTAACATTAATCTATATAATTATTAATTTGGTCTCAGCACGCACACATACGGAAGGAATCCTTCTTAGCTAGTTGGCACTGTATTCGAAAAGCGAGAGTAAATTTAGCACCTGGTGTATCCTGGAAGGATACATGATAAAGATGACTTAATTGTGATTATCGCAGATTCAAAAATTCTATTGTGATCATAGATCATTGTACAGGCCAATAATGATAATCTTTTTATGTGTGTATCCGCAAAAGAACTTTCGTGTATTCGTGCGAAGAAAGTAGACCAGTGACTATAAAGATTTAACATTTCTAAGTAATCAAAGATCGTTAAATAGTGCAAATGCACAATCGATAATCTCTTGCGGTACGTGTCCACCAATAAAATCATTCAGTTGAACAGTTTCAACTGAATCAAAAGTGAAAGTGATTAATAGTTTCAACTGACTATTGTGTTGACTATCCAATGTTGTATGAATAATCTTTTGAAAGGCTTAATCATCAATCTTTTTAGTTTATTTAGATGACAATAGTTTATTCAACTTCATTAAAAGAATATAAATTGCCTATAAGAAAAGTTTTCAATAAATTACGAGAAGCAAACTTAAAACTCCAGTTAGATAAACACGAATTCTGAATTGAATTAAACCCAATTCGTACACAACTTCGAAGAAATAATTTAATAACAATTAAATTAAAAAATAATATAAGAATTAACATTAAAGATAAAGAATATATTTCAGCTTTTGAAAAATCGAAATGACTAAAATATCTAAAATTAATTCATCTAGATTTTAATAAGTCATTTACACTTACAACCGATGGCAGTATATATTCCGGGAGCTCCATTGGGTTCAGTGGCTGGAAAACTGTAATGGTCAGGCTGCCGACAACGACTGCGCTGCTCACTCTCTGTAACTGTTCTACAACCTCGCAGCTCGGCAGCGGCTTCCTACACATTCTATGTCTGCATTACAATTATTATTGTCACTCTCACTTTGCATCTTTCACATAATAGTCGTATTGTCAACCCGTGTCAAGACGCTTACGTTCTTCTCGATTGTATAGTTGCACAAATAAACAAACGAACCACTGTGCTGCTGCGAACAGTAAAACGTTGTTGGTGACAATAGTGATTGAACGTTTGAACTTGTTCGCACACACAAGCATATTCGTGTACCGAACGTTGACCGTTATCGCGCGCTCTCTTTGTGCTGTGTTCGTTTGCTTCAGCTGTTTTAGAAATTATATTTGAATTTATTACAATATGCAAAACGAGCTGCCAAGCACTATCGCGTCCGGAGATATTGGTACACCCTTAAACAGGGCTCCATATCTAAAGCGAAAGGCGTCGTCAATCTTTGACAGTGCAAGGCGGTTGGACGAAACGTTGCATGAGGAGTGTGTCCAGTCGTATAGTGCAGCAGAGATCATGGTGCGACTTGAACTCATCGAACAGATGCAACCCACGTTTAATCTAACTCACAATAGTCTAGAGGAGCTAGACTACGACGAGATCGGCAGTGAATTGCGTGACCAATTTGATGAGGTGATCTTGTCACTTAAAAGCAGGCTTCGTGTCCATCTTGAGCGTCGTCAGTTGCGTGCACCACCTTCATCCACCATGAGACCTGATGACAGTTTTGGGCAGTCAAGTGGTGCCTCCGAAAGAACTCGTCGAATTCGACTGCCTAAGCTTAAACTTTCAACGTTTTCTGGTGGATACACTGAATATGCAGATTTTGCGTCGGTTTTCAGCACATTGGTGGATGATGATCCACACCTGGAGCCTATAGAGAAGTTCCAGCATCTCCGCTCTTGGCTATCGGCATGCGCCTTGGAATCGATTCCATCTTTAGAGGTCTCGAGCTCGAATTACCCCTTGGCCTTGGAGATTCTTCGCAAGCGGTTCAGCAACAGTAAACTCGTGTTCCAGGCTCGCAGATCCAGATCCAGATCCTTCAGCGTCATCTTTGAGAGCATTTGCTGATAAGGTAAATGCACACATGCGTGCATCCTGCAAAGGTTGGACAGGGCAACATAAACTGACTGAGAAAAAAGGTCAGCCATCGACCAAGTGCCCACCACTGATGAGTTCCTTCATTTCATGGACACACGATGTCAGCGCATTGAAAGTGCAACATGCCATTGACGCGTTATCGACTGGCACTCCATGTAAGTCAAGCAGTAGCACAAGTCGGAAGGCGCTTGTCGTTACTCAGTGCAACCCTCACGTCTAGGCATGCTGCGAAACCGGTGGGCATGGAATTTACTCGTGTCCTCGGTTTTTGGATATGACGGCATCACAGAGTTACAAGGAGGCTTGTCGACTTGGAAGGTGCATCAATTGTCTTAAGTTCGGGCATACTGTGCGGAAGTGTAATGCCAGCCACTGTCGGCAATGTAAAGAAAAGCCGCGCTTTGTTAGACTCGGGCTCTCAGCTGCACATGGTCACATCCCGATTTGCTCATGTTCTGCAGCTAAAAAGGTCACATTCTGGGACAACCGTGGCAGGCCTCGGTGACTTACCTGTCGCCACTGAAGGAGCCACATTGTATATCTGTCTGCAATCTCGGGTCGCAGAGTATTCTACAACCTTTACGGCACTCGTGGCTTCTGCAATTACTGATTGCCAACCCAGCTATAAGCTGAACACCTCTGCTTGGAACATTCCCATCAACATAGCTCTAGCTGATCCAGATTTCTATATTCCGCAGCGAATCGACATTCTTATTTGTGCCAGCTTATTTTATGAATTCCTATGTATCGGGCAGATCCACTTAGCTTCAGGAGTGCCTGTATTACAAAAAACTCGGCTTGGTTGAATGGTCTCCGGTGGAGGCGAAAAGGCTAATGGCTCCGCGCTGCTTGCCACTCAGGAGCAGGAGGGAACACCAGTGCTGCATTGGGGGCACGGCTTGATGAATTAGTTCGCCGTTTTTGAGAGATTGACAGCTGTGACAAGTGTTCAAGCTTGACACAGTCACTTATGGAACCAAGGCAGCTTCATTCTTATCTGTACGTGCAATGCATCAGCTATCTGTTGAGGAAAGGGAATTGTTTCCTATCGGATCTACGTCTTTGCGAGAGGACTTCTATGTCGATGACTTCATATCTGGAGCTGAGTTTGTGGAGAAGGCAGTCGAGAAGATGCAGCAGACAACTAGTATCTTAGCACAAGGCTGTTTCAGGTTACAGAAATGGTCATCCAGTCACCCCGAGCTTCTTGAAGGTATCTTGAATGAGGACAAAGAAAGCTTCTTGAAGTTCAAAGATGGCAGCAACATAACCAAAACTCTTGGTTTGGCTTGGGATCCGGCATCTGATGTTCTGCTGCTTTCAGTGACTGCATTGGAAGCTAAACCTTGTAGACGCTCCGTATTGGCCACGATGGCCGGATTCTATGATCCACTGGGACTTCTCGGACCAAGTATTACGAAGGCCAAGAAATTTCTTCAGCATCTCTGTAAGGACAAGTTGCTCTGGGATGAAGGCCTATCGCTAGCTCATAGCACTTCTCGGCGTGAGCTGTGTGATGGATTCCAGTCGATAGAAAGCATTGCTTTTCCAAGAGTCGTTCTTCGACAGAATGAAGAGTTAGAGCTTCATGGATTCTGTGATGCCAGCGAAAATGCTTATGGAGCTTGTATTTATGTGGTTTCTAAAGGAGTTTCTCTAATGAGCAATTTGGATAGAAAGCATTGCTTTTCCAAGAGTAGTTCTTCGACAGAATGAAGAGTTAGAGCTTCATGGATTCTGTGATGCCAGCGAAAATGCTTATGGAGCTTGTATTTATGTGGTTTCTAAAGGAGTTTCTCCAATGAGCAATTTGGATAGAAAGCATTGCTTTTCCAAGAGTCGTTCTTCGACAGAATGAAGAGTTAGAGCTTCATGGATTCTGTGATACCAGCGAAAATGCTTATGGAGCTTGTATTTATGTGGTTTCTAAAGGAGTTTCTCCAATGAGCAATTTGTTGTGCTCAAAATATAGAGTAGCGCCATTGAAAACGCAGTCGATACCAGCTCGGCAGCGGCTTCTTACACAGTGGTTTTCAAGCAATGTTATCTCAAAATCATAAAATAGATTGTTGTGCTACAAGAAATGAACATGATGTCAGATATTCAGCGAAATTAAAAGTGTTATTTGCAATATGATGGGCTACAAAATATTTTAGATCTTATCTTTTTGAAAGAAAATTTGAAATGATTAGTGATCATCGATTCCTTGTATGGTTAATATAAAAGAACCATATATGAAGTTACAAAGATGGAGAATTAAATGAAACCAATTCGATTACACAATAAGATATTTACCATGGAAAAAAACTAAGTAGCTGATGCATTACTTGGAATAAAATTAGAATAGAATAGAATAGAGCGAAGAAGAGTCTATTCAAACGTCAGCAACAAGTACACAGTGCATGTGAAGATAGTCAATATTGTATGTCATCTACAGACAGACCACTATTTTATTTTATCAGACAAATTGAATTTATTTAAGCAAATACAGATAAAATAGTAATAGTACATTTTTTTCGTAAACAAAAAATTATATGTTAAATAGAAATGAAAAATAACCTTGTGTTTGCGTGAAATGGCAACTCCATTCAGCTGATGGCCTGCTCCTCACATCTGCTCTAACATACCGAATTGTGCGATATTTGCGACAGTCAAGGTATAGACAATTGACATACATATATACAATATATTATACATATCTGCAGGATATCTCGAACAATACACCCTAGGACCACAAGAACCATTCCCGCCCATTACATTTGGTCATTCGACAACTTCAACTTCAACTTCAACTGTCTCACCTTTGTATTAAAATTCATAAGAACAAAACGAAGCGCAAAGTTGAAGTTGTCGAATGACCAAATGTTGTTATGGGCGGAAATGGTTCCTGGCATCCTAGGGTGTACTGTCCGAGTTTAACAGACTTTACGGGTTTCAGTTTAGAGTCTGCTTTTTCCACTAATAAAGCCTTAATCTTAGAAAATATACTTACACATTAATCACATAATCTTTGGTGGTGGTCATCGATTTGATTGAGGTTTCTGGGTTTCCCCTATCCTAGCAACAAATGTTGAATCAATTTACTCTCTGCTCACCCCAGAATTAATTATTCTATTTTTTACTGTTTTTTATAATATACTTTTTTTTATGTATAAATATTAAATTAATTAATTTTAAATTTAATTTTAATGTTATATCTTAATTAATTTCGGTCGACAGTTAATACTTGACATTAAATAAAATAAATAAATAAACTATTTTATTGGGAGGATTCAAACCGAAACTCTGCTCGGCCAAGAAACTATTTTCGGATGAGTTCTCACGAGTTCAATCCCCCGTTCAACGGCGGGAGTGTTCTTCATTTGAGAATATGGCGCCTGATACTAATGCCAGTGAGAACCTTTCGATGTCAATCTTGCAAGGGCTTCCACGCTTTCCGTAAATGTCAGCGATTCCTTCAGCTGAATGCGGAGAAGCGGCTTCATGTCGCACCAGCCAACCGGTACTGCCCGAATTATCTTGCCCATCAGCATTCCGGGACATTATGCTGAGTAACAGTGAGAAAGCGACACTTGATAGTCTCTTGTTTTGTCAGGATTCAGATATATTTAATAACGATAAGGTTGATATTTGATGTAGTGGCGGCGAAGAATCCTTAGGTGGTCTGCGGCTGATAATGGTTGTCCACTGCTATTATATGTACGTATGTACGTACGTTGGTTGACCGCCAAGAGGGGACGTTGCAGTAAGTATTAAAAGAAGGAAAAACGCGGGGTTGCGCTAGGTTTATACAGTGTCACTTTATTAAGGGCAGTTTGTTTTTTGGGGCACAAGAGTATGTGCAGGTTTTTTCGAGTAATATATACAGAAGCAAACGAGGAGTTCTTACCCAAATTGCAAGGATCTTCGATCCAGCAGGATGGCTAGCACCCGTCGTAGTGAGTTCCATGATTTTCATACAGGAAATCTGGCTCCGTCAGCTTGATTATTATAGCTGACTTGTTGACAAGATGGGATGCTTTCGTGTGCAGCTATTCTGCTGTAGGCGACGTTCGGGTGCCTCGATGGATCCGGTTCTGCCTCGAGGTAAGGGTACAGTACCACATGTTTAGCGATACATCGCAAAAGGCACATGGAGCATCCGGTTATGTCCGTACAGAACACGATGATGGCATCACCACCAGACCCTTGCAGCCAAGACGCGAATCACTCCAGTGAACACGGTTTCACTACCTTTAGGACTGACTCCACCATTGCACTCGCGTGGCTGAATAAGCCACCTTGCCACTGGATGTGTTTTGTGGCCAACAGGCTAGCGAAAATTACTCAGGTTGCCGCTTCACACCTATGGGCTCACGTGAGCTCCGAGCACACCATCGCTGTGGTGGTTGCAAGAGACAATGTGTGTGTAAATATGTATATTTATAAATAAAATGATCATGCATAGCGTAATTTTTTTATTTTTTTTTTTAATGCTTTCCCCATGTTTTCCCTGAGCATGCAATGTCAAATAGCTTGATACGATCGCACTGAACTTATTAAGTCACCGTCTCTGAGCTGCAATGGACAAACTACGAAATCGTTTCGACGTCGAGCTGCCTGACACATTCACACTAAATGATCACACCGTTCCAATAATATGTAGACCGCGTTTGTACCAACGAGAAGCACACATGTTCGCTTCAGCATGTAGTGCGATTTACTTTAAACAGCCGATATATTTTCGCACTGAAACTGTATTGGTCCGTTACGATAAATTGTTGAATTATTTGCACTAATTAATTGTTCGAGTTCAAAAGTACAGCACGCTAGCAACAAATGCGTCTAAACAAATCACAAAAGAATAACTCGAATGACATTGAACCACTTCTTCATATCATCCACATTCGTGTAAAATATTATTTGTTACATCGCTTAAAATATTTATCACTAAGTCACTTGTCAAAAAATAATAAATAATAATAAAATATAACCTACATTATAAGGATTAACGTTATCCTTAAAGGAGCGTCGCCTTTTATAAGAAGTGACTTTCATTATGGTTGATATTATTTAACTTTATTACAATTTCGGGTTGCTGATGCTTTCGTCAGACTGTTCAATCAGAACTGGCTTAAAATTGAATACAAAAATGCCTTATATGCTATGCTGGCTAGTCTGTTCGTTGGTGTAGACGGTGAATACCGCTGATCCAGCAATATTCGATGCATTCTGCTGATCCATAATTCGATGGCCCGATCGTTGACATATGATAAGCAGCATTCCACGAACTGCTCTGCAATGTGAGCAACAGGCATCTGGCCGTTGCTAGCTTGTGTTTACAAAATGGGACAAAATGTCAACAATTACCGTTCGTGGGGAGGGGTAGGAAGGACGTTCGTGGTGGTAACTCGCGCGTATATGCATATGAGTACATACAAACATATGTATGTATGTATTTGTATTAAGTAATTTGTATATTTTAGCTCTATTCTCTATGTATTATTATTACTGTTCACATCCACTTAAATGGATCTTCTGTTAATTAATATTCGAGTGCAAATAAGTTGTATGCGACTCTCTGAATGTATGTAAGAATGAACTTTACCAAATTTGTATGTCATCAACTATATCGTATACAAGCAGATATTGTTAAATATTTATATTAATTTATACAAGTTAAATATATATAAGTTTTAATGCAAATAATAATTAAAAGTCTTAAACGAACTTGATATAAATTTCTTTATTGTTTGGTATTGATTTTGAGACTAAAAAAATTGTACCCTTAGCTAGCTAGGAATTTCTTAGCAGAGCAGTCGACGGTGTAAGACGGTGACGTGATATTGTCCTGCAAAATTTCAACGGCTGCTGATGTGACAGTGGAATTGTTTCGGCTAGTAAACAGATCGAATTTCTTAGAATTTATTTGATCTTTACTTCCCGACCTAATTTTTTGCTTGTCCTCAAGTCATCTGAAATATGGGAGTTCATTGAATGGGAATTTGGATTGGTGTTGTTGTCTTTGTCGTGTTACAGATCGTCCTTCTCTTACCCAATTTATGTTGCGTTAGAATATTGCTAACTTGAGTTGTGGCGTTTTCCTTTCGACAGCACTCCATGTAGAGTCAAAAACTGACCATTACTAGCACGAAAAGGGTTACTAGACTGATTGTGTTTGTATTGGATTGGTTGAGAAGATTTTGTAAACGTTTTATGTTATCGATATGTAAAGCCTCTAAGGCTTTTAAAAACAAAATCTTGACACGTTCAAACTTCGTAGTGGTCAATTCCAAGTTATTGAATAGTTGCTTATTGATCAGCATTGAATTATTGGACAGGTGAATAAGGTAAGGTACGTCTAAGGAATGTCTCGCTACTATTGCATGTAATGCTGCCATTATGTCGTTGAGAATGATGATGCCATTGCCAACGTCTTCTATTTCTTCTAAATGCTCTGCATTGTTAAAGTTGCAATGTGCCCTAAGAGCCTTAACTAATTTGGGGATACAATCTAAATATTAATAATATTTTTGAATTATTTGGATCATCGTTTAAAATTTCTTTAAATTTGAAAAATTCGTTGTTCTTAAAATGTATATTGGAATTATTTTTCTTCACCGGTTTGATTATTATGTTATCGAAATTTATTGGATCAAGTATAGGAAATTTAAGGAAATTTAATTGTGCAATATGGATAAATCGGACCATTCAAGTGCTCCATCTATTTTTTGATTTTTTGTTCTAGCTGCCGTTTATAACAATTTGTTTGTTGTTGTTTCTAATTCTAATTGGCCTATACCTTTAAGAATACTTATTGTTTGTGCGTCAGTAAAGTTCTTAATTTCCATAAACCCATCTATTGGTTTCGAAAGCACCATTAGAAATCTGTAAAAATGGAGTTATTGTGTTTTTATATTGCTTTTGTGCACAATTATCCCGTACTCGGTTAGAATCTTCCTTTACTGTTTGTCAGATAAATTTCGCCGATAGCTTAGTTCCCAATCTAACGTTCCTTTTTACAAAAATGTCTAGTTCTATCTAATAATTTTTAATTGTTATGGTATTGCAAGTCTAATTTTTTTTATCTAATTTTGTCAATGATTAATTGAATGATGGTCAAGATTAATTTAAACTATAATATGCAAAAGCGCTCCTTATTGACTAAGCTTACGATAAGCAGCGCTGCTGCTTATGGCAGTGCCGCGAGCTTACTTTCCGTTATCTCTATCGATGTTTTTATCTTTTGCGCTGTGCTGAGTGGAGTTGTTGTGTGCGCCTTTCTTTTTACATATGCTGGCTTATGCATAGTCGTTGTTGGTGAGAATTTAAATTGCATTAATTGTGTGCACATAAGTACAGTGTGTATTCGATATAAATGCACATTATAGTACTTAGTCGATATATGCGTCACACATATTGTGTGCTCAGTATGTACAGCATGTACACATGCTATTAGTAATATATTTTAATATAATAATATGTAGACATACATTATAGTATGTATTTTATATATGCGCACACTACATCTCCCTCTTTTTGAAATATACCAAAATATAGTGGAGTAATTTTTATTTAATAGAAAAGTGCGTTTAAATTTTTGTTAACATTCTGGTGTCTCTATATAATGTATTCTTAGTTTTGAATAAAAAATTTAAAATTGTCTTTTATTTGAGTGTTTTATATGCTTAATACATTTTTTGTTTGTTTGAACTATTTTACAATTTTTTGTTTTATGAATACAAAAAAAGGTAGGAGCCATAGACGGGGCTGTGTTAAAACTAAATACGAAGTATCATATATCCCAATCTGTTTATCAGCTGAGATCTATGAACGGATGAACATTAAATGTTATGTGGCTTCGCTCCATGGGTCCTACAGTTTGGTTGTGATGTGCGGTTGATATTTTTTGCTATTATTTTCATAAATCTTCTATAACTGAATTGCTCGTAACGAATGTCTTCATCGGACCGTACTTTACTAGAATAAAAGGTTAATATAGCTTTGTCTGCAGTTTTAGCACTTCTGTTCGGTATTGGATCAAGTATAGGAAATTTACAAGGTATTTTGTTAAATCGCAAATTAATGTTACTGCGTACTCATTTCCATGTTCTGATTTTATAGTGGACCTGTAGTATCGACGAATATCTTATCTTATGCTTTTCTTGGTGTTTCTGTCAGTGTTAGTGGAGTCTTGGTATTTTTAGTCGTTTTTGATATTTGGCATCTTGGACATTTTTTAATTTAACTTTTTATTTTCCGTGTTATTTCACGCCATGTTTTCCCAAGAATAATTCCTTTTTATTTTGGCTAGTGACCTAGCTATGACCTCCATGTTTTGGATCGTCAAGGAATGTAAACAATGCTGCTTCATTTTCTTCTTTATTATTTAATTTGGTCACCGGCCCATTATTGGCCATTAATTTAAAAGATTTTCAAAGATCCTTTCGCTCGGTGCCACTTTAAGTTGGCTAATATTGAGTAAACCATTTGTCTTTTCAAGCCATTGAAAAAACTCACCTAAGTCGAAAATTTCATTGGTGTACATATCGCTAAAATAAATTTTTGCTATAATTTTTCTACCATGTTGAAATAAACATTTCGATTCTGTTATTTGCGAGGTCCTATTTTTCGCATCTCGTCATTGACTATGACTTCACATTCGTTGGGATGAGAAGCTTCATTTCCAGTTTGCCTAGGCAAATCTAGTTTTTCTGCTCCTGCTCAGGAATTTTACTGTTTACTTTGATTTCCTGTAGTGATTTCTTTAATAGATATTCGGGACAGTCCTCGTGAAGCAGGTGATCCTTCGGAATGTCTCGTAGGACCCCATTGGAGTTGTAGGTTCATTCGGAGCGGGAATCCAGCGCTGTCGAGAGCTTGGGTAAGCTCTCGAATGGATGAGATAGCCTCTTAAGGTTCATGAGCGCCAGCTATAACGTCATCCACATACATAAAGTTGGTGAGGAGGTGGCTAGCCAAATGATATTGGAGCTTCACGTAACCGGTTACCCCGAGAGTAACCGTGGTGAGCTCATAGTCACGGATATGACCCTCGGTGTATCGGAATAGAATCCTCTGGAAAGGGGGGTGGCTTGGGTAGACGAGGATTTGTCTGCACATATTTGTGATATCCGTATTGAATACCACCTTAAAAAAAAACGCCACTTGAGGATTGGGAGGGTCAAATCCGACTTGAGAAGCGGTCCCGATTGAAGGATATCATTCAGGCTTTTCCCGTTGGAGCTGGGACACGAAGCATTAAACACCACGCGAACCTTGGTCGTGGTGCTGTCAGGCTTAATAACAGCTTAATGGGGAAGACAGTAGTTGGTGGAGTTACCGACTGTCTACTTGGTGCATGTGGCTCTTGTCCAAGTACTCCCTAATGATCTGATCAAACTGCTGCTTTAAAGGGGCGTCTTTGGACAGACGAGCCTCGTTTCTCAAGAACTGAGCTAACGCTCTACTTCTTGAGTAGTACTTCTTGGAAGTACGACCACATAACTTCCGTCCTTCTATAAATATATCAAGGGCCTCGCCAAAATAATCGTTTTGGTGATATAATGTCCAGCAATATATATGTATATTAATTAGTAAAATATTATTCGCTCTAGTTAAGTTGTTAAATTTTTTTCTAGGGTGAGAAGAAAGAGAAAAGAAAAAAAGCTAGATTGATAGTGAAAAAAAAAAACGTAATTTGTGCACCATATTGTTAGTTTTCTTTTATTGTTTTTTTTTTAAGTAAGAAATAAATTAATTAAAAAAATCTGCATTTGTACATGAGTGCTTTCTTCTTTGACTTATTGCTTGTGTATTATTTAAATCGGTGCACTGACACCAGATAGCGAAGTAGAAGAATAGAAGCGATCGAATGAACGGCGTACAAGCAGAGCAAAATCACTCAAACTTGTCTGTTCGATCTTTTCCTTTAGTTTCTCATTTCTGCATTTATTTTTTTGATATTTGTTAAGAGTCTCGAAATAAAGAAACTGATTATTCGATTTGTTGTACTGAACTGAACTTCCATCCGCTAGTATAGCCATATAGATCTTAGTTTTGTTTGCCAGAGATTGCTTATTAATGGAAGACAGAAGCCAGGACATCTTGGACACTTGGTTTTTGTAAGCGTGTTGTAATGCCGATATATGCTTGCCAAAAGTTAGACTTCTGTCCAGAGTGACACCCAAGTACTTATGAGCCTTTCTACTCGATTTTGGTTATCTTTTTTTCTATATACAGAATTTATTTATAAACTAGTATATAAGCTAGGTATGACCTATGCTGAGTTGTACATATGCGAGTATTCTATCATAATCTATTTTAACCCATGATTCCGTTGATCTCTTTCTTCAGCGTCAAGTGAAAAGAGCTTTCCTTAGTGCATTGACAAAATTGAGTTCTTATCGAACTTATTCTCATCGCATGGTCGTAAAATCTATTTTTGTTCGCTCTTGAACTTCGTGTGACTTCTATTACAATATTTTTGGTGCACTGTAGAGCATTTCTTTCTTAATCTATTTTCATGGTTAAACAATCTGCCAGGGGCCAGAAGAAAATTTTGAGCCACCATCATTTCTTTTAAAATGTGTTTGCTTAATAGTAATACTTTTAATTATTTAAAATATGTTCATGCTTGAACAGATATATCTCTTTTTTTTATAAATGTATTTCCTTCTTCTTAGTGGACTGTATTTGAATTGTTTTTTTTAATTAATTTTCTTAATTTTTTACTTGATGTACTGTATAATTCTTTTTTTTTACAATGTATGCATATATATTATTTATACTTTTTTTTAAGTGTTACAATGTATGTATTGACGTAAATATATATTATGTTTCGGGAAAGACTAAGGCTCTTAACTGTCTTTGAACATTACAATTTTTTATTGTATAAATTATTATCATGGGCAATACAATTAGTGTTCGAGTTACAGATGCATGGTCAGAAAGATGATGACACTCAGGATCTTTTGAATTAAATTTAGGTTCTTTCAATTCTTCAAATTTTTTACCTGACAAAACATTATCAATTGAGTGTTTTTCAAACGATAGGTCAAAGTGGTTCTGTGGATTCTGCATTATCTACCTCGATGTGTTCGGATTTTTTTCTTTTAAATGGAATCGTTCTTACTAGTACCTTTTCTTCAATTTTAATTTTATTCATTTTATGTCCTTTGGTATTATACGGCCAGATATTACCAACCCGAACTCAGTATTCTGTCCGAGTAATCCGTCAATTTTCTTGATCCCCTTTTTCATACGTGCATAAACGTCTGCACCTAGAAATGCGTCTATTCTACTACGTTCATTGAATCTTGGATCAGCTAATTTATATTTCTGCCATTTCGACATGTCTATTTTATCAGACTTAATGTCCGGTGTTTTAATTAATTGTTTTTTAATGGCCTTTTAGAATAGCCCTCAATTTTTATATTTAAACTTACCTTATATGTGGATGTACAACCGTTTTTAATCGATACACCAGTTATTTTTATCTTGGATTTGGTTTTCGTTAGTTTGAGTATCTGGGCAGCTTCTTCCGAAATCATCGTATATTGTGACCCAGTGTTAATCACTGCAAAGAGACTGGTCGTGATGCCGTCTTTGCCTTCCATGGATGCCTTCTGGATGCCTTCTGTGAAGCGTCGCAAAACCCGTTGTACTGAACTCTTACCTCGGGGCAGAACCGGATCCACCGAGGCACCCGAACATCGCGTACAGCAGGAGAGCTGCACGCGAAAGTCTCGCATTTTGTCAAGAAGTCAGCTGGAAGGGGCTCATCCCAATCAAGCTGACGGAGCCAGATTTCCTGCATGAAAATCTTGGCGCTCACCACGACGGGTGATAGCCTTCCTGCTGGGTCGAATATCTTTCCAATTTGGCAAGAACTCCTCGTTTGATGAGTGGGGGTTGAGACGAGACAGAAAAGGGGAAGAAATAAAATTCGTCCGTGGTTGCGCGCCAGCGGAACATCGTCCACGATGTCTAGAAAGTCCTCGTGGAGCAGGTTATCCTTCGGAATGTCCCGCAAGATCCCCTTGGAGTTGGAGGTCCATTTCCGGAGCGGGAATCCAGCGCTGTCAAGGCCTTGGCTAAGTTCTTGAATGGATGAGATGGCGGTTTGATGGTCATGAGCGCCCGCCAGTACGTCATCCACATACATATAGTTGGTGAGGAGGTGGCTAGCCAAAAGAAATTGGAGCTTCACATCTTCAGCCAACTGCTCCAAGACCCGGCTTCCGAGAAACGGGGCACAAGTTACCTACTGGAGAACGTGTCCCGAATGAAGGATATCATTCAGGCTTTTCCCATTGGAGCTGGGACACGAAGCATTAAACACCACGCGAACCTTGGTGGTGGTGCTGTCAGGCTTAATAACAGCATGATGAGGTAGATAGTAGTTTGTGGAGTTACCAACTGACTCTACTTAGTGCATGTGGCCATAACCAAGTACTCCCTAATAACCTGAGAATTGAGCAAGCGCTGTGCTTCTTGAATGACCTAATTCAATGTTCTCAGGGTCCCGGAATGGCAGTGCGACCACATACCTTCCGTCCTTCTGACGGCTCGTGGTGCGAACGAAGAGATCCTCCACCCTCGCGTCGGATTCTGGAGCGTGCGTAGTCGGAAGTTCCTCTACCTCCCAAAATTAGGTCAGTAAGGCATCCAAAGAAGGTTCCTCGTGTTGGACGATGCGTGTAGAAAACGCTGAGATGAAGGTGCTGAAGGAGTTTGGGACCGGAACTGTCAGAATCCACCCGAAGACGGTCTCTTGACCCAGTAGAGAGACGGATATCCGTCCCTATTAGGATGTCTACCTGGGAGCTCTTGTAGAACGTGTGGTCTGCCCATCGTAGCGGTGTAAGCGCCTGGAGAACCTCTTGTGGGACCAACGTTGATGGTAGGTTGTTGGTCAGGTGAGGAAGCACATAGGCCATAGGGATATGATAGGGACCCAATCAGGAAGGAGCATAACCTAGTGACGTGAGCTCATAATCCCAAATATGAACCCCGGCGTCTCGGAAAAGAATCCTCTGGAAAGACGGGCGGCTCGGGCAGACAAGGATCTGTCTGTACATCCTTCTGATATCCGCATTGAATACCACTTTGAAGAACCGCCACTTTATAAATTGCAGGGTGAAATCGGACTGGAGAACGGGACCCGAATGAAGGATATCATTCAGGTTTTTCCCGTTGGAGCTGGGACACGAAGCATTAAACACCACGCGAACCTTGGTGGTGGTGCTGTCAGGCTTAATAACAGAGTGATGAGGTAGTTGCTGACTCTAATTGGTGCATGTGGCCCATGTGTTGGACGATGCGTGTGGAAAACGCTGAGATGGTGGTCCTGCTGGAGTTTGGGACTGGACCTGTCAGAATCTACCCGAAGACGGTCTCTTGACCCAATAATAGAGAGTAGAGAGCCACAAATGTTGCTCCGGAGTCCCCCCAGGATATCCGTCCCTATTAGGATGTCTACCTGGGAGATCTTGTAGAACGTGAGGTCTGCCCATTGTAGCTGTAGAAGCGCCTGGAGAACCTCTTGTGGGACCAAAGTTGATGGTAGGTTGTTGGTCAGGTGAGGAAGCACATAGGCCAATGTGTCAATCTGCACATGTTGATTTAACGGGGACTCAATCGGGAAGGAGCACAACCTAGTCGATTTACACCGGCTCGCACCGCGGGAATTTATCCTAATTCCCCTAAGCATCCCTCGCCTCCAAATGTTCTTCCTAGCGTAGTGGAGATTGCCAGACCTCTGAAGTCTGTACCAAATAGACGCCAAATTTTTATTTCTCGCCTTGCATCTGACTCTTGAACTGAAGATGTTAAGACGTATATTTTAAATTTTTTTTTTGGAAACTTTGTTTATTAAATATAGAACCGGTACAACAAAACGTACCATAACTATACAATTACAACTACTTAACACCTAACCCCTTGCTGAAGACAAGAGGATTGATTTATATATGTATGTATGTACAAAGGAATTAAACTAAATTATTGTCGCCTCCCCAGCGTCTTGGCAAAGCCGGGTCTTTTCAGCCTCCTGAGAGGCCTGGCAGGGAGTAGTTGCCGTGCCAACAAACTGCGGTGCCTCTCCAGCCTGTCGCCGTATCTACTGGTATGCCTGTTTATCTGCTCCTCTACGGTATGCAGATTTAGGTCTCTATGCAAGGTGGAGCCACGAACGTACCAGGGACAACCAGTTATATGTCGCAAGGCGCGATTCTGCATTGTCTGGATACGCTTGTATCTCGACTTCGCAGCGATGCCCCAAATCTGCACCCCGTAGAGCCAGATCGGCAAGATGCAGTGCGCATAGACTGCCCTCTTGGCTCGCAGATTGAGCGAGCTTTTTTTTTGTATCAGCCATCGCAGTTGCTGCATCCTCTGCCCACACTTTTTATAGTTGCTGAGATGTGTGCTCCAAATGTGAGGCGTTTGTCGAGCGTGATGCCAAGATATTTGGCTTGTGGGGGCTGCTCTAGTAATACGCCCTCAAGCCTCAGCTCGGGGGTAGTAGACCATAATTGCTTCAGTGTGAAGCAGGGGTTAGTTGTTTTGGCTGGGTTAATCTTCAGATTCCACCTCCTGCACCAAGCTGCTAACGAGTTGAGATACTGCTGGAGACCATGCGCAGCCTCACGTCGGCATTCGCAGTTGTACATGACAGCGATGTCATCAGCATATGTGGCTATCAAGGCCTTCCAAGGCTCGTCCATGTGGGCTGCGCTAGGGGTCGGGATGTCGGCGGTGTACAGCGAGTAGAGCAGCGGCCCCAAGACACTACCTTGCGGGACTCCTGCTCTCATTTGGCGTGGGGTAGAGTAGGCATTTCTTACCATTACTTTGAATTCCCGTCCTGTTAAATATGACCTCAGGAGTCCAAAGTAAGGTGCAGGCAGGTAGTTTTTTATTTTATAGAGAAGGCCATCGTGCCATACCCTGTCGAATGCCTGTTGCATGTCGATAAAGACCGCATTGCAGTAGTCCCGTTGGTCGTAAGCCTGCAGAATGTGCCTAACCAGCCTGTGTACCTGCTCAATGGTGCCATGGCCTGTACGAAATCCAAATTGGTGATCCGGTATAATGTTATGCTGCTCTATTGTTTTTTGTAGTCTCTGTGCAAGTATCCTCTCCCAGACCTTTGAAAGAGAAGGCAACAGGCTGATAGGGCGATAGGATTCCGGATCGTCCTCCTTTTTCCCGGTTTGTGAATCATAATAATCGCCGCCATCTTCCACTGCTTCGGAAAATGCTGCAATGTTAGCATAGCGTTGAAAATGGCCTCAGTTCGTAGCAACGCACTATGCGGAAGAGCCTTCAAGGTGTTGTGGCAAATTCTGTCGAGTCCGGGCGCCTTGTTACGCGGCAAGTTAGCAATTACCTCACCTATTTCGTCCACGGAGATTGGTTGGATTGGTGGAGACATCTGTAACGGCATCTCAAGGCTGGTTAGGGTCTCCTGATCTGTGCCACTGTGGCAAAGTCATACTCGGTGAAGCGAGCCTCCAGGTGTTGGGCAAATAAATAAATAAATAATAAATAAATAAATAAACTTAATAATTGTCCCGACTGGATTTTCAAGAGACGAGTCGAGCAGTCGTAGCGTCAACATCAACAAATTTTTTTACAAATCCGAAAATCTGTAAAATATTTATTTCAAATATTTGTGCTTTAAATGCCTTTAATATTCTCTCGTTGAGAATAATACTGTCGCCTGAGCAAAAAATTGTGTTTCTTCGTGCACTGGTGTAGTGTCTGCAGTTGGACAGTAATAAGATCGCTTCAACAGTGCAACAATGCGATAGCTGACTTTGGGCAGAGGATCTCCCCTGGCTGGGCGCAAGCCGCAAATAAGGGACATCATCTATACTTATTTGTTATAAAGATTGAAAAAATGAATCAATAAGATTGGATATATGCATAAAATGGATAAAACTAATGATAAAGTAGTAAACAAAGGGATTGAAAAGCTTGTAAAGCATAATCAGATTTAAAAAATGATTAATTTTGAAGAAATGCGAAAAGTTGCTGGTAAATCTCCATCTGAAATTAGAGCAGATGTCAGAAAGTCTGATATATTTTATGCATATATCCAATCTAATGCCTAGTCCCCAGCCACGACAGAATTATGAAAATATACTTCTAGTTGATGCCCGAGCATTAATGGCACAACAACAGCAGCAATTTATGAAATGGCAGCAAGCAATCCAAAAACAGCAGCAGGAACTTTTACAGTGCTTGCAGCAGCAGCAAAGTGAGCAACACCAGCTTACTATCAAAAATAGTCAACGACTGGACCGGCTTGAAGACATGCTTCTTCAATTAATAAGTTCGCTAAATAAAAGGAATGTGGATTCATCGAACCCCCAAGTCCAAAACAGTGCTTCAACCTCACGATGAACAATCTCAAGATCCTAATCTGGAATGCCAATGGCATTTCTGGCAAAGCAAAAGAAGTTGAATTTTTTGCACATAATAACAGGTGAGGTTGTCAACATATATGGGTATTCATTCTATCCAGCGTATAAGCCATCACGGCATAATTAGGGCCACAGAGGAGCGGCGGTGTTGGTGAGAAGCTCTATCATCCACTTCCCCAAAAAAGTTATAGAGACAAGATTAGTTCAAATGTCTACCATTAAAATTGTCACAGGTTTGGGTAACATGGAAGTTAGTGCGATATACTGTCCTCCAGGAAATAGACTACAGGAAAGGCATTTCACTGAAATACTCGCTTCTTTTGGACAGAGGTATCTGGTTGGAGGTGACTGGAATGCGCGTCATTGGATGTGGGGCGACAACACTAGTTCATCTAGAGGGCTTGAGCTAGTTGAATCCATATCAGTTAGAAGGGCTAAAATTCTTGCAACTGGCTCTTCAACTAGGTACCCATATGTTTCTAGTCATACAGCTATGTACATTGATTTTGCATTATATCATGGGATACTCAATTCGCAAATAAATATTAATGAAAGCTGGGATCTTGATTCCGATCACATTGCACTTGTAGCCAATCTGCTAACGAATGGAGTTCCTGTCAGGACAAGTCCTCGACTGATCACATGTCGGACTGATCTAGTAATTTTTAAACAACATCTTGACAGCTCGTTTCAGTTGAATTCTGCTCTAGACTCTAAAGAAGATATTGAGAACGCAGTTGATATTCATAGAGCTGCTTCGGCTTCAACTCCTGCAGAACCAGATGTTCGAACTAAAAGTTATGGAATTATTCTTACAAGAGAAGCCAGGGAACTTATAAAAAGAAAACGGCGCCTCCGAAAACGAGCAATTTGCTCTCAAGATCCTGAGGACCGAGTTTTATGGAACCAAGCATCAAGAGAATTACGAACTGTTTTAAGGGAACTCCGTAGCGACTTCTTTGAGCAAAAATTGTCATCTATGGATTACACCGTTGATTCAAACTACTCTGTATGGAAGTGCATTAAATCGCTCAAGCAACAACCCCTTAGACAGGTTCCAATACGATGTCCTGACGGTAACCTTGCAATAAATGAATTGGAGCAGTCAAATGCTTTCGGTATACATCTGGAGGATCGCTAAAGTCCTTACAACTTTGCTTCGGCGGAAGAGACCAGTGAAACTCATCAGAGTTTAGAGACACCACTGCAGATGTCATTGCCTATTAAGCCCATAAGGACTGAGGAAATATCTGAAATCATTCAATCGTTGCCTAATAATAAAGCACCGGGTATTGATATCCTATCAATATCCTACTCCACTCTGAAGGCCTTGCCCACAAGAACAATCATATATATACTAACGTTTTTATGAGTCGAATAAATGACCCGGCTGTACTGCCTAAGGTCAACACTAAAAATTAAAAGCACGAGTATTGAAAGAAAACCGCTTTATTGAAAGATTAGCTTAAGACTAAATGTACAATAATAATTTGAGTTAAAATGTAACATAAGTTTTGTTAAAAAAAAATGATTATAAAAATGCTATTTCGGCAATCATGCACGCGCATAGTTGGTTTTGACTATTATAGCAAAATATGCTACTTCTATGAAAATGCTGTTATAGCAATCATGCACGCGCATAGTTGGTTTTGACTATTGCAGCACAATATGCTACTTCCCTCCCCTTAAAAGGGAAGCTTAGGCTTCTTCTTAGTTAAGCGGATATAATTTGGGTAGTACAATTGGGTTCGGATTTTGAATTACAATAGTTTCATTTGATTTAACTTTCAGGTATATGAAAACAATACAGGTTATGAGACTTATGATCACTATGATTGTACCAACTATGATATTATTGTTTGATATTAGCTTAACAATGTCTTTGTGTTCTATTGGTTTTATCTTTAATAGTTCTAGGGGTGCGTACAATGGAGTTAAGTTGATTTCGGGGCTTAGATGATTTTCACTTAATACTATTTTTCCTATTTCAATTTTACATTGTTTTATTGTTATGATTTTATTGCCTTTGATTGTTATGTTTTTATTTAATTCTTGGCAATCCTGTCTTATAATGGTGTCATTTAAATTCCAAGTTAAAATATTGTTTGGTTCTACATATTTAATAATTTGCTTAACTGTGATAGGGATGAAATTATTCGGATTAGTTATTTTTATAATATTTTTAATGCATTCATTGTTGATTTCTTTGTTATCTTGGTTGAAGACCTTGTTTTGATCTTCGAAATAAGTGTCTTTTTCTGAATAATCAAGTTGGTATCCATTACTGTCCGGGTAGGGTATTATATTAATAGTACTAACACTTTTTTGGTTGATGGGAATATGTGATATGATGAGAATCTGATTGGCATTAATCCAAGTAGATGTTTTAATAAGCAAAATATTACTATTGTCTACATTTTCTAATTTGTCATAGTTAAGTAATTTAGGGTTAAAAAGTCCTAATCGAGAAAGTTGCATTCCCATTGCAATATCCTCTATGTATTCGGTAAATTGAATTAGTTCATATATGAACTGCTCTTGGTTATGATATTTATTTTCGAAAGTTTTAATCTTTTCAATATTATTGTTAACTAATTGGATTACTTCATTTATCTCATGTAAATTTATTGAATTTGTTTCTACTGAGTCTAATTGATTTTGAATTTTTATTCGGTCATTATTATCTAATGTTCCGAATAAGTATTTAAATGCGGACCCTACTATGTTACTATGTTTTTGAATTGGGTCTTGTAATAATGTGTTTCTCTATTTCTGTTAGTGATTTTGTAATGATCTTCGTCAGTTTGTTCAACATTTTGTGTTAATTTAAATGGGTTTTCCAGTTTGCCTTTTTGTAGCGGTCCCTTCCTGTACCTAGTGTCAACTTCGTATTCTTTTCTGTTTTTATTTATTTCATTTATTTTAGTTTCTTTATTTTGTTGTGTGTCTAGTGTTGGTTGTCCGGCGTAAAGGAAAATGTGGGCGGGGGTTTGTCCAGTAGTGTCGTGTCTGGTTTTGTGATTGTAAGTATGAAGTATCGTTTCTATTTTGCTTAATTTGGCTTCTTTATCATCTGAGTTATTAATAATGCGGATTTTTTCGTTTATTGTCTTGTGAAGTCTTTCTATATCTGCTACGCCTGTTTTCGTTGTATTAAGCTGCAATTCTACATTTTCACTTTCAAGCCATCTTTTGAGGGCCAAGCTGGAGAATGCACCATCTCTGTCTGCCTTCAACAACCTGGGTTTTCCTAGTTGGTTGAATATACGCATTAGAGCGTTTTTGCATTCTAACCAGTCTTTAGTCTTAATTTGTTCAAGAGTGGCAAATTTCGAGTAGATGTCTATGCAGCTCAGGTAATGATGAATAGATATCTATTACAAATTTATCGCGGCAATGTTCTGGTTTTGGGGTGATCTCAAAGGGCATGTCTGTGTTACGATGTTCGCTTTTTGATAGATTACAGGTTATACACTCATTTATTATATTTTGAATTAACAACTGGCTATTAGGGAAGTAATAAGATTCACCAAAGAGTTTAGTGGTTTTCTGAATTCCAGGGTGTAAGAGTTTTCGTGGGTAACTAATACTAACTCTTTGAATTTTACGTAGGTGGGTACATTTTTAATAGAATCAGACATCGGACAATCTTAGTGTACTGAGGGTTCATGGTGTCTTTATACGCGCTTTGAATTACTTCAAAATCCGCGTCGTTGTCTATGTAAAGTGCACTATTTTTTGAACAAAAATGGGTTAAGAGATATTGCTTTGCTAATTCCGTTGTCATTTCTTCGTAAGAGATGTGGATGATTTGTTTTTTGAAGTAGGTTTCTTGTTGGATGCTAGGAGTTCCTTTGTTAAATATTACTTGTCTTTTGTGGTGGTTTATTGGTTTTTCAGACAACTCTATTAAGTCACTATTATCTTCATTTGAACTATGTTGAGTAGATTCGCCAAAGAACGTTTGCTCTATCGTTACTCTAGATAGGGCATCCGCTACGTGATTTTCTTTTCCTTTAATGTATTTGATGTCAAAGTCGTATTCAGAGAGCCTAACTTTCCATCTAGTTAGTTTTGAATTCGGCTCTTTAAGTTTGTGTAGCCAACACAGTGGTTGGTGATCTGAGGCTATTTCGAAATGTCGTCTTAATAGATAGTGTCGGAAGGTTTTAGTTGCCCATACTATAGCCAAAAGTTCCTTTTCTATTGCGCTATAGTTTACTTCGTGTTCGTTTAGGGTTCGGCTAATGTAACTGATAGGATGTCTATCTTGCGAAAGCACAGCTCCTAACGCTATATTGTTCGCATCGGTAGTAAGTACAAATTTTCTTTCGAAGTTTGGGATTCTAAGTATTGGGTCTTCGGATATTAGAAATTTTAATTTTTCAAAAGCTTTAATGTATTCTGCGTGTTTGCTGTCTATTTTGGCTCCTTTTTTGAGGCATTTAGTGAGGGGTTTGGCGATATCTGCGAAGTTAGGTATGAATTTTCGGTAATAACCGGTAAGTCCTAAAAAGGCTTTAATTTCTTTCGGTTTACTAGGTATTGGATAATTTAGTATGGCTTGGATCTTGGTAGGGTTTGGTTTAATTCCTTCTTTAGTTATTACATGACCCAAAAATGTGGTTTCTTGTCTTAAAAACTCGCATTTATCTAGTTGCAATTTTAGGTTTGCTTCGGACAATTTTTCAAAAACTAAATTCAGGGAGTGCATGTGCTCATCTAGCGATGTAGAAAAAACTATTATATCATCTAAATATACTAAGCAATTTTTGTTTAGGAGGGGGCGGAGTAGATTATTCATACAGCGTTGAAATGTAGCGGGGGCATTTTTCAACCCAAATGGCTATCTTGTAAACTCGTAGTGTCCGTTTTTTGTAGAGAAGGCAGTTTTAGCTATTGAATTGGTATCCATCTCTATTTGATGGAACCCTTTGGCTAAGTCTATGGTTGTGAAGTAGTTGCATTTTCCCAGTTTTCCTAAGATCTCGTCCATGTTAGGGATAGGGTATCTATCATTTACTGTAATCTCGTTCAATTTCCTATAGTCAATGACTATTCGATACTTTTGGGCACTACCCAAATCGGACTACAACAAGCAGAATTACTTTTTCTAATTATTCCCTGTTCTAACATTTCTTGAATCTGTCTTTCTAGCTCTTGTTCATAACTTTGCGGATAACTGTATAATTTGGAAAATGTGGGGATATTGTGTGTGGTGTTAATGAAGTGTTTCTCTTGATTAGTAAAGGTGAGTTGGTCACCTTCTAAGTACTGAATATTCTGATATTTGTGTAATAATTTGGTCAACTTGTATTTTTCTTCAACATTTAGATGATCTAGACGGAATGGGGAAGTGTTGGCTATTTCAAGGCCTAAGAGATTTTGCGATGGTGAGTCTACGTGTAGGTGGTTTTGTTCGGGGCTATTAGTGAGATTAATTAATTTGTAGGTTTTGTTGAACAGTTTAACTGTTTCATCTGAGTAATTTATTATTGCTTTAGCTTCTGATAACAATTTGCGACCAATCAGTATGTCGTACTGATCAGAGAACTTGTGAATTAAAAAGTTTTGAGAAACGGGGAAGTAATTATTGGACGGTAGGTTGGTAATTTCGTTGAGGATCAGTGGGCCATTGCTAGTGTGTATGAGATGATTGGTTAGTCGTATAGGTGTACTAAAAATATTACGTGTCATAATATTAATAGTAGAACCAGTGTCAATAAGACACTTCAAGTTATTGTTATTGTATTTAATAATTATGAATTGGCTTGATCCGGGGCTGTTAACTGAAAATTTTCTGATTGTTCATTATTATGCATTTCGGGGTCATTAAAAGATTTGTTCTCTTCTTCGTTCGAAGTTGGTTGGGTATAATTTGGATCATCGTATATTTGATGGGGATAGGAAAAATCGGGGGGATAGGAATAATAATAGTTGTGTAGGGTTTCTGATGGTATGGGTATCTCTTCTTGGTACTTTAGGTCTTCGATACTCATCTTGGACTGTCCACTGTCAGATGGTCTTTGTCTCTTATTGGGTTGGCTATTGGTTGGGTTTCCTCCAGGGGCATAGTGAAGTTGGGAATTGAAGTTAGGGCCAAATCGATTTTGATCAAATGCGTTCTGCCTATTAACTGACGGGTATGTTCTAAAAGTATTGGGCTGCATGAAGGTAGTTGTGTTAGTGTTAAATCTGGGCATGTAGTGTGGTGTATAAGACTGTACATAGGTAGGTGGTCGGAGGTATGGTTGTTGATAGGGTTGACGAATAGGATTATGTAGTGGTTGGAATGGCAAATTAGATTTTTGTGGAGTAACGGCTGTCTTTATATTGTTTTGAGGTTTACTTTGATTTAGGTTCTTTGAACAATCTTTACTATGTATGGGTGTTTCATATAAACCCTTTTCTTGGAGTACATTTATTAAAGTTCTTAGGTTAGGGATATTACAATTGACAATTCTTAGGTAGATATGGTTGGGAAGCTTCTGAATCAATGTTTCCATACTGGATTGTATGAGCCTATTATAAAGTGTGGTTTCTGCAAGGTCGTTTTCGAGTTCTAACTTACTAGTCAGTGTCTGCCTCTTTTCCTCAGCTTCTTCCAAGAATTGGCGTATGTTGCCACGGTATGAGGTGTTGCGGAAGCTTTCCAAAAGTTGGTGGTTGGGGGTTTGTGGCTTGTAGTTTAGAATAAGTTGCATACGTAATTCGCTCCAGCTGCTGATGTTATTCATTCCCAGTGTACGTATGACGTCTCCATCGATGTTCCTCTCGACGTGTCCGAAGATGATTAGCTTCTGCCTGTCGTCGGTTGTGTGATATAAGGCCATTATAAAATCGATGCGACTAATAAACGTATATAATGCGTTCGGATTTCCGTTAAAACTCTCAACTGCATTTATTTGTCTCTCGACTTGTATCATGTTTGACTCAGATAGTAGTATCACTTGTTCTGTTGCTACAGCCATCTTGTGTTGATTTTTCGGTATGGGTTAGGATTTTTTTTTTTTTTTTTTTTTTTTGAAGATTTGGTACTTAGTTTTATATGTTCTTGTTGTTTTGTTCACTTATTTTATATGTTCTTGTTGTTTTATTCGATTAATTTTATGTATTCTTATTGTTTTGTTCACTTAATTTATATGTTCTTGTTGTTTTATTCGCTTAATTTTATGTGTTCTTGTTGTTAAGCACTCAGCTGTTTCGTTTGGTATTAGAGCAACCTAGGAGTGGATTTACAACTCTGAACGAATTCTAAGGCTTTAACTTATAGGTTTCGCAATCACTTTTACTCTTGGTCGTTGATTCAAGATCAGACCAACTACGATGTGTTGAGCGATTAGCGATTGGTTCTTTAGCGGATAGCAATTAAATGAGTCGTATCAAATAATCATCATCCTACCGGCTGCGCCATTAACGTTTTTATGAGTCGAATAAATGACCCGGCTGTACTGCCTAAGGTCAACACTAAAAATTAAAAGCACGAGTATTGAAAGAAAACCGCTTTATTGAAAGATTAGCTTAAGACTAAATGTACAATAATAATTTGAGTTAAAATGTAACATAAGTTTTGTTAAAAAAAATGATTATAAAAATGCTATTTCGGCAATCATACACGCGCATGGTTAGTTTTGACTATTATAGCACAATATGCTACTTCTATAAAAATGCTGTTATAGCAATCATGCACGCGCATAGTTGGTTTTGACTATTATAGCAAAATATGTTACTTCTATGAAAATGCTGTTATAGCAATCATGCACGCGCATAGTTGGTTTTGACTATTGCAGCATAATATGCTACTATATAGCATTAATTTTTAATGCTATTCTTCGAGGGCAAGTGCTCCCAAAGTAATGGAAATTAGCAGCGATTCTCATGATTCACAAGCCAGAGGCTGACCCTGAGTCATATCGATCAATCAGTCTCTTACCAGCCTTATCGAATTGTGGGCGAAATAAATTGCCAAGAGAATTACTGTGATAATGAATCAAAATAACATCTTGCCTGATCATCAATTTGGCTTTCTATGTGGACATGGTACTATTGAACAAGTGCACAGATTGGTAAAGCATATCCTACAAGCCTCCTATCTGGAGTACTCCAATGCGGTCTTTATTGATATGCAACAAGCTTTCGACAAGGTTTGGCACGTTGGCCTTCTTTGTAAAATCAAAAGCTTCCTACCAGCTCCCTACTATGGACTTTTAAAATCATACCTGGAAGGTCGGAAGTTTAAAGTCAAAGTTAGAGAAACATATTCTAACAGCTACCCAATGAAAGCAAGAGTACCACAGGGCAGTGTGCTTGGGCCGTTGCTTTATTCGCTTTATACTGCTGATATACCTAGACCCAATAGCCAACATATGGAGACTCCTTCTAAGGCCCTCATTGCGACCTATGCAGATTACATCGCAGTAATTTACAATTCAAGAAGTCGAATAGAAGCAGCTCATGACTTGCAGAAGTATCATGTTGCTCTGACAGCTTGGTGCAAACGGTGGAACATGAAAGTCAATCCGCTAAAAACAACAAACCCATGCTTCACACTGAAGAGACTGATAATAACAACCCCTGAAATCCAGCTTGAGGGTATTACTCTGGAGCAGACGTCGCAAGCAAAATACCTTGGCATTACTCTAGACAAGTGACTTACCTTCGGACCACATCTTAAGTCTGCGGTTAAAAATTGTAACATGAGGATCCAGCAATTGCGATGGCTTATCAATAGAAGGAGTACCATGCTGCTTAGATGCAAAAGGGCGGTATACGTGCATTGTATCTTACCAATCTGGCTTTACGGAATTCAGATCTGGGGGATCGGTGCCAAATCAAATTATAAAAGGATTCAGATACTGCAGAATCGGGTCCTTAGAAATATAACTGATTGCCCTTGGTATGTACGCGGTTCAACTCTTCACAGAGACTTAAAGCTGTTTACTGTGGATGAGCAGATTGGTAGGCATACAAGCAGATACAGAGATAAACTTCTGGGGCACCGCAGCTTAGTTGCTCGAAATCTAATTCCGGCTAGACCTTTGAGGCGTCTTATGAGGCAAGGATTTGCCAAAACAATGAGGTGCCAATAGCGCTTACCCACCTCTATACTACAACACAATTCTAAAAACACATCAATATATGTAATCGTCATAAAGAATTGACGTTTGATTCCACTTACACAATCTAACCATGTGATGTTAAAGTACTCTAAGCTGTACAGATTCTTCACTTATTAAATATATTAAACTAAAAAAAAAAAATAATTGTCCCGTTGAGAAATTTAAATTTAAGGATCATAGAGAAATTTCCTCCTTCAAAAAATCTGTCCCCACAAGTGCATTTAGTACTATTTGTAATAATACTTTTTGGCTGGATGATATGGTTGTAAAGAAGTACAGTCCGCAAAAGAGACATAAGTCTTCAGTACCCCCATCTATTCCTACTAATGTTTCGTCAAAAAACTAATAAATTCTTCCATTCTGTTTGCTTATCAGAATGTTAGAGGCCTTAAGTCAAAACTTTCTAACCTTTATGTAGATAGTTTTTCCTTAGAACATAGCATTTAGGCATTTACAGGACCCAGCTCAGACCTGATATTCTTGATGCATCTATACTTTCACCTCTTTATGTTACTTATAGATGTGATAGAATGGATAAAAAAGGTGGTGGTGTCCTTATTGCGATAAAATCTAATCTTATATCGCAATTAGTAAATAACTCCCCCACTAATATAGAAATTGTATGTGTGAAAGTGCGAATTAATAACATTAACTTATATATTTCCTGCTCCTATATTCCTCCCCAGTCTGATTTATCTGCATACCTAGCGGTAATTCAATCATTGTCCAGCATAATTTTGGATAAGGACGGTTTGGTAGTTGTTGGTGACTTTAACTTGCCCGATGTTATTTGGTCGGATAACAACGACTTAATGACTTCTAACGAGTTTCTCTCGGGACTTATTGAATTAAATCTATCTCAGGTCAACTCAATTCGAAATAGCAGGAACCGAATGCTTGATCTTGTCTTTGTATCAGATCAGGTATGCGATACTGTTGTAATAATTGATCCTTTAGTTTCACCTACCCCACTTAAGAGCTCGCTATTTTGCGGTCACCATCCAGGCAGCAAAATAAAACACTTCCAACGACTAAACACTACTGCTTTCGTAGAGAAAACTTTAGTGATCTCAATGTTTTATTTAATAACTACGATTGGTCTGAATTGTACTCTTCTAATTATTTAGAAGGTGCGATTGATATTTTTTATAGAGCTATTAACTCTATTTTTGAATTAAGTGTTCCTAGGGTGTATCATTCAAAGTCTACAAAACTACCTTGGATCTCTAGGGAACTTTATAGACTTAAAAATTTGAAATCCATTTACAAAAAGTTCAAAATATCTGGTAGGCTTACTGATTATTCAAGGAATGTTAGCGCTAAGTCTGGCTTTGATACTATGAACCACCGTTGCTATAGTGCAAACTTAACTGGCTGTAGATAACAATTTGCAAAAGACCCTAAGCTGTTTTACAACTTCATAAATCTAAATCGGCGAACTGCTACATATCCTTCTTCCATAACTCTAAACGAGAAAACAGATAGTACCGATCAATATATTTCGGACTTATTTGCAGATTTTTTCCAGGATTCTTATTCGTCTAATATTGACTATTCTAAGTATCCTGATCCTTATAGAATATATTCATCTAACTCTGTTTTCGGTCCGCAGATTACGGAAAGTTCGTTATTTGTTAGTTCGTTAGCTGAGTTTGCTCAAGCCATCTTTTTCTCCTGGGCCAGATGGTGTGCCTGGCTGTGTTCTCAGATACTGTGCTAATTCGCTCTGTAAGCCAATTCTTAAACTTTTTTGTTGGTCCGTTTCGACCGGATTATTTCCTAAGTTAGGGAAATAATCTTATGTTATTCCCTTACATAAAAATGGCTCTAAATCTAATGTCAAGAACTATAGAGCTATTTCTAAGTTGTCTGTTATGCCTAAGTTATTCGAGAAAATCATTACTTCTCAACTCCAACAGTTATGTAGCTCAATCATCTCACCAACACAGCATGGCTTTGTGAGATCCAAATCTACTACCATAAACTTATTGGAACTTTCCTCTATTGTCATTAGTGGGTTTCATAGTACGATGCAAACGGACGTTATCTACACTGACTTCAGTAAAGCATTTGATTCTGTAATCCATACTCTCCTAATGTACGAGATATCTCTTCTTGGTTTTCCTCATACTCCTATGAACTGAATTTCCAATTATCTTAAAAATAGAACTCAGTTATGTTCAATTCTGCCCTTTCTAAGCAGATCTTTGTTTATTCAGAAGTTCCTCAAGGTAGCCACCTCGGACCATTGCTTTTAAATTTATTTATTAATGACCTTTCGTCTATTATTAAGAACAGTGCTGTTTTGATGTATGCAGATGACGTTAAATTATGCCTCTCTTATAAGGATCCTATTTCTGCTTCTTTGTTGCAAGCTGATCTTAACATTTTCAATTCATGGTGCAAAACCAATCTTATTGCCCTCAATTGCTCAAAGTGCAAAGCCATGACTTTTTGCAGAACACAACCTGTGCACGCTGAATACTTATTAGACGGCCATCTTCTTGAGAATATATCTCAAATCAATGACCTAGGCATCTTACTCGAAAATTCTCCTTCAATGATCACATTGAGTTCATGGTCTTAGGTTTCATTAAGCTTTGGTCTAAGGAATTCAATGACCCTTATACGACTAAACAGCTTTACGTCTCTCTGGTACGTCCCATCTTCGAGTATGGGTCCTGTTTGTGGTCGCCACAGTATCAGACTTACAAAGACAAAATCGAGTCGGTGCAAAAGAAGTTTCTAATTTTCGCACTAAGAAACTTAAACTTGGGTTAAATATTCCTAACCTCGTTCATTGCATTCCTAATTCAATATCTTCTATATATTCTGTAAATTGATGTATATTGAACGGTATTATTGGTATTCTTTATGATTTATCTTGTATGTAATGCATCTGATTGACAGCGTCTATTGCGTGATTAACTGATTCTATAATCAGATTTATCTCATTTGTTTGAGCGCTGTTTTCTGCTAAATAGTTGATTTTATTTTCTAAATCTATTCTATCTTCTTCATCTAATGTTCCAAACAAATATTTATTTACTGTTCCGACAAAATTTATTAAACCTCTTTTATTACGTTTTATAATTTTAATTCCGTTCATTTCTCTATTTAATTTATCCATTAGATATTTTATTTGTGGAATTGTGTCATTCTCTTTGGCTTGATTCATTAAATTTTCGAATGTCATCTCAGTCTTAGTTATGTTTATAGATAGATAATGGTACTCGTAAGATAGTGGAATATTGGTTGATCCTGTTTTTAATAAAATGTAACCATTTTTGGCTTGTAGTGGAATTACCTCAAGTTTCTGTGTTTTGACACCTTGACCAAATCATCATAATCATAACGATAACAAGATATTTAATTATCATTTGGTTCGGTGCTGGAATTATTATATGTGCTGTCATTAATTTTATTTTTCCTTTTAAATTTAGATTTGTAGTGTGTTATCTTTCTACCTCTGTTTGTTTCTTCAAAATGTTTTTCATCTAACTTTTCAATGTTGCCTGTCTTTTTAAAAGGATTTGTAATTTTTGAACGTTCGCTAATTTATTTTCGGGATCTGTATCGCTATTTATTATTCGTAGTTTCTCATTTACAGTTTTATGAAATCTTTCAATGTCTGAGATTCCGTTTTTACTAGTTGTAATCTCAATACTTACTTGTTCGGATTGTAACCAGATTTGAAGTGCTGCGCACATGAATGCGGAATCTTTGTCTGCTTTTATAAGAATTGGTTTACCCATATCATTAAAAACTTTTAAAATAGCTCTTTTAGCTTCTAACCAGTCTCTGCTTTTTACTTCAATTAATGTTGCATACTTCGAATATATATCTATACATATGTCTTCTGTGTGTGGTTTGAAACACTAATTTTGTTTTTCTATGCTCTGTTTTGGCAATCGGGGTAATAATATTTTTCTTTAAAAAGATTAGTTAGCTTTTCTATTCCTGTAAGTAATAGAGATCTATGGGTTCTTAAAATGAATTCTTTAAATTCGGCATATGTTTGTAAGTTTGTTAGAATTTTAGTTAATCGCATGACCTTTGTCGAATTATTCGGAACTATTATTTCCACATAAGCATTTTGAAATGTTATGAAGTCTACATCATTGTCAAAATAAACTACACTATTTCTTGAACATAAATATTCTTTTATTATCTCTTTTCCTTTTGTTATATTCATATCTTTATATTTAATTTCTGTTATAGTTTTGTGAAAATAATTGGTTGTTTTAGTGTTATTTTCATCACTTTTCCTGAATATAAATTGACTTTTAAAGTAATTTATTGGTCTCTCTGTAATGGTTATGTGATATTGACTGTCTTCTGGTGCACTATGAACTGTAGCTTTTACACTTTCTACTGATTCTCCCAAATAATTTTCTTCTAGTTTTACTCGAGATAATGCGTCTGCTACATAGTTTTCTTTACCAGGGGCATATTTTATAACATAGTCATATTCATTTAACTTTATTTTCCACCTTTGGAGTTTCATATTGGGTTCTTTTACATTACTTAACCAGACTAACGGTTTATGATCGCTTAATATTTCAGATTTCCTACCAAATAAATAAGATCGAAAATATTTAGTTGTCCAAACTATTGCTAAAAGTTCCTTTTCTATTGCCGAGTATCGAATCTCATGTTCGTTTAAAGTTCTACTGGCGTAACATATTGGGTTTAGTTCTTGTGACAGAACAGCTCCTATAGCAATTGTAAGCGACATTGCGTTAGCAGCCCAGCTGGTCTAGCAGCCTGTTAAACTCAGACAACAGCTGTAATGAGGATGTTAATTACTTAACAGAGATCTGTTAAGAGCAGAGCAGAGTTGTCTCAAGAAGAAGAGAAGCGCGTTAGAATAGATACACAAGAATAATAATAAGAATTAAATTGGAATAAATATCAACGTGAATGTTATTAAAATAAACCTGAATCCTGACAAAAATAAGAGACTCTATTAAGTGTCTCTTTCACAATATTAATAGCATCGGTTGTTAATGAGAATCGTTTGTTAAAATTTGGATAAGTTAGGATTGGGTCAGATGTGATTAAAACTTTGAGCTTTTCAAATGCTTCTACATAATCGTTGCTTTTAGTATTTATTATAGCATCTTTCTTTAATTTTAGTGTCATGGGCTTTACAACGTTTGCAAAGTTTGGTATAAACTTTCGGTGATAACCGCAAAGTCCTAGAAATGACTTTATTTCCCTAGTAGTCTTAGGGATTGGAAAATGTTCAATAGCTTTGACTTTCATTGGATTTGGTTTAATACCTTCGGTAGTTTTAATGTGTCCTAGAAATTCTGTTTCTTTCTTTAGAAATTCACATTTGTCGAGTTGTAACTTTAAATTGGCTTCTCGTAGTTTTAAAAAAACTTTCTTCAACGATGACAAATGTTCTTCCAATGAAGTGGAGTATACAATGATGTCATCCATATAGTCCAAACAATCCTTGTAGATCAAATCTTCCAAGATATTGTTCATACACCGCTGAAAAGTAGCAGGTGCGTTTTTCAATCCAAACGGCATTCGAGTATATTCGTAATGACCATTCTTGGTTGAAAAAGCTGTTTTTGCTATTGAAGCGGGATCCATCTGTATTTGATGAAAACCCTTAGCAAGGTCTATAGTTGTGAAGTATTGAGATCTGCCTAATTTATCGAGAATATCATCCATTATTGGGATTGGGAATTTATCATCGATGGTTATTTCATTGAGACTTCTGTAGTCGATAACTATTCGAAATTTTTTCTTTCCGGACGCATCACTTTTCTTGGGTACTATACAAATAAGTGAGCAGAACGGTGAATTCGATTTCCTTATAATGCCCTGTTTAATCATATCTTTTATCTGCGTTTCGACTTCTTCATCGAATGCTTGAGGATATTTATAGGGTCTTTTCTGAATTATATCTTTATGTTTCGTATTGATTACATGTTTAATTGTACTTGTGAATGTCAAATTTTCACCTTCCCTGTACTGTATATCATTGAATTCAAACAAAACTTTTGTTAGTTTTAGTTTCTCTTCTTCGTTTAAATGTTCTAATCTGTATTCGTTATTTTCTTGTAGAGTATTACCAATGGCGAAATTGAATGAAGCATCCTCCGTTAGAGGTGGTTTAACATAACTAACGACATTAAATACTAAATCTTCGTCTAATTTTTCGTTAATGTCATATCTCATTATAAAAGGGAAAACATTTAATGTTACAGTTTCGTTTTTGAAATCTATTATTGCATTGCAGGCTTCTAATAGCATGTCGTATTTATCAGAAAAATTATGAATATAAAAAGTTTGATGCTTCGGACAAAGTTTGTTAGGTTGCAAAGTTAATTTTTCTTTTAATTGTATTACTCCATTTATTGTAGTAACGTTATTTAAACATTGTTGTTTAGGAAAATTGAAAAAATTGCTTTCAATAATATTAATTGAGGAACCAGTATCTACTAAACATTTTAAGTGTTTATCGTTAAATATTAGTCGGATGAACACATCTCGTTTTTTTGTTCCGAGGCTTCTACCTGAAAACTTTCTGATGTATTCATTTTGTCTTTTTACTGGCTGATTTGGTGGTTTATAATTATTATTTTGCTGATGATTCACCTTGATCTAATTTTTGTTTAAGTTCATCATAATTAGCTTTATTAACAGTTTGACTCTGTGAACTTTGTTGTTCTGTTTTCTGGTTCTGTGGAAAACTCTGATAATAATCATTTTTATTTCTTTTGTTATTACTAGAATTAGTATTTTGTTTAGAATTTGTTTGTCCTACTCGATCAGATAGATCGTAGAGTCCTTCTCTCTGTGCTACCTGTTTCAATTTTTGGACTGATGTTATGTCATGTCTAGCTAACATCATGAAAATTCTATCTGGCAATTTTCTTGTGATAACATCCTTAATTGTGTTATTCATGGCTGTTGTGTATAATATTGTGAAAGAGACACTTAATAGAGTCTCTTATTTTTGTCAGGATTCAGGTTTATTTATTAACGTTCAGGTTGATATTTATTCCAATTCAATTCTTATTACTATTCTTCTTGTGTATCTATTCTAACGCGCTTCTCTTCTTCTTCTTCTTGAGGCAACTCTGCTCTGCTCTTAACAGATCTCTGTTAAGTAATTAACATCCTCATTACAGCTGTTATCTGAGTTTAACAGGCTGCTAGACCAGCTGGGCTGCCAACGCAATTTGTCGCTTACATTCGGCTTCTCCTGACTTCGAAGCGTCCTCGCAAGACTCTTCTGGGCTGTCATCATTTTCGCTATTGTCGTCCTCTGGTTCATCGCGTGGTATCTTGCACCATGGTTTCATCTTGTCGGATGCATAAACTGACTTGTAGTGGCGTTGTGTGCGCTGTGCGTTCGGGATATCTTCCACCAGATATCGATCATGTGGCAAAACTTTGCTGACCAGAAATGGACCTTTATATCTTGGTTCCAGTTTCCTTGATATTCCTGTGCTACATGGTTCATTCTCAACCAATACTAAGTCTCCAGGATCGTAGACAGTGGGCTTGGCATGTTTTCCATCATACCTCTTCTTGGCTTCTGCTCGTTGGTCGTTAATTCTTTTGGCAGCTGTATCACGGAGCTGCTGTAGTTCGTCATCTGTCATCAAGTCTGCTTGTTTATCCTGCAAAATATTAACTAAAGTGTTCTGCAATACATCTCGGGGCTCATATCCATATAATAACTGAAATGGAGAAATGTTAGTGGTTTTATTGGGCATCGTATTTAAGCTCCATTGGATCGGTCGAAGCTTTCATCCCATCTCTTCTCATTCTCTATCATTGGTAATAGCATTGACAATATGGTGCGATTAGTCCGTTCAACTTGTCCATTTGCTCTCGGTGTACGGACAGCATTCAATACTCTTTTTATGTTGTTCTCACTGCAAAAGCGGGAATACTCTTTTGATGTAAAGGCGGTTCCTCTATCCGATATTATGCGCATGGGCATTCCAATGTAGCTGGTTACTTCATTCAAAATATCTATGACGTGTTTAGTTGCGGTGCCTTTTACTGGGCGAATGATAGCAAATTTGGTGAAAGCGTCTATAATGGCAAAGATGTGTTCATTCCGCTTCGAGCTTTTTGGGAATGGTCCTAAATGATCAACGTGAATTGTAGAAAACGGTATAGGTTTCATTTCATCATAATGATATTCTCCTTCTTGACGTCCTCCAGGTCTTTTGTAAAATGCGCAGCCAACACATGATTTTATGTAGCTCTTGACAAAGTTTCTGATGCGGGGAAACCAAAACAACTTTGTAATGCGACTTATCGTTTTCTCGACACTCATGTGACCTGCTTTATCATGGCATTCGTTAAGAACTTGGTAGCGAAGTTGATTCGGCACTACCCAAAGTAGTTTCTCTCCACACTTACGATACAGTCGCCCTTGTTCTATGACATACTCTTCGTTTTCCATTATCTTCAGCTTCTTCATATCTGCAACGATGGCTTTTATCTTCTCATCCTGTAGCTGTATAGTAAATAACCAATCTGCTTCGTCAATGATTAATTTAGAAATCTTCAAACTAGCCGTTTCTATTTCCTTTGCTAGCTCAATCGGAGTACGACTAAGTGCATCTACATGTTCCATTCTAGTTCCTGATCGGTGGACAACTTCGATGTCAAACTCCTGAATTCGTAACCACCATCGAGCAATACGAGGTATTAACTCTCGCTTCTCCATTGATGCTCTTAAAGCACTGCAATCCGTAATCACTCTAATCTTCTGCCCACAAACGTAATACTTGAATCTCTCCAACGATTCAACCACTGCTAACGCTTCAAGTTCATAACTGTGAAAGTTCCTCTCAGTGTTGGTTGTCGCTCGACTAAAATATGCAATTGGTTTCAAATGTCCAGTCTCCATCTGCAATAGCACACCGGCTAGGCCAATTGAACTTGCGTCTGTATGTACTTCATGTGCAGCGTCTACACGATAACTTGCGAGTACAGGTTTCGATGATAGGCTTTGTTTTAAAAGTGCAAATGCTTCATCTTGTGCTGATTCCCATATAAATGGCTGATTTTTTACGCAACAGAATACGCAAGGGCTCGGAAATTATGGCGTATCCGGCAACAAATTTTCTAAAATAGCCACTCAGGCCCAAAAATTTTCTTATTTCTGTAACGTTGTTAGGCTTTGGATATGATGCAATGGCATTTGTTTTAAGTTCTCCTGGACTTATTCCGTCTGAATGTATTTGATGTCCTAGAAATGATATTGACTTCTTGTAAATCTCACATTTCTTTATGTTGAGGGTCAGTCCACATTCACGTAACACTTGCAAAATGCGTTTTAATTTTCCAATCATCTCACTAAATGTGTGGCTTCCAATTAAAATGTCGTCCATATAATGTAGCATATCTCCTTTCTGGACCCGTCTCTGAATTTCTGCCATGAGTCGATTGAAGATAGCTGGTGCGTTCTTAAGTCCAAATGGCATGCGCTTAAATTCATATAATCCTTCTGTTGTTATAAAAGCTGTGTACTTGCGACTTTCAGGTGCTACTTCAATTTGGTAATAACCGCTGTTCAAATCCAACGTTGAAAAATATTTGAACTTCTTTGCTTCCTGCAACCTTTCTTCTTTATTAGGCACTGGGAAATTTTCTTTCTGCATACATTTGTTAAGCCGTCTGTAATCAATACATAATCGATCACTTCCATTCTGCTTCTTGATTAGTACCACAGGGCTTGCGTACTCGGATGTCGACAAAGTAATTATGTCGCTTTGCAGCAACTCTTTTATCATCTCATTAACCACGTCTTTTTCGGTTCTGGAATGCGATATGGAGCTTGTGCTATTATTTGACTATTGTCCAGGTTAATCTTTGCTTGTACGATGCTTGTTTTCCGATTCCATCCAATCCACTTGAAAATACATCGGAATAGTCTGTCAAAACATTGAGCATCTGCTGTTTTTCCGTTTTATCTTCAATATTTCTTAGTAGCTTGTTCAATTCTAATTGTTTCGTTTCTGGCAATTGCATAACTCTCATGCTTTCAAAAGTCATTTGTCCCTTTCCTAATCTTATATCCATATTAGCAATGACATCTTGACCTATCAAAAAGTCTTCTTGAATTAACTCATCCTCTGCGATGTATATTTGTGCAGTTACTGTTGTACCATCGATTACAATATCTACGATAATCGATTCTGTTAATGAGCGGGTGCCTCCACAGATACCTCTTAGCTGCAAAAAACAATCGATGCGTTCCGCATGTATTAATTGTGCAACTGACTTTCGAACGATACTTGCTTGACTTCCTGTATCAATGAATGCTTGATAGGGTTGTGATTGTACGAAAATCTCTCTTGTGAACCACTTATCTCGGTTCCTTGCTCCAAGTCGTCGTGCATTTGAGTCGCTCTGTTTAATAGACTTAGTAACGGGCTCACTTTTCTTTGTCGTGCTGGACACTCATTTGCATAATGACCGTGTTCTCCACAATTATAACATTTCTGCGCAGTTTTTGGTTTTGCTGACTTGTCATCTCGTTCCTGCTTAAGCTCAATATTGTTGCGTCTGACTGGATCTTGCCTTGCTGGTTGTAGTCCACTTCTATTAACGAAAAATGCTTCTGCAGAATCTCGCATCTGTTTCATTGTTGTAAAATTAATAGCGGCGATGCTATGCTGTAGCTCACGATGCTGTAATCCTGCTCTGGTGTACCTTATGACTGCTGATTCGCTTAGTTTAAATCGTATCCCTAATGCTGACATGCGAAAACAATACTCCTTCACGGTTTCCTTCGATCTTCTAATTGCTTTGGCCATCGTATAATGAATTTCTGCCTCATCTGGCGTTGTTCCAAATTCGTCTCTGATAGCATTTGCAAACTCGATCCATGTAACGTGCAGATTTGGTGATGAATCAAACCAAAGTTTTGCTGAGCCTTTGAGTCGCGTATTGACCGCCAATAAAAGGAATTTTTCATCCCATTGATATGCTTCTTTGACTTTGTTAACTCGATCTATAAACTGATCCACAGACATGGCATTAGCATCATTCGGATCAAATTCTGGTAATGTGCTAGCGATCTCTTTGACAGATGCTTGTCTGGTGTTGCAATTCCTTTGACTAACTTGATTACTTGAAAAGTTATCTGCATTATTATTGGTTTGCGGTTGTGCATTAGCCGTAACAGCTAAAGTGTCACGCTGATGGGTGATAATTTGCGCCATTAACTCTCTCATGTGCATCATCTCATTTTGCAACTGCTGAATTGTGACGTCACCATGGTCACTCGTATGCGGCATTTCAATTTCATTACTTCCTTCATGATCTTGCAGTCTCAATATTAACTCACTGCGAGTACCGGCTGTTGCTAGCTCTCTCTCTCAAAAGAAACTTCAATTGGTCCACTTTTAATTCTGATATATTCTGCATTTTTCGGTAATCTAGTTTTGTCTTTTTCTATCGTGTGAAAGAGACACTTAATAGAGTCTCTTATTTTTGTCAGGATTCAGGTTTATTTTAATAACATTAACGTTGATATTTATTCCAATTCAATTCTTATTACTATTCTTCTTGTGTATCTATTCTAACGCGCTTCTTCTTCTTCTTCTTGAGGCAACTCTCCTCTGCTCTTAACAGATCTCTGTTAAGTAATTAACATCCTCATTACAGCTGTTATCTGAGTTTAACAGGCTGCTAGACCAGCTGGGCTGCCAACGCAATTTGTCGCTTACATTCGGCTTCTCCTGACTTCGAAGCGTCCTCGCAAGACTCTTCTGGGCTGTCATCATTTTCGCTTTTGTCGTCCTCTGGTTCATCGGGTGGTATCTTGCACCATGGTTTCATCTTGTCGGATGCATAAACTGACTTGTAGTGGCGTTGTGTGCGCTGTGCGTTCGGGATATCTTCCACCAGATATCGATCATGTGGCAAAACTTTGCTGACCAGAAATGGACCTTTATATCTTGGTTCCAGTTTCCTTGATATTCCTGTGCTACATGGTTCATTCTCAACCAATACTAAGTCTCCAGGATCGTAGACAGTGGGCTTGGCATGTTTTCCATCATACCTCTTCTTGGCTTCTGCTCGTTGGTCGTTAATTCTTTTGGCAGCTGTATCACGGAGCTGCTGTAGTTCGTCATCTGTCATCAAGTCTGCTTGTTTATCCTGCAAAATATTAACTAAAGTGTTCTGCAATACATCTCGGGGCTCATATCCATATAATAACTGAAATGGAGAAATGTTAGTGGTTTTATTGGGCATCGTATTTAAGCTCCATTGGATCGGTCGAAGCTTTTCATCCCATCTCTTCTCATTCTCTATCATTGGTAATAGCATTGACAATATGGTGCGATTAGTCCGTTCAACTTGTCCATTTGCTCTCGGTGTACGGACAGCATTCAATACTCTTTTTATGTTGTTCTCACTGCAAAAGCGGGAATACTCTTTTGATGTAAAGGCGGTTCCTCTATCCGATATTATGCGCATGGGCATTCCAACGTAGCTGGTTACTTCATTCAAAATATCTATGACGTGTTTAGTTGCGGTGCTTTTTACTGGGCGAATGATAGCAAATTTGGTGAAAGCGTCTATAATGGCAAAGATGTGTTCATTCCGCTTCGAGCTTTTTGGGAATGGTCCTAAATGATCAACGTGAATTGTAGAAAACGGTATAGGTTTCATTTCATCATAATGATATTCTCCTTCTTGACGTCCTCCAGGTCTTTTGTAAAATGCGCAGCCAACACATGATTTTATGTAGCTCTTGACAAAGTTTCTGATGCGGGGAAACCAAAACAACTTTGTAATGCGACTTATCGTTTTCTCGACACTCATGTGACCTGCTTTATCATGGCATTCGTTAAGAACTTGGTAGCGAAGTTGATTCGGCACTACCCAAAGTAGTTTCTCTCCACACTTACGATACAGTCGCCCTTGTTCTATGACATACTCTTCGTTTTCCATTACCTTCAGCTTCTTCATATCTGCAACGATGGCTTTTATCTTCTCATCCTATAGCTGTATAGTAAATAACCAATCTGCTTCGTCAATGATTAATTTAGAAATTTTCAAACTAGCCGTTTCTATTTCCTTTGCTAGCTCAATCGGAGTACGACTAAGTGCATCTACATGTTCCATTCTAGTTCCTGATCGGTGGACAACTTCGATGTCAAACTCCTGAATTCGTAACCACCATCGAGCAATACGAGGTATTAACTCTCGCTTCTCCATTGATGTTCTTAAAGCACTGCAATCCGTAATCACTCTAATCTTCTGCCCACAAACGTAATACTTGAATCTCTCCAACGATTCAACCACTGCTAACGCTTCAAGTTCATAACTGTGAAAGTTCCTCTCAGTGTTGGTTGTCGCTCGACTAAAATATGCAATTGGTTTCAAATGTCCAGTCTCCATCTGCAATAGCACACCGGCTAGGCCAATTGAACTTGCGTCTGTATGTACTTCATGTGCAGCGTCTACACGATAACTTGCGAGTACAGGTTTCGATGATAGGCTTTGTTTTAAAAGTGCAAATGCTTCATCTTGTGCTGATTCCCATATAAATGGCTGATTTTTACGCAACAGAATACGCAAGGGCTCGGAAATTATGGCGTATCCGGCAACAAATTTTCTAAAATTGCCACTCAGGCCCAAAATTTTCTTATTTCTGTAACGTTGTTAGGCTTTGGATATGATGCAATGGCATTTGTTTTAAGTTCTCCTGGACTTATTCCGTCTGAATGTATTTGATGTCCTAGAAATGATATTGACTTCTTGTAAATCTCACATTTCTTTATGTTGAGGGTCAGTCCACATTCACGTAACACTTGCAAAAAGCGTTTTAATTTTCCAATCATCTCACTAAATGTGTGGCTTCCAATTAAAATGTCGTCCATATAATGTAGCATATCTCCTTTCTGGACCCGTCTCTGAATTTCTGCCATGAGTCGATTGAAGATAGCTGGTGCGTTCTTAAGTCCAAATGGCATGCGCTTAAATTCATATAATCCTTCTGTTGTTATAAAAGCTGTGTACTTGCGACTTTCAGGTGCTACTTCAATTTGGTAATAACCGCTGTTCAAATCCAACGTTGAAAAATATTTGAACTTCTTTGCTTCCTGCAACCTTTCTTCTATATTAGGCACTGGGAAATTTTCTTTCTGCATACATTTGTTAAGCCGTCTGTAATCAATACATAATCGATCACTTCCATTCTGCTTCTTGATTAGTACCACAGGGCTTGCGTACTCGGATGTCGACAAAGTAATTATGTCGCTTTGCAGCAACTCTTTTTATCATCTCATTAACCACGTCTTTTTTCGGTTCTGGAATGCGATATGGAGCTTGTGCTATTATTTGACTATTGTCCAGGTTAATCTTTGCTTGTACGATGCTTGTTTTCCCGATTCCATCCAATCCACTTGAAAATACATCGGAATAGTCTGTCAAAACATTGAGCATCTGCTGTTTTTCCGTTTTATCTTCAATATTTCTTAGTAGCTTGTTCAATTCTAATTGTTTCGTTTCTGGCAATTGCATAACTCTCATGCTTTCAAAAGTCATTTGTCCCTTTCCTAATCTTATATCCATATTAGCAATGACATCTTGACCTATCAAAAAGTCTTCTTGAATTAACTCATCCTCTGCGATGTATACTTGTGCAGTTACTGTTGTACCATCGATTACAATATCTACGATAATCGATTCTGTTAATGAGCGGGTGCCTCCACAGATACCTCTTAGCTGCAAAAAACAATCGATGCGTTCCGCATGTATTAATTGTGCAACTGACTTTCGAACGATACTTGCTTGACTTCCTGTATCAATGAATGCTTGATAGGGTTGTGATTGTACGAAAATCTCTCTTGTGAACCACTTATCTCGGTTCCTTGCTCCAAGTCGTCGTGCATTTGAGTCGCTCTGTTTAATAGACTTAGTAACGGGCTCACTTTTTCTTTGTCGTGCTGGACACTCATTTGCATAATGACCGTGTTCTCCACAATTATAACATTTCTGCGTAGTTTTTGGTTTTGCTGACTTGTCATCTCGTTCCTGCTTAAGCTCAATATTGTTGCGTCTGACTGGATCTTGCCTTGCTGGTTGTAGTCCACTTCTATTAACGAAAAATGCTTCTGCAGAATCTCGCATCTGTTTCATTGTTGTAAAATTAATAGCGGCGATGCTATGCTGTAGCTCACGATGCTGTAATCCTGCTCTGGTGTACCTTATGACTGCTGATTCGCTTAGTTTAAATCGTATCCCTAATGCTGACATGCGAAAACAATACTCCTTCACGGTTTCCTTCGATCTTCTAATTGCTTTGGCCATCGTATAATGAATTTCTGCCTCATCTGGCGTTGTTCCAAATTCGTCTCTGATAGCATTTGCAAACTCGATCCATGTAACGTGCAGATTTGGTGATGAATCAAACCAAAGTTTTGCTGAGCCTTTGAGTCGCGTATTGACCGCCAATAAAAAGGAATTTTTCATCCCATTGATATGCTTCTTTGACTTTGTTAACTCGATCTATAAACTGATCCACAGATATGGCATTAGCATCATTCGGATCAAATTCTGGTAATGTGCTAGCGATCTCTTTGACAGATGCTTGTCTGGTGTTGCAATTCCTTTGACTAACTTGATTACTTGAAAAGTTATCTGCATTATTATTGGTTTGCGGCTGTGCATTAGCCGTAACAGCTAAAGTGTCACGCTGATGGGTGATAATTTGCGCCATTAACTCTCTCATGTGCATCATCTCATTTTGCAACTGCTGAATTGTGACGTCACCATGGTCACTCGTATGCGGCATTTCAATTTCATTACTTCCTTCATGATCTTGCAGTCTCAATATTAACTCACTGCGAGTACCGGCTGTTGCTAGCTCTCTTTCTCTCAAAAGAAACTTCAATTGGTCCACTTTTAATTCTGATATATTCTGCATTTTTCGGTAATCTAGTTTTGTCTTCTTCTATCGTGCTTATAGTTTCTTATTGCATTATGTTGTGAAATTCACACAGACACTCACACACATGTACATAGATGCTCGTATTATATGTAGATACACAATAGCTCAACTCTTAGCGCTCCAGGAACACATCCAAAGACTAATCTCCAGGAAAACGTTTACCACGTAGTTTGGAACCAATCCTACTTACAATCTGTTGTCACTAAGACCAACTTCAGAGAACACATCCCTTTGCAAGCCTCTACGCAAACGCTCCAATGTGAAAAAATGCTCGCTCTGATTAGTAGTGGTGGATAAACAAACACATTATTTATCCCACTTCTGAACTGAAAGAGACACTTAATAGAGTCTCTTATTTTTGTCAGGATTCAGGTTTATTTTAATAACATTAACGTTGATATTTATTCCAATTCAATTCTTATTACTATTCTTCTTGTGTATCTATTCTAACGCGCTTCTCTTCTTCTTCTTCTTGAGGCAACTCTCCTCTGCTCTTAACAGATCTCTGTTAAGTAATTAACATCCTCATTACAGCTGTTATCTGAGTTTAACAGGCTGCTAGACCAGCTGGGCTGCCAACGCAATTTGTCGCTTACACGTGCTTATAGTTTCTTATTGCATTATGTTGTGAAATTCACACAGACCCTCACACACATGTACATAGATGCTCGTAATATATGTAGATACACAATAGCTCAACTCTTAGCGCTCCAGGAACACATCCAAAGACTAATCTCCAGGAAAACGTTTACCACGTAGTTTGGAACCAATCCTACTTGCAATCTGTTGTCACTAAGACCAACTTCAGAGAACACATCCCTTTGCAAGCCTCTACGCAAACGCTCCAATGTGAAAAAATGCTCGCTCTGATTAGTAGTGGTGGATAAACAAACACATTATTTATCCTACTTCTGAACTGAAAGAGACACTTAATAGAGTCTCTTATTTTTGTCAGGATTCAGGTTTATTTATTAACGTTCAGGTTGATATTTATTCCAATTCAATTCTTATTACTATTCTTCTTGTGTATCTATTCTAACGCGCTTCTCTTCTTCTTCTTCTTGAGGCAACTCTACTCTGCTCTTAACAGATCTCTGTTAAGTAATTAACATCCTCATTACAGCTGTTATCTGAGTTTAACAGGCTGCTAGACCAGCTGGGCTGCCAACGCAATTTGTCGCTTACAATTGTGTTATTGTGGTTATCTTCTAATATTAACTTATTGTTAATTATGTTTTGTTTTTCTTCTAACTCTTCTATAAACTTACGCATATTTCCTGAATAATGCGTGTTGTACAAACGACGAAGTAATTCCTCGTATGGTGTTTGCGTTTTGTACTCGTTTATGATCGCCTCCCTCAATTCCATCCAATTCGATGCTGCTGATAATTGGGACACTCTTTGGGCATCTCCGGTAATCTGCATCTCGATTCCACTGAACATCACACTATGTTGCCTCGCATTCTGAGTTGGATACAACGCCAACAGATGATACACACGCCTAATGAATGCGCTGAGATCTTCTGAATTTCCTTTGAACTCGGTAACGCGTCTGATCTGGTGCAGAGCTTGGCTCAAATGCTGCTCCGACAATTCCATAATTGGAGTGTTTGATGAAGTCATAATAAAGATTTTGATTTATTTATAGCACTTCACGTTTAATTTACGAATAATATTTAACTACACGAAACGAATGAAGTTCTTTGCGACCACGTACCAAAAGAGTAAAAGTAAAGAGATTATCAATTGTACATTTACGGTGTACAACGATCTATGATTATTTAGAAATGTTCAATCTTAATATTCACTGGTCTACTTTCTTCGCACGGATACACGAAAGTTCTTTTGCGGATACACATAAAAGAATTATTAATTGAAAATAAGCGCTGAACAATTATTAATCACTTAGAAATTTTAGATCGTCTATGATCACAACTAATTCCTTTTGAGGCATCCTACCGGCTGCGCCAATAACAAGTTCTAGGTTGATGTTGAGTAAAAAAATATATTTTATTTTTTTATTCACTTAGAACTATGTATGTGAAGATATGTCTAATCGGTTGTAAGTACGAAACATAACTCAAATAAGTACTATGCGGGAGACGCTTAGCAAACCTCGGGTTAGAGCTTTTTATCTGAAGTTGGAGCTTTATGCTCTCTTTATGATTATCACTCTCTTAGTTTTGAAGAGAGTTCTTGGGCTAGGGTTTGATCTGCGTCAGCGAAAAGGGTGGGAACGTTTTCGACGGATGTTTACAAATTGATCGACGAAGACGTTCTTTGTTCTGGGAATTGTCTGGGCTTACAATTTATGTCTGTGTTTAAGTTATTTGGAATTTGATTATGTGACATTGATTTGACTTTACTGTCAAATGTCGATATTAATTATTATTGTGGGTGTATGAATATGTCACTATATATATAATTAAGTTAATTATTTTTAAATTTAATTTTAATGTTATATTTTCATTAATTTCTGTCGACTGTTGTAGTGGACGGCGAAGAATCCTTAGTGTCTGTCGCTGTTGCTGTTGTTGGGTGTCCGCTTCTATTGTATGTTAGTATGTATGTACATATGTTGTTGGACTGGGAAGAAGGGGGTGTTGGAGTGGGTATAAAATAAAGTAAAACGCGGGGTTGCACTCGGTTTTTGTTGAAATCTATCGATTCCTCCAATCAAAATTAACATTGTACATCACTATCATGGATTATGAGTGAAAAGAAATAGAATGGAAAAGACAAAGTGTAATATAAAACCGTTTGATGGTGAAAAGTATTCCATCTGGAAGTTTCGTGTTAGGGATTTATTTGCTGAATTAGACGTTTTAAAAGTGATAGACAATGACAGGCCAAATGAAATAGATGATGTTTGGATTAAAGCGGAGCGTTGTGCGAAAAGCATTTTAATAGAATATCTCAGTGACTCATTTCTGCATTTTGCTACGAGCGACATAACGGCACGTGAAATTCTCAAGAATTTGGATTCCGTGTACGAACGAAAGAGTGTGACTGCACAATTGGCTGTACGCAAACGTTTACTGTCCCTTAAATTGGCGAATGATACATCACTGTTAAATCATTGTTATACATTTGATGAAGAAGTAAATGAATTAATAGCTGCAGGTGTCATAATGGAGGAAATGGACAAAGTGGCTCATTTGCTGTTGACGCTGCCACCATCGTATGATGGTATTGTAACAGCAATTGAGACACTATCAGAAGAAAATTTAACTTTGGTTTTTGTGAAGAATAGATTGCTAGACCATGAAATAAAAATTAAAGAGAGCAGCAATGATACAAGCAGAAAAGTTTTAAATGCAGTTGTTGAAAATAATAAAAATAGAGGTAAAACTTTTTTATGTTCGCTTTTATGTTCAATACGCAAAATAATCAAAGCAATAAAATATTGGATAAATACGACTTTATCCTCGATTCTGGAGCAAGCGATCATTTAATAAATGATGATACCCTGTTTGCTGACAGTGTGGAATTGGAGTGTCCAATAAAAATTGCTGTAGCAAAACAGGGAGACTACATTTATGCTACAAAGCGTGGCATTGTCATGCTGCAAAATAAATATAACATCACGCTGGAGGATGTACTATTTTGTAAAGAAGCAGCAGGTAACCTGATGTCCATTAAACGACTGCAGGAGGCTGGATTGTCAATTGAATTTGACAAAAATGGTGTCACCATAAAGAAAAATGGCCAAACGTTGATACAAGGTGCAGGTATGTTAGATAACATTCTATTATTAAACTCCACGCATATACAATTAATAATAAAAATATGTTTCGATTATGGCATGAGAGGTTAGGGCATATTAGTAATGGCAAATTGTTTGAAATTAAACGAAAAAAACTATTCAATGATAATAGTCTTCTTAAAAATTTAGAATTTAGAATGAGATATGTGAACCCTGTTTAAATGGAAAGCAAACGAGATTACCATTTAAACAAGCAAAGGATAAAAAGTCATATTAAACGACCCCTATTCGTCATACATTCAGATGTATGTGGTCCAATTTCGCCTGTTACGTTTAACAATAAAAATTACTATGTAATTTTTGTGGACCAATTTACACATTACTGTGTAACTTATTTAATGCAACACAAGTCAGATGTATTTAACATGTTTAAATATTTTGTTGCAAAGGCTGAAGCTCATTTTAATCTCAAAATAGTGAATCTATATATAGATAATGGTAGAGAGTATTTGTCAAATGAGATGCGTGCTTTTTGCGTTGAGAAAGGGATCTCTTATCATTTGACAGTGCCACACACACCTCAATTAAATGGTGTATCTGAGCGAATGATAAGAATTCTTACTGAAAAGGCTCGTGCCATGGTGAGTGGTGCGAAACTAGATAAAAGCTTCTGGGGCGAAGCTGTGTTAACTGCAACTTATTTAGTTAATAGCATTCCAAGCAGAGCACTTTGTGATGATACAAAAACTCCATACAAAATGTGGCACAATAGAAAACCCAGTTTAAAACATTTGAAAGTATTTGGTTCAACTGTGTACGTGCACAATAAAAACAAAAAGGGCAAATTTGATGATAAATAATATAAGAGTGTTCTTGTCGGCTATGAACCAAATGGTTTTAAATTATGGGATGCTATAAATGAAAAATTCATTGTTGCAAGAGATGTTGTTGTTAACCAATATGGTCAATTCAAGAGCTGATAATAAGAAAACAGAAATCCTGAAAGAGAGTAAGGTATGTAATGAAATAGAATTCTTGAAAGACAGTAAAGATTCTGATAATGTATTTGCTCCGAATGAAAGTAGGAAAAGAAAGCAAATAAATATCCTGAATGAAAGTAGGGAAACAGATATCCTGAATGAAAGTAAGGAAATAGATATCCTGAATGAAAGTAGGGAAATAAATATCCTGAATGAAAGTAAGGAAACAAATATCCCGAATGAGAGTACGGAGTGTAAAATAGATAATCAGCTTAATGATTTCGAAATTGACAAGAACGAAGTGATAAGAAATGATATCTATCGACAACTACAACAAAAACAAATAGAAGAAGTGAGAGGTTAAAAGCTAAACCTCAGGTATCATATAATGAAGACGATAACAATTTAAATCATTTTATGCTAAACGCTCATACAGTTTTTAATGATGTGCCTAGTACATTTGAAGAAATTAAATATAGAAATGATAAATCATTCTGGGAAGAGGCCATTCAAGCAGAGTTGAGCGCTCATAAAATAAATGATACTTGGACAATTACGAAAAGGCCTGAGAATAAGAATATAGTTGATAGTAGATGGATATTATCTATAAAATACACTCCTGCCCATATTTATACGACACCTCGAAAATTTTAGTTTCGACCCTCGTAGGAGAATGGAAAAGCTAAAGAGAGCCAAAATAAGTATGCAGAACGAAAGCTGTATTAATTCTGCTTTAATTCTGATCTTCTTATCTCTGGTTGCATCTTGCGTTTTCAAGCAGCGGTAACAAAAGCTCAAAGCTCCGTTTTTGCTATGCCTGCAATTGTATCAAAATTATACGACACTTTTCAATTGTGTTTAATTAGAGCGACAAGTGTGGTTTAAATTACTTTGTATTGTATTTCTGAGTTCAATTAAATTAATTTTTAATAAAATCCCGGCTGGACGTTTATTGTCTGATGGCGAGAAAGGTAGAATTAAAGCCTACAACGATGCAGGCTTTAATGTGAGCGAAATTTCTAGAAAAATTGGCCGAACACGTTGTGTTATAACCAATTTTCAAAGAAATCCGGAAGAATATAGTGTGAAGCGTAGTTCTGGAAGAAAACCAAAACTGGATGACCGCGATAAACGTCGCATAATTTTGGAAGCGAGCAATTCTTTTGCTTCGTGCTCCACCATTGCCGCAGGTTGCACTCAGCCTGTGTCCAGGATGACTGTTTGCGAAAACATCGAAATAATTGTTAGAGGAATATTGAAAAAGGCCCCGTCCTTAAAGCCGCGCCACAAAACAGCGCGACTTCAATTTGCTCAAAACAACCTTCAGAGAAACTGGGCCTCGGTATGCTGTATGGAGGATTGCGGTTGGCGGATCCGCAATGGTTTGGGGAGCCTTTAATGAAGTCGCGCTGTTTTGTGGCGCGGCTTTAAGGACGGGGCCTTTTTCAATATTCCTCTAACAATTATTTCGGATGTTTTCAGCATCCGCCAAACAGTCATCCTGGACACAGGCTGAGTGCAACCTGCGGCAATGGTGGAGCACGAAGCAAAGAATTGCTCGCTTCCAAAATTATGCGACGTTTATCGCGGTCATCCAGTTTTGGTTTTCTTCCAGAACCACGCTTTCCCACACTATATTCTTCCGATTTCTTTGAAAATTGGTTATAACACAACGTGTTCGGCCAATTTTTCTAGAAATTTCGCTCACATTAAAGCCTGCATCGTTGTGGTTTTAATTCACCTTTCTCGCCATCAGACAATAAACGTCCAGCCGGGATTTTATTAAAAATTAATTTAATTGAACTCAGAAATACAATACAAAGTAATTTAAACCACACTTGTCGCTCTAATTAAACACAATTGAAAAGTGTCGTATAATTTGATACAATTCAGGCATAGAAAAACGGAGCTTTTGAGCTTTGTTACCGCTGCTTGAAAACGCAAGATGCAACCAGAGATAAGAAGATCAGAATTAAAGCAGAATTAATACAGCTTTCGTTCTGCATACTTATTTGGCTCTCTTTTCTTCCATTCTCCTACGAGGGTCGAAACTAAAATTTTCGAGGTGTCGTATAAATATGGGCAGGAGTGTATAATGAATTTGGAAATCCCATAAAATCTAAGGCTAGATTAGTTGCCAGAGGGTTCACACAAAAGTATCAAGTAGACTATGATGAAACATTTGCCCCAGTTGCCAGAATTTCAAGTTTTCGGTTCGTATTATCATTAGCAGTTTAATATGACTTGAAAGTACATCAAATAGATGTAAAAACAGCTTTCCTAAATGGAAAGTTGAATGATGAAATATATATGAAACTTCCTCAAGGCATATCAGGCAACAGCGAAAACGTATGTAAATTGAATAAAGCAATTTACGGGCTCAAACAAGCAGCTAGATGCTGGTTTGAAGTGTTTGAGCAAACACTAAAAGGGTGTGGTTTCGTAAACTCACCGGTTAATCGCTGAATATACTTTCTCGATAAAGGAGATATAAAAGAAAGCATATATGTGTTGCTATATGTTGATGATGTCGTCATAGCCACAGCTAAGCTGACAAGAATGAATAGTTTCAAGAACTTTTTAATGGAAAAGTTTAGAATGACTGACATGAAGGAGATACATCATTTCATTGGTATAAGGATTGAAATGGATAAAGATAAAATATGCCTAAGTCAAACTGCTTACATAAATTGAGTTCTGAATAAATTCAATATGAATGATTGCAATGCAATCAGTACTCCTTTGCCACCAAAATTAAATTATGAAAATCTTAACTCAGATGAAGATTGCAATGCGCCATGTCGTAATCTGATTGGGTGTTTAATGTACATAATGCTTTGTACACGCCCAGATTTAACTACTGCGGTAAATATACTTAGCAGATATAGTAGCAAAAATAATTCTGAGTTATGGCAATATCTTAAAAGAATTCTGAGATATTTAAAAGGAAGCAGTGAAATTAAATTGATATTTAAGAAAACTGCATTATATAAAGACGCATTAGCTGGATATGTAGACTCAGATTGGGGTGGGAATGAAATAGATAGAAAAAGTACGACTGGCTATGTATTTAAAATGTTTGATAATAATGTAATTTGTTGGAATACAAAAAGACAGAATTCAGTAGCAGCCTCATCTACTGAAGCCGAGTATATGGCATTATTTGAAGCAGTTAGAGAAGCCCGTTGGCTAAGATTCACAAGTGTGAATTTTAAGCTTGAGAAACAAATTAAAATATATGAAGACAATCAAGGCTGTATAGCCATAGCCAACAATCCCACTCATCATAAAAGATCGAAACATATTGATATAAAATATCATTTTGCTAGAGAGCAAGTGGAAAATAATGTAATTTACATTGAGTATATCCCTACAGGTAATCAGCTCGCTGACATCTTTACGAAGCCATTGCCTGCTGCTCGATTTATGGAAATAAGAAACAAATTGGGTTTGCTGAGCAACAACCGTTAAACTCGTACATACTAAGGATAAATGGATTAATTTTGTTTATTTTACTTTATATTGTTAAAGAAAATATTGAATTTATAATTTTGTTATTGAACGTGATCTGATCGGGTTTTATCTGGGTTTTCTCGATCCTCGCAGCGAATGCTGGATCACTAACACTTCCCAGTATGCACACCACACCATTAGAATACTAATGAGTTAATAAAAAAGAATTATTAAAAAAAAAAATTGTATTTTTAAGTTGTTTATATATATATGAATGCTATTTTTGAGGGGGCGTGTTGAAATCTATCGATTCCTCCAATCAAAATTAACATTGTACATCACTATCATGGATTATGCTATTATGTTAAACTGGCCACACTTGAAGCGTGCGCCCTCTCTCTTATTCTTATTCTCTTTTGCGACTGTACGTGGCGTGGTGTTATAATATAAAATTCATCTTTGATTTTATTTAGTTAAATAGAATATATATTACATCAGTTTTTGAACAGTTTTATATTTTGACACTTTATTTATTTATTTATTTTCGGATGGAAAGGAAAGTTGAAGGATGATGAGATTTGGAGTATAGTCAATACATTTAATTTTTTTTCCATATTTATGCTAAACGTTAATAAAAATTATATGCAATAGAATTTCAAAAATATAACACTATATAATTATTATTGAGCGACATTAAAAAACTGCGAATCTCTGCACTCATGCGATAACAATAGTGGAGCTGCAATCCTAGTAATTCCATACAAATGGCTATTAATGTATTTGTGGAAGGTCAGGGTTTCAAATTGTCTTCCCAAGCATCAAAACTGTAATTTAGCACTCGAGAAGAAGTCGCAAGCAAAGTCAAGTCATACAAGAAGCTAGGGTTGTGTTTGTATATTCTGGCAGGTACTGATCTGGTGGGATAGCCCAATTCAGAATCAGCGATATGCAAAGTAAAATAAAATAAAAAATATCTTGTAAGAAAAATAAAGGCTGCATTACTGCACACAAATGCTAAACTTTGTGCTTCAAAACACTGGGTGAAGATACGTCTTGCAGTCCATGGGTCGACCCGTCGCAGGTAGTCGAAAAAACTTTCTGAGCTCGGACAGCAGCAAAGCAGCAAAAATATGAAATTCGGCTGGGGACCCACACACACAATGACGATTATGTTTACGTACAAGATGATGAGAGTGTATTTGTTTTTTGTTGTCATAGCTATGAAAATGGACAACAACAATAGAGAGGCATACAAGAAGCAAGCTCTCAACAGCGAACAACTTTGGTGTGAGGGATGGCACAATGTCTTCTTTCTCACTTTCTCTCGCTGATTTGTCCTTGATGCTTGCGTATGAAAAGCCAGAGAGAAGCAAAAAAGAAGATAAAAGCGAGTAGAACAGAAGCTACCTGCGATCATAGGAGTAAAATGCGGGCTCTATACGAAGCGTCTGCCCTAGACGACGTACAAAACGCTATTAACTTAGTATAGGCTCTCACATTGAGAGATCGAACTTGACGGAAAATGAAATGTCCCATCTATATGTTATATGGTCAGTGGCACAAGTTAGGAAAGTGACGAAAAGTAAAGTAAGCGAAAATAGAAATAAACACAGCTGTTAGCAACGCGAGTTACCAATATGTTTATAACACTATTGATGTAGATGTTCCTTGTTGCTTTACCAATTCAAAGAAAAATGCACTTCTGTTTACTTTTTGTCTTCTTTTATTTTACAAACGTCTGCTTACTCGCAGTGTTCACATTTGACTGAGAAACGAAAAAGAAGCCACATCGCGATTCTGTTTTCTCTTGTCTTTCTTATAAAGGTTGTTGTCGATTGTGTCCAGTCGTGTCGTATCTCTTCGAGTTTTGTTGTAGACTTAGCGTCTGTACGAATAGGGTAGAGAGGTAACTCCTCCCCCCCCCCAAATGCCGAGTGAGGTCCGGAATGGAGACCATCTGACGGTACGAACGAAGGTGTCGTTCATTCAATTAATATAACATGAATAAGTATGTGAAATATTGGCAATTTGCCTTGTCGTTCATTCAATTAATATAACATGAATAAGTATGTGAAATATTGGCAATTTGCCTTGTTAGATAAATTGTAACAGAAATACATTTTTCATTGCGTTCATCGCTTCTTCTGTAAATACAGTGTTTATAACTTTTGCATTATTATTCTAAATTTTGAGCTTATATAATATAGCTATTAAATATAATATTCTAAAAAGTGATCGAAATAGTGTTATTATAAATATATTAAAGTTTAATTATTTTGTTCCTTAACTTTCCTTATTTATATTATAAATATAAAAAAGATGAAAGTCAGACAAATTAAAAAAAAAAAAATAATAATAAAAATATATATATATATATATATATATATATATATATATATATATCGGAGTTGAGTTGTGGCTATCCATTATTAAAGCCGCCTCTGACAAATTGCTGCGAGTTGTGCATTTCCTCGGCCGTGACATTTCGTGACCACTCTTCTCTGACGCTCAGCAACTACTGCCCTATTTCACAATATTGCATCATCCAAGCATTGTCTGAAACGCAACTGATCGAATTCGCCGCGATTGCTTTCTCTCTTTCTAACACGTTGTCACGGCGAGGCTACAAAAACAGAGAGAACTCTGCTGAACTCGCTCTTACAATAGACAGAAGACGGAGATAAAAAGGATGAGACAAAAATGGTATTCACATTTTATTTAACAGAGATGACAGTATTCAATAGAGATGACAAAACGACACGGCCTTCCTGACCATCACACGTCCTCGTGTGTAACAAAGAAATTCAAACTAAAGTAACTCAGTCTGAAAAGAGTCCATCCAAAATAAATCAAAAGTATTAGTTAAACGTAACTTTTCATACATTACAATTATTACTATTAATATGCAGACCAACCTAACTGACAGAAGTGAAGAAGGAAACCCATACTACAAAGACTGAGTGCGGATTCCAAAAATATGCCAACTTGGTACCAGGACAGCCCATCGGCTTACCGCAATGCCGATCACCAGACATCACATAAGTCAACACATTAACTCGTGTACCTATTAGCACTGGCAATTCGACATGTGGCTCACCTAAGGGTTTGGCGTCCCAACTAACGCATTGAAATCCATCAACGCAGATTATTCGTCTGAGTCCTCAAACGGATTCGTGTCGTCTCTTTGCGCGTCTTCTAACTCATTGGAATCCACCAACGAATCTCTGACGTCTCTTTCAACGTCTTCGCTCTCATTGGAATCCACCAATGAATCTCTAACGTCTCTTTCAACGTTTTCACTCATTGGAATCCACCAATGAATCTCAACGTCTCTTTCAACGTTTTCCACTCATTGGAATCCACCAATGAATCTCTAACGTCTCTTTCAACGTTTTCTCTCATTGAATCCACCAATGAATCTCTAACGTCTCTTTCAACGTTTTCACTCTCACATCACACATATCCAATTCCTTAGGAATCTTTTCTGTAGGCATGCTCCTTAAAGCTTCATTCGCATACTTATATGTCCGCTTATTCACCAGACTTTAGAGCATACCGATCTCCCTCTAGCACCTCTGTCACCAGGAATGGACCTTTAAATTTTTTGGTCTAATTTTGTCTGGTGTTTCTCTTCATTTCTGAGTAGAACATAATCACCAACCTTAAAATTTTTAAATTTAGCTTTGTTCTTATCAAATCTAGCTTTATCATACAATGCATTTTTCTTCATATTTTCTTTTGCCATATTTCTTACAAAATTTACATCAACTTTATTATTATCTTCACATATTGGTAACATGTTAAAAGGTCTGGCTTCTTTTCCAATTAGTAATTCGAGAGGACTAGCTTTTGTTACTCGATTTGTTGTACAATTTATAGACAATTGTATGTCTCCTAAGGCATCTTGCCAAGAACGCTGGCTACTTTCAATGGCAGTTAACATACGTTTTAGCACACTCATAATGCGCTCCACCTGTCCATTTGCTCGACTAGCTCCCTGTTGCAACTAGATGTAATTGGATTTTTTGCATAGAACAGAAATCACTAAAACATGAGCCTGTAAAGCATCTACCCTGATCTGCGATAATTCGTGTTGGTACTCCAAATATAGATATTGCTGATTTTAAAGCGTCTATACAGCTTTCACTATTAATATTTACCGTGTGGTGCAAATAAAGAAATTTCGTAAATGCGTCTATTTGTACGATAATATACTCCTTCTGATCCTTCTTGCCACTTAATTTGCCGTAATATCCATATGGATCGTGTGCCATGGAATCTCTACCTTGGGTATTGGGTGGAGTTCGATTGTGCAACTTTCCCGAAGGAGGTTTAGTTAGTTTACAAGTAATGCAATTGTCTACAAATTTACGGACGTACTTGGCCATATCACTGACCATATAACACATAGATCGGACATTTCATACAAGCGTTTTTGACACAAAATTTTCTTGCGAGGCGTCCCAGCAGAGGCTCGGCGTCGTTACGAGACGTCCCAGCAGAGGCTGAGCGTCGTTACGAAGTGTCTCAGCAGAGCCGAAGGCTGCCGAACGTTTTCGCTTAGCAGCAATCATTCTCATTCGGTCTGCTGCCGAGACACATGAAATGCGCAGAATATGTCTTTCAAGATCGTTAACAACAACAACATATGAGCGTGAACATAATAGAGACCGCATATCGCCATGCTTCTCGCACTCCTGTCATTAATGTTGTTAGCAATCACCCCCGTTTCGTTTGCTTGCCACTGTCATTGATGATGTCCGTTGATATTTGTTTGAGCTCGTGTGTATGCGTAGTTCGCTGTCCAGACAGGCAATAGACAAATACGCATAGCTTCTTGTGCGTATACATATCTTTACATGTATGCGTGAGTTTCGTTTGGAAGTCTTTCTGAACTCTGAAATCTTATTTCTGGCTTGGCAGAGAATTTTCGTTCAAGCGAGGGCTGCTTGAAAAGTTCTTCATTCACAACTATAATTTCAAATGTCATTCAAATTAAATTACTATTTTATAGCCTCATTATTATGATAGTATTATCAATTTATTTAAATTACAGAAAATGTCCACCAAAAATAATTATTTAATGTTAAATTTTAGAAATTAATTTTCTTAATATTTATTATAATTTTTAATGAACATACAAAATAATTTATAGCTCTATGCATAAACCAACAAAAAAAAAAAAATTTATAATAATTCCATTAAAACTATATATACACATATTATTTCATTGCGAATGAAGAACTTTTCAAGCAGCCCTCGCTTGAACGAAAATTCTCTGGCAAGCCAGAAATAAGATTTCAGAGTTCAGAAAGACTTCCAAACGAAAATCACGCATACATGTAAAGATATGTATACGCACAAGAAGCTATGCGTGTATTTGTCTATTGCCTGTCTGGACAGCGAACTACGCATACACACGAGCTCAAAACAAAGATCAACGGACATCATCAATGACAGTGACAAGCAAACGAAACGGGGGTGGATTGCTAACAACATTAATGACAGGAGTGCGAAGCATGATAGCGGTCTCTATTATGCTTTCTCGCTCATATGTTGTTGTTGTTAACGATCTTAAAAGACATATTCCTGCGCATTTCATGTGCTCTCGGCAGCAGACCGAATGAGAATGATTGCTGCTAAGCGAAAACTTTCGGCAGCCTTCGGCTCTGCTGAGACACTTCGTAACGACGCTCAGCCTCTGCTGGGACGTCTCGCAATAAAATTCGTACATTTTGTCTAACGTTTTTTTCCATCCAAAGTGTACGATTGCTTCATGCACATGGTTTACTACAGACAATCTGAAAGCTCTAGGGACAACTGGAAGACATCTAGTTTTGCCGTTTCGCTGAATTTTACGGAAAAGAGTCTTTGAGCGCAATTCATAACTTCTTGCTAAATACTCCTCGAGTTCATTGTTTTGAATTTTAGATGCAATAGTTGAAATCTCTGAATCTTTTTGTTGCTCAGCAAGAAGCCAGTTACCTGTAATTTCAGCTAATAGGATATGCTTCTTTTCTATACCTGTATGAGCAATTGTCTTAGCCGGCTTACATATGGGATTACGCGAAAAAATCAACATGAGCCATTTTAGCACCTGGCCTAAATAGTGCCGAAAATGTTTCAGGGAATTATACACAGCTAAAGTTTCAAGCTCATATGAATGATATCGTGACTCCGTAGGGAGATGTTTGTTTGCTATAATACTCGATAACGCGAGGTTTATTATCTATTTTATGGAGTAGAATAGCGCCATAGCCATCCATACTGGCATCAGTATGCAGCTCAATGGGATACTGAGGATCAAATATAATAAGAACGGGTTCATCTATTAATGTTTTGATAATTTTTGTCGTATTTGCTCGTGTTCATGTTTCCATTCAAATGTTTTATTCTTGCAGGTCAAACAGTATAATGGTTTCATGATTTCTGAAAATTTTGACACAAATTGCCGAAAATAAGAGGCAAGGCCAATAAATTGTCTTACTTGGGTCTGGACTGTGGAGGGGTAAGGCGACCAATGCTTGTATTTTGCGTGGATTTGGTCGGATTTCACCCTCACTAACAAGAAACCCAAGATATTCAATGCTTGATTTAAGGAATGAGCATTTAGAAATATTGAAAGAAAACCCAGCCCGTGATAACATTTTTAAAACCTTTCTTAGCCTTGTTAATGCTGCCCGCTGAAATACAGATGGAGCATTTTTTAACCCAAACGGCATAGTTAGGAATTCGTATTGGCCCTCTGGAGTAACAAACGCTGTACGCTCAACCGAATTTGGATTAATAGGGATCTGGTGGAACCCGCTGGCCATATCCAAACAACTAAAGAATCTTGCTCCACGTAGCCTAGATATTTGATCGCTAATTAGCGGCAAGGGATATTTTTCAGCAACTGTGTTTGCATTTAGCTCGCGGTAATCTATACAAAGACGATCTGATCCATTTTTTTTTTTAACGAGTAGCATAGGACTGGCAAATGGGGAACTACTGGGGCGAATTATATTGGATAATAGCAATTCCTTAATTTTACTTCTCACTATTTCTTTTTCTTCTATACTAAGCCTGTATGGTCGTCGGTGTACAGTTTTAATTGGGTCAATTAAACGTATTTCTAACTCGCCAGTTGTGACGCGGCTTTTCGGAAATCCGTCTATAAATGATTTTGAAAATTCATTTAAAATATCTAACAAATTTTCTTTATCTGCACCACACAATTCGGTATCCACATTAGCAAGATTGACATTATTTTTCAAAGCAGAAAGGGTATGTACAGACTTAGTCTTACATAATTTGATTTCATCATTTGTTATCGTAGCACTAAATCCCTGACTTAATATTTCTCGACCAATTATTATATTGTAATTAATGCAACTGTTAAGTACTACGTGAAAAATGACTTCAAGACAGTATTCACTTATAATCACTTTTGACAAAATTTGTAATGTACTAGTGACAGTATTATTTCCAATACCCCTTTAATGTAACGATGTTATTAACTCAGGTGCCTGAGAGTTTCATAGACACAGATTCCCTTACGAGTGAGCACTCGGCTCCAGAATCAAAGCAAAATGGATACGACTCACCGGATGAAATCAATGTTCCAATTGGCTCAGCAACATGGCATAAGTTGACGCGTTTAGTGCCGCCTGCGTATTTTTCACGGCACTAAGTACTTCAATTAGATTGCGGTGCTGCATTTCCAGCAAGGTGCACAAACGGTCATCAGGATTGACTTGGGGCTGAGGCGATCCCACTTCTGATGTCGGAGTTGAGTTGTGGCTATCCATTATTAAAGCCGCCTCTGAAAAATTGCTGCGAGTTGTGCATTTCCTCGGCCGTGACATTTCGTGACCACTCTTCTCTGACGCTCAGCAACTACTGCCCTATTTCACAATATTGCATCATCCAAGCATTGTCTGAAACGCAACTGATCGAATTCGCCGCGATTGCTCTCTTTCTCTCTTTCTAACACGTTGTCACGGCGAGGCTACGCGAAACAGAGAACTCTGCTGAACTCGCTCTTACAATAGACAGAAGACGGAGATAAAAAGGATGAGACAAAAATGGTATTCACATTTTATTTAACAGAGATGATAGTATTCAATAGAGATGACAACACGACATATATATATATATATATAATTAAATAAAGGTTGTGTTGAGTCGAACTAATGAGCGGGCTGCGTAGCCTAAGATCAACGCTAATAAAAATCCGATTAAAGAAAAGACTTCTAAGTTTCGAGAGAACGTCTTCTTTATTTATTAGTTGTATTTGTTTACAATTCTTGCTGCCACATCAGCAATTTGTGCTTATGTTTACACTTTTTTGGGCGTGAGTGCGATGCGCAGCTTTAATTGAATATTGTTTACAGTAATGAATGCGATGCGCAGCTCTTAATAAATGGCTATTGTGCTTTTGTTTATGATTATTGAATTTGAGTGCGATTGGTAAACTGTCGCGTTGTTTATTTTCTTTATACTTTAATTACGATCTGGGGCCGTTGTTGTCCTAATGCAAAAATAGTGTTAGTGTCGACGAGAATACGTCACTTCCCTTCCCTTAAAGAGAAGCCTATGCTTAGGCTGGAACTGTTGGATATAATGTGGGCAATGGATTTTGTAGCATTTCTATTTCTTGTGATGCATTTTGTAAATTGTCTGATAATGCAAGAATTGTTGAACTTATAATTACAATAATAATATAAAGTGTGTTATTATTTTGTGATATTAGTTTTATAACGTCATTGTGTTTAATAGGCTTAATCTTAGTTATATTAAGTGGTGAATATAACGGTGTAAGGTCTATTTCTGGTTGTAAATAATTTTCTATTAAGATAATGTTTTCAATTTCAAATCTGCATTGTGTAGCTCTTACAATTTTATTTCCAGTTATTGTTATGTTACTATTTAGTTTTTGACAATTTTGGATAATGGTAGTTTCAGTTAAGTTCCATGTTAATATTATATTGGGCTCGACATATTTAATCATTTCTTTTGTGGGTATTGGTATAAAGTTACAAATTGGATTCTTGCGTTTAATTATATTGGTGACACATTCATTATTTATTTTTTCATTATTTTGATTATAGATTTTGTTTTTATTTTCAAAGTAAGATTGAGTATCTGAGTAGTCTAACTGATAACCATTTGGGTCAGGATAAGGGACTATTTTAATAGTGTTAATTGACTTTTGTTTAATTGGTATGTGTGATATAATGAGTATTTGATTATTTTTATGGTTAATCCAAGTAGATGTTTTGATTAATAATATATTGTGGCTGTTAACATTTTCCAATTTGTCATAATTCAGTAGTTTTGGGTTAAACAGTCCGAGTCGAGAAAGTTGCATACCCATTTCTAGGTCTTCTACATATTCAATGAATTGCATGAGTTCGTATGTAAGTGTCGATACTATTGCGATTATTTTCATATTGTTTAATTTGATCGATTCTGTCATTTATCAAACTTATTACATCATTTAATTCATGAAGTTTAATTGAATTTTGTGCAAGTGTTTCTAAATTTTGCTGAATTTCTACTTTATCGTTTTCGTCGAGTGTTCCAAAAGATATTTGTATGCGGATCCACTATGTTAAAAGTCCTCGTTTCTGTCTGTTTTCTTGATGTAGATTTATTCCAGTTATTTCTTTAAGTAATTTATTATACAAAAATTTGATTCTTAGTGAGTCAGGGTTATTGAGTACCTTATTACCTAAATATGTAGTTATTGTGTCAATTTCCGTTAGATTTATTATTAAGCAGTGATGCTCAAATGCTGATGGCATTTGAATTGGTTTACTTGAAAATAGAAGGTAGCCAAGATTGGTATCGATATTGTTTATTTGAATTTGTTGAGTGTAGCCTGTGGTGATTAACAGAAGCAATAACATCACTGTATACCAGGGACCTGTGGGATTGGAACTTGATTAATTTTTTTTTGTTTCTTAAACTGTGTTTTGTAATAGTGGGTAACTCTATTTCTATTAGTGATTTTAAAATGGTCAGAATCTGTTTGTTCTACGTTTTTTGTTTTCTTTAAAGGGATTTTCTAATTTTCCTTTCTGAAGCGGACCTTTCCTATATCTAGTGTCAATGTCGTATTCCAGGAGATCAGTATTTAGTTAGTTAATTTTTATTTCTTTATTATTTTGAGTATTTAGTATTGGTTGTCCAGCATAAAGGAATATGTGAGCAGGTGTCTGTCCGGTAGTGTCATGCTTAGTTTTGTGATTGTATATGTAGAGAATTGATTCTATTTTACTTAAATTGGTTTCTTTGTCGTTGGATGATTTAATTATGCGAATTTTCTCATTTATGGTTTTATGGAGTCTTTCTACGTCAGCTATGCCTGTTTTTTGCTGTATTAAGTTGTAACTCAATGCCCTCACTCTCGAGCCATCTTTTGAGAGCCAAGCTGGAGAATGCGCCATCTCTGTCTGCCTTTAACAGTGTAGGTTTGCCCAATTGATTAAATATGCGCATAAGTGCATTTTTTGCATTCTATCCAGTCCTTTGTTTTAATTTGTTCAAGAGTGGAAAATTTCGAATAAACGTCTATGCAACTAACGTAATGTTTACCTTCACAAGAATAAATATCTATCACAAATTTTTCGCGACAATGTTCAGGTTTGGGTGTGATTTTAAAAGGCATTTTTGTGTCTCTATGTTCTGTTTTAGCTAAGTTGCACACGTTGCATTCATTAATTATGTTTTGAATTAACAGTTGGCTATTTGGAAAATAATGATTTTCTTTGAACAATTTAGTCATTTTTTTGGATACAGGGTGTAGAAGTTTTTCATGAGATTCCAGTATGATTTCTTTGAATTCGGCATATGAGTTTACATTTTTTAATAGGCTCAGACTACGGATCACCTTAGTATGTGAGGTATTAATGATTTCCTTGTGGGCGCTTTGTATGAGTTCAAAATCACCATCACTCACGATGTACATGGTAACATTTTTGTGAATAAAATGATCAAGTAAAAATTGTTTAGCTTTTACAAGGGTCATTTCATCGTAATGGATTGTGGTTATTGAATTGCCAAATATAATTGAATGTTCTACCTTATTTTGATCTGATTTTATGAAAATTATTTGTCGCTTTGATATATTTATTGGTTTTTCTGTTAATTGAATAAGATCACTACTGTCGTCATCTGCACTGTGTTGGGTGGCTTCACCGAAATGATTTTCTTCAATTTAATTCTAGACAAAGCGTCGGCAATTGTATGTTGTTTTCCTTTAATATATTCAATTTGAAATCGAATTCGGCCAATCTAATTCTCCATCTATGTAATTTAGCATTTGGTTCTTTCAAAGTGTGCAACCACCGGAGGGGTTGATGGTCACTAGCTATTTGGAAATGTCTTCCAAGTAAGTAATGACGAAACGTTTTTGTAGCCCAAACTATGGCGAGTAATTCTTTTTCAATAGCACTGTAATTTAATTCATGTTCGTTTAAGGTTCTGCTTATGAAAGATATTGGATGACCATTTTGAGAGAGAACAGCTCCAAGAGCTAAATTACTGGCATCTGTGGTTAATACAAATTTTTTTTCGAAATCAGGAAGTTTTGAAATTGGGTCACTTGTTATTAAAGCTTTAAGTTTCTCAAATGCTTGTACATATTCGTGGTTTTTAGTGTCTAATTTAGCTCCTTTCTTTAAATATCGTGTCATAGGTTTTGCTACGTCAGCGTAATTTGGTATGAATTTTCGATAAAACCTGTTAGTCCAAGGAATGCTCTAATTTCTTTTATTTTTGTTGGAATTGGGTATGAAACTATAGCTTCTATTTTAAGAGGATTTGGTTTAATTCCATCGGGAGTAATGATATGGCCAAGGAAGTTTGCTTCCTTTTCCAAGAATTCGCACTTGTCTAATTGCAATTTTAGATTTGCTTCGGATAATTTATTGAAAACTAATTGTAATGAATTTAAATGTTCATCCAGAGATGTAGAAAAAACAATTATGTCATCTAAGTAAACTAGACAATGTTTATTAAGTAATGGTCGAAGTATATTGTTCATGCATCTTTGAAATGTAGAGGTGCGTTTCTTAAACCAAATGGCATACGGACGTATTCGTAATGACCATTTTTTTGTAGAAAATGCAGTTTTTGGTATGGATTCTGGGTCCATTTCTATTTGATGAAAACCTTTAGCCAAATCAATTGTTGTAAAATATTGACATCTTCCTAATTTACCAGTATTTCGTCCATGTTGGGTATGGGGTATCTATCTGGTATGGTTACTTCATTTAGTTTTCTAAAATCAATTACTAATCTGAATTTCGTTTTACCTGAAGCGTCAGGCTTCTTAGGTACAATCCAAGTGGGGCTATGATACGATGAATTACTTTCTCTAATTAATCCTTCTTCAAGCATTTCCTGTACCTGTTTTTCAACCTCAATTTCATGCATTTGTGCTTGTGGGTACTGTTTTGTATAAATTTCGGAGTTATGTGTAGTATTAATTACATGTTTTATTGTATTTGTAAAAGTTAAATGATCTCCTTCTTTATATTGAAGATTTTTGAATTTATTTAAAACTTGTTTTAATTTAAAACTTTCCTCTTAATTGAGATTGTTAATCGAAATTGTTCAAAATTTAAATTTTTAATTGATATGAAATCTGATTTTACTATTTTTTGTACATTAAAAGCTTGATCTTTATGTGGACCTGAATTAATTAATGTGTAAGTTTTTCCAAAAGTATAACTGTTCGATTTTTGTAATTTATAACAGCTTGTGCAGTATTGAGTAATTTTCTGCCGATTAACAAGTCATAATCGTTAGAAAAATTATGTAAATAGAATTTCTGAGGAATTTTTATTATGTTATTAGTGGGTAAGATAACTGATTTGTTTATTGTTATAAGACCGTTTGATGTTTGAACATCACATTTTGTGTTTTTGATCGGAAGGAAAAAATATTTTCTCGTATCATGTTAATTGTGGATCCTGTGTCTATAAGGCATTTGTATTTATAACCTTTGTATACTATTTCTAAATATTGGTATTGTCCGGGGCTGGTAACCGAAAATTTTCATCAGATTCAAATTCGATTTGATTATGTTCAACTGGTTCCTCGTGTTGTTCTTGGTCTTGGTACTGGTTGCTGTCAAAGTACTCTTGTTCATGGTTCGATTCGTTGGTTTGGTATTCTTGAGCATCTTGTAGTCGTAACTCGTCAACAGACATTTTGTTTGTTCACTGTCCGATGGTCTAAGTCGTTTGATTGCTGGTCTTGGATTAAGGTTGGAATTGTTAAACATTGGTGATTGTTGTGATGTTTGAGGAAAAGGATTTCTATTCGACACAGGTGATTGTGCATTCACGATTTTATTGGAGTTAAATTGATTATAACCAGACATCATAGGTCTTTGAATCAAAGTTTGAGATGCATAATTTGGTCTGGGTGAGTATTGTTGTGGTTGATAATTTAGTTGTAATGGTTGAGAATATTGTGGATATCTTGGTTGATAGTTAGGTTGATATTGTGGATATCTTGGTTGATAATTAGTATGATTAGTTGAATTTGAATTGGGATATGGATTTTGGGTTTTATTTTTATCTTTGTTTCTCACTATATTTGTATGTACTAAAGAGTGTATTTTCTTCGTAAATTCCTTCATTTTGTGCAACGCTTATAAGAGTTCTTAAATCTGTGATATTGTGATGTACCAAAATGGAAAAAAGGGTTGGTGGTAGTTTTCGAATTAGTATTTTAATGGATTCTCTTATAGCCTGCAGGTAAATTACAAGGTCTGTATTGTTACCTTCTAGATGTAATTTTGATATTAATAGTTGACGTCGTTTCTCAGCCTCCTCGCAGAATGCTCGCAGATTTCCTTTGTAAGGCGTCTCACGGAAGTTCTCTAGTAGCTTGTAGTTTGGTGTCTGCGGTTTGAATTCGTCAATTAATCTCTGCTTCAGGGTGGGCCAATCTTCGATGTTTGGCAATCCCAAGGATCTAGTTACGTGTCCATCAAGATTCCGTTCAATTGCTCCGAGAAGAATGCGCTGCTGTCGTACGTCGTCCGTCTGATAGAGGGATAGTATGTAGTCAACTCTACTGACGAAGGTGTAAAGCGATGCTGGTTCTCCAGTAAATACAGATATGTCCTTGAATTGTCGTCGGGCTTCAGCCAGATTACTGTCGTTTAACGGTGTAAGCCGTGTTGGGGCGATAATTGGTTGAGCCATTATATTTTATTTATTTATTTCTTTTTAAGTAATTGTTTCTCTCTTTTTTTTTTTATTTTAATATGTTTCACTTAATCTTTAATTTGTTCTTTGATTTTATTTTTCACTTTATTGATTATTATTATTTTTTTTCTTAACTTATGCTTCACTTAGTTTATCTTCTTTTGTCTTTGTTACTTAATTCAATTTTATTTTATATTTTTACTTAAAAAAAAAAAAAATTTTTGCTGTGCCGTTGGACTTATGAGCTTTTTTAATAGTGCTTCAATTGTTCCTTCCACCTTTTATGGATAACCGAATTGGATTTATGATTCTGGTTGAAGTACTCGAGCGGATTTATGCGATTGTGAATGTTAAAATTTAATTTATTTTTCACTCGCGGTTCTTTTTTTTTCGGATACTAAAAAGTATCCTACCGGCTGCGCCAATTAAATAAAGGTTGTGTTGAGTCAAACTAATGAGCGGGCTGCGTAGCCTAAGATCAACGCTAATAAAAATCCGATTAAAGAAAAGACTTCTAAGTTTCGAGAGAACGTCTTCTTTATTTCAGTATCAGCTTAAGACTGAAATGACAATGCAGAACAAATCTTACGTCTACTTGGTTAGTTGTATTTGTTTACAATTCTTGCTGCCACATCAGCAATTTGTGCTTATGTTTACAATTTTTTGGGCTTGAGTGCGATGCGCAGCTTTAATTGAATATTGTTTACAGTAATGAATGCGATGCGCAGCTCTTAATAAATGGCTATTGTGCTTTTGTTTATGATTATTGAATTTGAGTGCGATTGGTAAACTGTCGCGTTGTTTATTTTCTTTATACTTTAATTACGATCTGGGGCCGTTGTTGTCCTAATGCAAAAATAGTGTTAGTGTCGACGAGAATACGTCACTATATATATATTTTTATTATTATTATTTTTTTTTTTAATTTGTCTGACTTTCATCTTTTTTTATTCTTCTTTTAATTTTTGATTTGTGAATCTTTTGTTTTTTGGTTGTGATAAGGGTTGGACCTTTGTTTTAGTTTAATATATTTAATAAGTGAAGAATCTGTACAGCTTTGAGTACTTTAACATCACATGGTTAGATTGTGTAAGTGGAACCAAACGTCAATTCTTTATGACGATTACATATATTGATGTGTTTTTAGAATTGTGTTGTAGTATAGAGGTGGGTAAGCGCTATTGGCGCCTCATTGTTTTGGCAAATCCTTGACTCTTAAGACGCCTCAAAGGTCTAGCCGGAATTAGATTTCGAGCAAGTAAGCTGCGGTGCCCCAGAAGTTTATCTCTGTATCTGCTTGTATGCCTACTAATCTGCTCATCCACAGTAAACAGCTTTAGGTCTCTGTGAAGAGTTGAACCGCGTACATACCAAGGACAATCAGTTATATTTCTAAGGACCCGATTCTGCAGTACCTGAATCCGTTTATAATTTGATTTGGCACCGATCCCCCAGATCTGAATTCCGTAAAGCCAGATTGGTAAGATACAATGCACGTATACCGCCCTTTTGCATCTAAGCGGCATGGTACTCCTTCTATTGATAAGCCATCGCAATTGCTGGATCCTCATGTTACATTTTTTAACCGCAGACTTAAGATGTGGTCCAAAGGTAAGTCGCTTGTCTAGAGTAATGCCAAGGTATTTTGCTTGCGACGGCTGCTCCAGAGTAATACCCTCAAGCTGGATTTCAGGGATTGTTATTATCAGTCTCTTCAGTGTGAAGCATGGGTTTGTTGTTTTTAGCGGATTGACTTTCATGTTCCACCGTTTGCACCAAGCTGTCAGAGCAACAAGATACTCCTGCAAGCCATGAGCTGCTTCTATTCGACTTCTGGAATTGTAAATTACTGCGATGTCATCTGCATAGGTCGCAATGAGGGCCTTAGAGGGAGTCTCCTTATGTTGGCTATTGGGTCTAGGTATATCAGCAACGGCCCAAGCGCACTGCCCTGTGGTACTCCTGCTTTCATTGGGTAGCTGTTAGAATATGTATCCCTAACTTTGACTTTAAACTTCCGACCTTCCAGGTATGATTTTAAAAGTCCATAGTAGGGAGCTGGTAGGAAGCTTTTGATTTTACAAAGAAGGCCAACGTGCCAAACCTTGTCGAAAGCTTGTTGCATATCAATAAAAACCGCATTGGAGTACTCCAGATCATCAAACGCTTGTAGGATATGCTTAACCAATCTGTGCACTTGTTCTATAGTACCATGCCCACCTCGAAAACCAAATTGATGATCAGGCAAGATGCTATTTTGATTCATTATCACAGTAATTCTCTTAGCAATTAATTTCTCCCACAACTTCGATAAGGCTGGTAAGAGACTGATTGGTCGATATGACTCAGGGTCAGCCTCTGGCTTACCTGGCTTGTGAATCATGAGAATCGCTGCTAATTTCCATTGCTTTGGGAACACTTGCACTCGAAGAATAGCACTAAAAATTAATGCTATATATATGATTGTTCTTGTGGGCAAGGCCTTCAGAGTGGAGTAGCATATCCTATCAATACCCGGTGCTTTATTATTAGGCAACGATTGAATGATTTCAGATATTTCCTCAGTCCTTATGGGCTTAATAGGCAATGACATCTGCAGTGGTGTCTCTAAACTCTGATGAGTTTCACTGGTCTTTTCAGCCGAAGCAAAGTTGTAAGGACTAAAAGCGATCCTCCAGATGTATACCGAAAGCATTTGACTGCTCCAATTCATTTTTTGCAAGGTTACCGCCACGACAACGTATTGGAACCTGTCTAAGGGGTTGTTGCTTGAGCGACTTAATGCACTTCCATAGAGAGTAGTTTGCATCAACGGTGTAATCCTTTGTCATGTAATACTTGATGTTTTGTGAATCTAGGTGTAAGCTTATTTCTTCTATTTTCTTTTCTATATATTACATCATTCTTTTCTAAGCGTTCCGGATCTTGCCTGTCGTTATTCAACTTACTGATTCTAATTTTCATTTTTCTTTCAACTTCATCTTTAATCTCGGGATATATTACTTTCTGAAACTCATTAAGTTTTTGGATATAGTCATGTTCGTTGTTAAAGATCGTCTCTTCGTTAAACAAATGTGGTCTACCGTAAAAAATCTCATATGGAGTGTATTTAGTGGTGGAGTGAATAGCGTTATTATATGTATATGTATTTGAAAATTTGTCTATAATTGTTAAAATTATTTTGCTATTGATACTTTACAAGTCGATGTGTATTATTTGCTTAGGAAAATTTGGGATTTCTGTTTTTGAGGTTGTCTATCGTAGTTTAAGTTTTGACAAATATCACAGCTATTAATTAATCGGGACGTTTGTTTTTTAAGTTGTGGAGAATATATTTCCCTCTTTAAATGAGCTACCGTTTCGTCTATGCCTCTATGGTTATTATTTATATGATAATTTTGTATTTCTAAAATTAATTCTTCAATACTTTCAATGTCTTTCAATATGGTAGTAGCTCTTACGATTTTGTAAAGATTTGTTGGTAAGAAATATTCTTTTAATACATCTCGAACGATAGTGAAAATGTCATCTGCAGCAAAAATAGCGTACGCTTTATTTGGTTTTAATATTGTTTTAAATATTTCTGTTATTTTTTTATTATCAAATGAAATATCCGTGACTATTCTCCTTACTTTATTTTTGAAAGGAGCTAAGGTTACTATTTGAGAAATTGTATGAATTTTAAATATTATCTGCATCTTATATTCGTTAATTGGCTTATTTACGGTTAAAACTGTGTTTGAATTTTCATTACAGTTATTTTTTATAGAAATGTGGGTATGTGCTTCTGCTGATATGCGACTAAGTGAATCTGCAACAACATTTTCAGTACCTTTTTTATATGAAATTTCATAATCATATTCTAAAAGTTGCAGTTTCCACCGAACCAATTTAGAATTAGGTTCTTTAAAATTCATTAGCCACGTTAGTGGTTTGTGATCAGTGTTAATTTTAAATTTTTGGCCATATAGATAAGGGCGGAAATATTTAGTAGCCCATATAATGGCTATCATTTCTTTCTCAATGGTTGAATACTTCAATTCAGTGTCTGTAAGTGTGCGACTAGCAAATGATACTGGTTTTTCATTGTTAGGTGTGCCTTGAGAAAGGACTGCTCCTATTGCCACATTACTTGCATCTGTCGTAAGAGTAAAAGTTTTTGAAAAATCCGGATATTCTAACAATGAATCATTACATAATAAATTCTTACAATCTTCAAATGCGGATAAGAAATCTTTGCCAATTTTGACGGAATCTTTACCTTTTAATTGTTGCGTTAAGGGTTTTGTGATTGTAGCAAAATCTTTAATAAATTTTCTGTAATATCCGAGCAGACCTAGAAATGATTTAATTTGATTTCTGGTCTTTGGAAGTGGAAATGATTTTATGGCACTAATCTTTTTTGGATTTGGTTTGAAAAATTATGAACTTCCATATAAGTATGATTATTTTCGGCAGTATAGAGTCCACCTGATATTACAATGTCTTCAGAAATAGTTGTGGTTTCAATCAAGAAGATTCCGTTTGCTACGCTTACTGGTAGATGAATGATCTTTTTTGATTCCTCTTCTATTGTATATACAACAGAATTTGATTTCTCTTCTAGCTCAATATTTATATCTGAAGTCTTTGTTTTAAGTATCTTTAATGGAATGTTTACAATAGCGTTTATTTCTTGCAAAACATCTATCCCGATAAGTCCATCAAAGTATGGGCGAAAATCAAATAAAAGAAATGAGTATTGTGACCAATCAGAGAATTCGCTGAACAAAGGAAAGGATTTTATTAAGTACTGTCTTAATGACTATTGGAATATATAATTTAATTTGATTTTCATTTTGAATATACTTAGGGTTAATAAAGGAAAAGGTAGCACCAGTATCTATAAGGAATTTAAGCGCTTTATCGAAAATCTTATTTACCATAATATATGGTAACTTGAACTTGTTATCTCTATTTATTAGGTATCCGGTCTGTTGTCTGAGGCTTTTGGTGGAAAATTTGCCGCCTCATTATAATTGTGCATTTGTGCTTGTTGATCGGCATTACTTGTAAAATTTCTTGACTGATAGTTGTTGGTTTGTCTATTGGATTGTTTCTGTTGATTGTTATACTTATAGTTATTATCTTTTGGCATAATTGCTAACATGTTATTTCTTTTGTGGTTATTATGAATATTTGTCGTAATCGTTACGATAACTCTTATAGTAACGTCTTTCGTCATTTCCGTTATTGTCGTTTCTATCGTAAGTATCGTCACTACTACGTTTATGACTACGTCGTTCATCATTTCCTTGATTTTGCTTATAATCTATACTTCTAGTATAAAATTGTCGGGTTCCTTTTTTGTTTTTTACCCGGTGTCTTCATATTCTTTTGAGCGAAAAAAGTTTCTTTTTTTTTTAACGCCCATTCGAAGGCCTCCCGAAGGTTGGTCAGTTTCATAGATCTTACTGTAGCTCTAATGGGCCCTGAATTCCTGTTAAAAATGATTTGAGACATATGTCTGCAAACAGTTTTTTTTGTCTTAACCACGATCTGCTCCGATTCTGTGGTTTCCACTATTCTGAATAGTGCCAGTTTAATTTCAACGACTTTATCACATAATTGACGTAAAGAATAACCCTCCTGCACAGAATTGTGGAGCTCGAACATAAGAGTGGGTCCATCTCTCTTGTCCGCGCAATGAAAAATGAGGGCGTCCTTAATCTCTTCCCAATTAAGACTGGCTTCAGATTCGATGATGCCTTCGCTAGCCTTTCCTTCGATTTTATTTCGAATCGATCTTAAAAGTAGCTGACCATATGGCGTTTTACTAGTGCCACTAATCAGTGCAAAATTTCCTCCACATTAGTTATAAATTCATGTAATGTTTTGGATTACCATCGTATACAGGTAAAAACGAATTGCGTCAGGTATCTTCAGTGTTGATAGAATATCAAATGGATTAACATTTTGCTCTCCTTGATTCGAAAAGACGTATTCTGATGAAAGAGTCGTAGATGGCCTCTGTATTTTCGGATACGCTCTGCAGGTGTTTCGTTCGACTCCTGGTGTTTGGAATATGGTTCTTTGCTCTACTCATGGTAGCTTCTATCTATTAATTAGAATTTACTATTAGTAATGAATATGTATTTTATTTTTTAAAGTTTCTGTGTAAAAAAGAATCACGATAGGTTTATAAATATATTGTTGTATTTGTTCTCAAACATCTTCCATAACACGTTCGATCGGTTTGAGCACATATTGTTGTCCTTAGTCTGTGAGTCGCACAGAAACACAGAACTAACTTCAACTGTCTCAAACATGTTCCACGACACGTTCGATCGGTTTGAGCTCATATTGTTGTTCTTAGTCTGTGAGTCACTGAAACACAGAACTAACTTCAACTGTCTCAAACATGTTCCACGACACGTTCGATCGGTTTGAGAACATATTGTTGTTCTTAGTCTGTGAGTCGCACTGAAACACAGAACTAACTTCAACTATCTCAAACATGTTCCACGACACGTTCGATCGGTTTGAGCACATATTGTTTTTGCATTATTGCTTTGCGTGTCACTTCGCATTGACTATTGTTGTATACATATGTACATATGCACACAAATGTATATAGGAACTGTTCGTACGAAACGAACGGTTCCGTTATCCAGTGTTGTTCACTCATTTCGCATTCCAAAAAGACACAAACGGAATTTACATAAGCAAATCTTTAAATTTGCTTCACTGATATATATATATAGAATATATGTTTTTTTTTTTTTTTTTTACTTTCGTTATTATTCTGTGTGTTTTCACTCGGAATTAACATTTTTATAATGTTATGTCCGCTAAATATGGAACAATAGGTAAAGATATGGCTGCGCCAGTTACCAATATGTTTATAACACTATTGATGTAGATGTTCCTTGTTGCTTTGCCAATTCAAAGAAAAATGCACTTCTGTTTACTTTTTGTCTTCTTTTATTTTACAAACGTCTGCTTACTCGCAGTGTTCACATTTGACTGAGAAACGAAAAAGAAGCCACATCGCGATTCTGTCTTCTCTTGTCTTTCTTATAACGGTTGTTGTCGATTGTGTCCAGTCGTGTCGTATCTCTTCGAGTTTTGTTGTATACTTAGCATCTGTACGAATAGGGTAGAGAAGGTAACTCGCGCACTGTTTGTAAAATATACAAAGAAATGCAATATTTTAATAGCAAAAACACGTAGTTTGACACTTGCACCAGTAATAACACACTACACAGTATTAATGTTAAAATAGGTACCTTTAAAATACAGTGAGAATTACAGAATTCAAGTGATTTAATAAGAGCAAAATTAGACACGTCTATCTTGTACAACAACCGATGTTTCCATGATAAGTAAACATGATATTTTTATTATTGTTTATAATTGTTTGCGTCAGATGGCAACGCCAAGCAGCTGATCCGTCTGCTCCACACGATACTCCCCACGATAGTATCGACACCCGTCGATCGGCTAACGTGGAGTTAGAGCACCACTATTTTTTTCTTATATGTAAAATTAATCTCGCAAGTCACCCCCGACAAGCTATAGTTTTTTTCACTAAAACCCAAAAACCTGCACAAACTCTTGAGCCCCACAAAGAGAGTGCCAAATAAAGTCCCAAAATATAAAACCGAGTACAACCCTGCATTTTACTTTATTTTATACCCACTCCAACACCCCCTCTTCGCAGTCGAACAACATACGTACATACAATACGTACATACAACAACAGCAACAGCGACAGACAGACACACTAAGGATTCTTCGCCGCCCACTACAACATTTGGTCCTTCGAGCCGGATAATCCGCTAAGAATATCCGTTCGTCAGCACCGGCTCGCACCGCGGAATTTATCCTAATTTGACGTTTATCGGTACGAAAGTAATTCTTTCACTCTTGCGACCGTTCGAGTTTGTTTCTTAACTCAAGAAGAACAAAACGAAAGCGACGTCGACTTTGAACAACAGGCATTTCTCCCATCCAATCCCTTTCCGCGCCAACCGGGGACGATAGATCATGTCTCATCAGTGTCTCAACCGACCCACAAGAGAGATTTCAACTCTCTATAACCTACAAGTACGTCGTGACCACTTGTGGCACAAGAAAGAGTCCGAATACGTTGCGCCCGGGTTCTTAATCCGAACGATCCAAGTGACGGCTTTCTGGCCATGGAATCCACCTATGAGCACTGCTACTCTATTTATGAGCAGTGTGTTGCTCAACTGAGTCAGCAGATTGACGATGCGGCGAATCTGCTACGTCCTCCGGTCACTCCAGCTCCTCCTACTGTAACCTCTAGCGGCTGTCGTCTCCCCGCGACACTGAGGTGTTCATCGACGGGACTACACCAAGTGGCCCACGTTCCGGGATCTCTTCACCGGCTATCTATGTCAACAATCCGCAGTTAACACCAGTCGAAAAACTATTCTACTTTAACTCCAAGATTAGCGGAGAGGCCAAGGCCACCGACACCAAGTCCCCTTTAACCAATGAAGGCTTTAGTTCGGCATGGGATGCTCTTTGCGATCGCTTTGAGCATAAGCGGCTGCTGGTAAACAGGCAGTTGAAGATTCTCTTCAACTAATCTCCTTTTACTTCCGAGACAGGAGCCGCCCCCAAAGGATTGCAGAGTACAATCCAGGGCTGTCTGACGGCCTTAGACCACTCGGACGTCTCGACGGACAACTGGGATTGCTACTGGTCTTGCTCTGCTCCTCCAAACTCCCAAAGGCGATCCATGCACTCTGGGAGCAGACCTTGACGAATAAACACGACATCCCAGCTTGGCAAGATATGAACAAGTTCCTCAGTGAAAGATATCTCACTTTGGATGTCATATCTTCCGCCCCGAGCAGACAACATCTATAAATTAGTCAGTCCAAGACCACCCCTAGGAATTCAGGGCCTGTGCGGATTCAATCCTTCGAATCCAGCGTCAAGGTGAAGGCTCAAAAGTGCGATCTCTGTTCCAAAGAGAAATACCCAGTTCGAGTATGTCCCAAGTTCCTGGACATGTCGGTGCCCCAAAGGTACGCTTACATTGCTTACATTACAATTGTTTCATGTGCAAACGGGGGCATATTACACTATTACATGGTGACGGCTCACCAACCAATACCACTTCGGCTGCCTCCACCCAACCTGCCAACGCGCGAGGAGTCTTTCTAGGCACTGCGTTGGTACCAATATGTCATGCAGGTGTCACATATCCCGCAAACGCGTTCCTCGATTCTGGGACTCATAGCGACTCAGCAACCTCATTCGGTTGCCTTTCCACCGCTACAATGGATAGACCACACGGGAACATTGAATTAGGTCATTCAAGAAGCACAGCGCTTGCTCAATTCTTGAGAAGCGAGGCTCGTCTGTCTAAAGACCCACCTTTAAAGGAACAGTATGATGAGGTTATTAGGGAGTACTTGGTCATGGCCACATGCACTAAGTAGAATTAGTTGGTAACTCCACCAACTACTATCTACCTCATCACGCTGTTATTAAGCCTGACAGCACCACCACCAAGGTTCGCGTGGTGTTTAATGTTTCGTGTCCCAGCTCCAACGAGAAAGCCTGAATGATATCCTTCATTCGGGACCCGATCTTCAGTCCGATTTGACCTGCATATTCTCAAGTTGCGGTTCTTCAAGTTGGTATTCAATGCGGAACATCGAGGACTTTAGTACCACCAAAACCGCTCGGTGACCGTTGGCGCGCAACTATGGACGAGTTTTATTTCGTCCCCTCCTCTGCTCCTCTGATTCGTTCCAACCCCCACTCACCAAACGAAGAGTTCTTGCCCAAATTCCAAGGATCTTTGATCCAGCAGGATGGCTAGCACCTGTCGTAGTGAGCTCCATGATGGGGATGAGCCCCTTCTAGCTGACTTGTTGACAAAATGGGATGCTTTCGTGTGCAGCTATTCTGCGACGTTCGGGTGCCTCGATGGATACGGTTCTGCCTCGAAGTAAGGGTTCAGTACCACATGTTTTGCGACACATCGCAAAAGGCACATGGAGCATCCGCTTATGTCCATACAGAAGACGATGATAGCATCGCCAACAGACCCCTTGCAGCAAAGACGCGAGTCACTCCAGTGAAGACTGATTACCTCGTCTTGAGCTTTGTGATGCCAGACGAATCGCTGTGGATGTTCTAAAAGAAGAGTTTTAATTAGTATTCGAATGTGTGTGTAATATGTATATTTATAAACAAAATGGGTTTTTGTTTTTTTAATGCTTTCCTCATGTTTTTCCTGTGCATGCAATGTCAAATAGGTTGATATGATCGCACTGAACTTATTAAGTCACCGTCTCTGAACTGCAATGGACAAACTACGAAATCGTTTCGACTTGCATTGTCTACCCAGTTCACGACATCGAGCTGCCTGACAAATTTACACTAAATGTTTACACAGTTCCTATAATATGTCACATGATGACATGCTACACGTGCGCCTTGTCGACCAGTGCACGAACCACGGAGACCAGCACACAACCATATCACACGCGCGAGTTACCTTCTCTACCCTATTCGTACAGATGCTAAGTCTACAACAAAACTCGAAGAGATACGCATACGACTGGACACAATCGACAACAACCGTTATAAGATAGACCAAGAAGGCTGGAATCGCGATGTGGCTTCATTTTCATTTCTCAGTCAAGTGTAAACACTGCGAGTAAGCAGACCGTTTGTAAAATAAAAGAAGACAAAAAGTAAACAGAAGTGCATTTTTCTTTGAATTGGCAAAGCAACAAAGAACATCTACATCAATAGTGTTATAAACATATTGGTAACTGGCCAGCCGTACTCTCACCTATTGTTCCATATTTGGCGGACATAAGATATAAAATGTATGTATGTATGTATTTAAATTATTAATTCCGAGTGAAAACACACAGAATAACGAAAGTAATAAAAAAAAAAAAAAAAAAAAAACATATCCTATATATATATATCAGTGAAGCAAATTAAAGATTTGCTTATGTAAATCCCGTTATTTTGTGTCTTTTTCGAGAACGATGAAATGAGTCAACAACAGTGAGATAACGGAAACGATCGTTTCCGTACGAACAGTTCCTATATACATTTGTGTGTGCATATGTACATATGTATACAACAATAGTCAATGCGAAGTAACACGCAAAAGCGATAATGCAAAAACAATATGTGCTCAAACCGATCGAACGTGTCGTGGAGCATGTTTGAGGCAGTTGAAGTTAGTTCTGTGTTCAGTGCGACTCACAGACTAAGAACAACAATATGTGCTCAAACCGATCGAACTTGTCGTGGAACATGTTTGAGACATTTAAGTTGGTTCTGTGTTTCAGTGCGACTCACAGACTAAGAACAACAATATGTGCTCAAACCGATCGAACGTGTCGTGGACATGTTTGAGACAGTTGAAGTTAGTTCTGTGTTTCTGTGCGACCTCAGACTAAGGACAACAATATGTGCTCAAACCGATCGAACGTGTTATGGAAGATGTTTGAGAACAAATACAACAATATGTTTATAAACCTATCGATTCTGACACAGAAACTTGAAATATAAAATACATATTCATTACTAAGTAAATTCTAATTAATAGATAGAAGCTACCATGAGTAGAGCAAGAACCATATTCCAACACCAGGAGTCGAACCGGAAACAACACCAGCGTATCCGAAAATACAGAGGCCATCGTAAAACGACGGGACGATCAATCATCTACGACTCTTTCATCAGAATACGTCTTTTCGAATCAAGGAGAACAAAAATTAATCCATTTGATATTCTATCAACACTGAAGATACCTGACGCAATACCTGTATACGATAGTAATCCAAAAACATTACATGAATTTATAACTAATGTGGAGGAAATTCTTGCACTGATTAGTGGCACTAGTAAAACGCCATATGGTCAGCTACTTTTAAGATCGATTCGATATAAAATCGAAGGAAAGGCTAAGAAGAAGGCATCATCGAATCTGGAGCCAGTCTTAATTGGGAAGAGATTAAGGACGCCCTCATTTTTCATTGCGCGGACAAGAGAGATGAACCCACTTATGTTCGAGCTCCACAATTGTGTGAGGAGGTTATTCTTTACGTCAATTATATGATAAAGTCGGTGAAATTAAACTGGCACTATTCAGAATAGCGTAAACCACTGATTCGGAGCAGATCGTGGTTAAGACAAAAAAAAAAATTGTTTGCAGACATATGTCTCAACTCATTTTTAACAGGAATTCGGGGCCCATTAGGAGCTACAGTAAGATCTATGAAACCGAACCAATCTTCGAGAGGCCTTCGAATGGGCGTTAAAGAAAAAGAAACTTTTCCGCTCAAAAGAATATGAAGACACCGGGTAAAAAACAAGAATATGGATCCCGACAATTTTTATACTGAAGTATAGATTATAAGCAAAATCAAGGAAATAATGAACGACGTAGTCATAAACGTAGTAGTGACGATACTTACGATAGAAACGACAATAACGGAAATGATGAAAGACGTTACTATAAGCGTTATCGTAACGATTACGACAATATTCATAATAACCACAAAAGAAATAACATGTTAGCAATTATGCCAAAAGATAATAACTATAAGTATAACAATCAACAGAAACAATCCAATAGACAAACCAACAACTATCAGTCAAGAAATTTTACAAGTAATGCCGATCACAAGCACAAATGCACAATTATAATGAGGCGGCAAATTTTCCACCAAAAGCCTCAGACAACAGACCGATACCTAATAAATAGAGATAACAAGTTCAAGCTACCATATATTATGGTAAATAAGATTTTCGATAAAGCGCTTAAATTCCTTATAGATACTGGTGCTACCTTTTCCTTTATTAACCCTAAGTATATTCAAAATGAAAATCAAATTGAATTATATATTCCAATAGTCATTAAGACAGTACTTAATCAATTCCAATTACATAACAAGACTATTATTCCTCTGTTCAGCGAATTCTCTGATTGGTCACAATACTCATTTCTTTTATTTGATTTTCGCCCATACTTTGATGGACTTATCGGGATAGATATTTTTGTGCAGAAATAAACGCTATTGTAAACATTCCATTAAAGATACTTAAAACAAAGACTTCAGATATAAATATTGAGCTAGAAGAGAAATCAAATTCTGTTGTATATACAATAGAAGAGGAATCAAAAAAGATCATTCATCTACCAGTAAGCGTAGCAAACGGAATCTTCTTGATTGAAACCACAACTATTTCCGAAGACATTGTAATATTAGGTGGAACCCATTACTGCCGAAATAAATAAAAAATAATCATAGTTATATGGAAGTTCATAATTTTTCAAACCTGGACAAAAAATTCTGCTTAGATACATATTAGAAGTACAAAAACTGTAGAGATCAAGATTATTTTGAAGTCAACTTAATTCAAAAACCAAATAATGAAACGACATTCGATTATCAGGATTTCAATACTTATATACGAACTCAGCACCTTAATAATGAGGAAATTATCCAACTAAAAAAACTCTGCTTAGAATTTCCTAAGCTTTTTTTCAAAGATGGAAATACCTTACCTTTTACAAACTTAATCAAACACAGAATTAGAACCACAGACGAAATTCCCATTCACACTAAACCATTTCGTTATAGCCAAAAGCCTGCTGGAACAAAAAATAATTAGACATAGTTATTCTCCTTGGAGTGCCCCAACGTTCCTTGTTTCAAAAAAAAATTGACGCCTCAAATACATAAAAATGGCGATTAGTAGTAGATTATCACAAATTAAACGAGAAAACTATTAAGGACAAATATCCTATGCCTAACATCAATGATGTGTTAGATAGAATTGGCAGGGCTAAATATTTCACAGCATTAGAGATGCATCCGAAAGATACAAACAAGACGGCATTTTCCACAGAAGGAGGACATTTGAATTTGTAAGAATTCCATTTGGACTTACAAATGCCCAGCCACCTTCAAAGGGTTATGAATAATGTTTGGCCGACCTAAATGGCAAATGTTGTCTTATATATATTGACGATATAATAATATTTTCTGTATCTCTACAGGAACATATTAAAGATTTAAAAACAGTTTTAAAAAATTAAATAATGCTAACCTTAAACTGCAACCTGCAAAATCTAATTTTTGAGAAAGGAAATCGAGTATTTTGGTCACGTGGTTACGGACAAAGGAATCAAACCAAATCCAAAGAAGATTAGTGCCATAAAATCATTTCCACTTCCAAAGACCAGAAAACAAATTAAATCCTTTCTAGGTCTGCTCGGATATTACAGAAAATTTATTAAAGATTTTGCTACAATCACAAAACCCTTAACGCAACAATTAAAAGGTAAAGATTCCGTCAAAATTGGCAAAGAATTCTTATCCGCATTTGAAGATTGTAAGAATTTATTATGTAATGATTCATTGTTAGAATATCCGGATTTTCAAAAACTTTTACTCTTACGACAGATGTTAGTAATGTGGCAATAGGAGCATTCCTTTCTCAAGGCTCACCTAACAATGAAAAACCAGTATCATTTGCTAGTCGCACACTTACAGACTCTGAATTGAAGTATTCAACCATTGAGAAAGAAATGTTAGGCATTATATGGGCTACTAAATATTTCCGCCCTTATCTATATGGCCAAAAATTTAAAATTAACACTGATCACAAACCACTAACGTGGCTAATGAATTTTAAAGAACCTAATTCTAAATTGGTTCGGTGGAAACTGCAACTTTTAGAATATGATTATGAAATTTCATATAAAAAAGGTTCTGAAAATGTTGTAGCAGATTCACTTAGACCCATATCAGCAGAAGCACATACTCACATTTCTATAAAAAATAACTAATGAAAATTCAAACACAGTTTTAACCGTAAATAAGCCAATTAACGAATATAAGATGCAGATAATATTTAAAATTCATACAATTTCTCAAATAGTAACCTCAACTCCTTTCAAAAATAAAGTAAGGAGAATAGTCACGGATATTTCATTTGATAATAAAAAATAACAGAAATATTTAAAACAATATTAAAACCAAATAAAGCGTACGCTATTTTTGCTGCAGATGACATTTTCACTATCGTTCGAGATGTATTAAAAGAATATTTCTTACCAACAAATCTTTACAAAATCGTAAGAGCTACTACCATACTGAAAGACATTGAAAGTATTGAAGAATTAATTTTAGAAATACAAAATTATCATATAAATAATAACCATAGAGGCATAGACGAAACGGTAGCTCATTTAAAAAGAGGGAAATATATTCTCCACAACTTAAAAACAAAAGTCCCGATTAATTAATAGCTGTGATATTTGTCAAACCTTAAAATACGATAGACAACCTCAAAACTATCATATCAAGAAACAGAAATCGCAAATTTTCCTATGCAAATAATACACATCGACTTGTACAGTATCAATAACAAAATAATTTTGACAATTATAGACAAATTTTCAAAATTTGCAGCTGGATATACCATTCCGGCAAGAGATAGTCTGAATATAGTTAAAAGCCATGAGAAATTTCATTGCACTATTCAGCACTCCCAAAACTTGTCTGCGATCAAGGCGCAGAATTACGAGGAAGATTTTGCCAACAATATAATATGCAAGTACATTTCACGTCTTCCAACAATCATCTAGCAATTCACCAGTTGAGAGGTTACACTCTTTTTAACAAATATATCGCATTATAATAAATAAAAGGGAGAAAAACTGGATAATATTCATGAAGATATTCTTCACCGAAATGTTTATTACACATATAATAACGCTATTCACTCCACCACTAAATACACTCCAGATGATTTTTACGGTAGACCACATTTGTTTAACGAAGAGACGATCTTTAACAACGAACATGACTATATCCAAAAACTTAATGAGTTTCAGAAAGTAATATATCCCGAGATTAAAGATGAAGTTGAAAGAAAAATTAAAATTAGAATCAGTAAGTTGAATAACGACAGGCAAGATCCGGAACGCTTAGAAAAGAATGATGCAATATATAGAAGAAAATAGAAGAAATAAGCTTACACCTAGATTCACAAAACATCAAGTATTATGTTGTAGCGGGCGGGAATGTATTCCTGGGGTCTTAGGCTGCTGTTATATGTCCGCTGCTGTTGTATGTACGTATGTACATACGTTGATGAGCTGCGGAGTGAGGGGGAGTGTAGTTGGGGAAAACAAAACGCGGAGTTGCACTTGTTTTAAATTAACTGTTGCTTTATTTGGCAACTTTCGGTGGGGCACAAGAGTATGAGCAGAATTGAATTTGCTAACAAAAACAAAGTGTAAAGCAAGTCGGGGTGACTTGCGAGATTTTTTTTTACTTAATAGCTTAATGGCGATGGTCAACTCCACCATAGCCGATCGTCGGGTATCGATACTATCGATGGAGTGTCGTGGGAGCAGCCGGATCAGCTGCTCGGCGTTGCCATCTGACGCAAACACAAAGGTTCAACCCTTATCACAACCAAAAAACAAAAGATTCACAAATCAAAAATTAAAAGAAGAATAAAAAAGATGAAAGTCAGCCAAATTAAAAAAAAAAAAAAAAAAAAATTTTAGGCATTTTTACTCGAGTATAACTGCTTTGATTTTAATCATCTGTTGTGTACTCGAGTAATTTGGCTTTGATGCGGGTGATTGAAATGTTTGATGTGTTCAATGCACATCAAAGTAGTGCTTTGTCTGCATATGTATGTTATAAATTGTTTTAAAAGAAAATAAAGCAAAAGTAGAATTTGTAATAATAATTATTGCCATTTATTATATTATTTTTATATTTTTTATTATTTATATTTATTTATTGTTGACCAGAAAGACTATATTCACCGCTATTAATTTTTTCAAAGACAATTTTATTATTCTCCTCATTAGAAATTTATTTATTTATTTTTAATTATTTCTACTTATTATAACTTATAAATATAATATTAATTTCTATATTTTATTATCTAATTTATTTTGATTTTTATAAATTGAATTTATAAATATTATACTATCAACAGAGCCAGGCGCAAGCCTATTACGTTTCTCTGTTATTATGTGTGCACAAATACACCCACCATATGTGTTCTCGACGAGTACTACTCGTTGCAGACCTCTGGTGTACAGCAGAGAGCTGCAACGAGTATGATTAAGTATGAGCGAACACTCACGCCCAAACGGCAATCAAATCAATTCAAACGATTGGACGCAACAAGTTCGATTCAACTCATGTACTGCCAGCATCAGCTGATTTGATTTTACACGAAACGATGTTCGCTCGGCAATCACAATCAAGTACAAGTTATGCTGCTTAGGCTTGCATCAAACCATTTGATGCGATTCTTTCAAACGATTTATTGGGTCGGACTGTTGCTTAGTCATAATTGAAGGCATTTTTACTCGAGTATAACTGCTTTGATTTTAATCATCTGTTGTGTACTCGAGTAATTTGGCTTTGATGCGGGTGATTGAAATGTTTGATGTGTTCAATCACTGACCATATAACATATAGATGGGACATTTCATACAACGAAAACGGCCACGAAATTTCTTAGCGAGATACCCCAGTTCGATTGCCGACATACCCCAGTTCGAAGCGAACAGCTTCCGACAAGTTCGATCTCTCAATGAGCGAACCTATACTGAGTTAATAGCGTTTTGTACGTCGTTCAGGGCGGACGCTTCGTATAGAGCCCGCATTTACTCTCATGATCGCAGGTAGAAAGAGCAAATTTGCATGAGACTCTCACAGTGAGAGTCCCTCACAACCAATGCTGTTCGCTGTTGAGAGCTTGAATTGCAATGAATTGCAATTTGTATGGAATTACTAGTATTGCAGCTGCACTTTGTTATCGCATGAGTGCAGAGATTCGTAGTTAGTTATGTCGCTCAATAATAATTATATGGTGTTATATTTTGAAAAAAAAATATATATGGAAAATCAAATTTAAATGTATTGGCTATACTATAAATCTCATCATCCTTCAACTTTGCTTTCCATCCGATAACAATAATCGGCAATACTAGTAATTCCATACAAATTGCAATTCATGTATTTGTGGAAGGTCAGGCTATCAAATTGTCTTCCCAAGCATCAAAAGTCTTTCTCGAGCTAGAAATATAATTTGGCAATCGAGAAGAAGTCCCAAGCAAAGTCACATACATAGACATATAAATACATACAAAAGCTTATGCTTGTGTTTGTATATTCTGGCAGGCATTGATCTGGTGGGATAGCCCAATTCAGAATCTGCGACATGCAAAGAATGACAAAATAAAAAATTCCCAAGAAAAATAATGGCATGCCGCCTTGTAAACTTGTGCTACGCAACACAGGGTAAAGATCCGTCTTGCAGTGCGATGGGTCGGACCCGTCGCAGGTAGTGGAAAAAACTTTGCTGAGCTCGAACAGCAGCAAATTAAAAATATGAAATAGGCTGGGGACCCACACACAGCGATGAGTATGTGCACGCACAAGATGATGAGAGTGTATTTGTTGTCATAGCTATGAAATGAGCAACAGAATGAGAGAGGCAGGCAAGAAGGAAGCTCTCAACAGCGAACAGCATTGGTTGTGAGGGAGTCTCACTGTGAGAGTCTCATGCAAATTTGCTCTTTCTACCTGCGATCATGAGAGTAACATGCGGGCTCTATACGAAGCGTCCGCCCTAGACGACGTACAAAACGCTATTAACTCAGTATAGGTTCGCTCATTGAGAGATCGAACTTGTCGGAAGCTGTTCGCTTCGAACTGGGGTATGTCGGCAATCGAACTGGGGTATCTCGCTAAGAAATTTCGTGGCCGTTTTCGTTGTATGAAATGTCCCATCTATATTATATGGTCAGTGGTTCAATGCACATCAAAAGTAAGTGCTTTGTCTGCATATGTATGTTATATATTGTTTTAAAAGAAAATAAAGCAAAAGTAGAATTTGTAATAATAATTATTGTCATTTATTATATTATTTTTATATTTTTTATTATTTATATTTATTTATTGTTGACCAGAAAGACTATATTCACCGCTATTAATTTTTTCAAAGACAATTTTTTAATTCTCCTCCATTATTTGTAATTTGTTTATTTATTTTTAATTATTTCTACTTATTATAACTTATAAATATAATATTAATTTCTATATTTTATTATCTAATTTATTTTGATTTTTATAAATTGAATTTAAAAATATTATACTATCAATAGAGCCAGGCGCAAGCCTATTACGTTTCTCTGTTATTATGTGTGCACAAATACACCCACCATATGTGTTCTCGACGAGTACTACTCGTTGCAGACCTCTGGTGTACAGTCTTCATGAACACAATTTGACCGAACACCGGTTAGCATACAAATCATACATGTTTGAGTATGATTGAACTTCGGGTATTGGTTGCGTTCGTAAGAAAATCATGTATGGGCCGATTACTCGTGATTGAAACTTGTTCGACCTCATTGAGTTGGAAACGAAAAATTCAATACGCATACCCGAAGCAAACAGAATAAATCAAACAGAGTATGCATCAGAACTCGAGTATGAGCGAAAAAATTTTACTCGTTGCAGTTCTCTGATGCACGTGTCGTCTCCGTAAACGCATAGGAAAATATCGGCCAATCTTCGGGTTATCCTCCAAATTCCGGCAATTCCGGCAGCTTGAGAATAGCGATGAGTGACTCGACGTTGGATGATAGACCCCTGGAACTGTCCTCAATTGGGCGGATGTCATCTCCAATGCGGAAGTACCGCTTGAATGAATTCTACTCAAACATGGCGTGGCTAACATTTCACTCACTGATGACATCGCACTCATATTTCCACTCAAGTGTGGCACCACGTTTGAGTTCCAAATCTAACATGACGCCGCATCTGAGTTTACACTCAAATATAGCGTCACGTGTAGGTTTCCACTCAACATAGCGACTCACTCAAGTTTCCACTCAAACGGTTGGCCGCTCTCACTCATTCTGTACTGCTCTGTGTTTCTGGTTGCGTCACGCCCTGCGTTCCAGTGGTATCCAATCCAATCCGTGGGTCCCTCCGGCGTGATCGTGTTACTTTACTCATCGTAACACTCCAAATGGAAACTCTATAGCTGGGTGGGTTACAATTCCTAATTGCTCCACTTGGGTCCCAACGCAAGTATCCCTTACAGTCCTTAATAGAACTGCGAATAAAAGCGCCAATGTAGTTGCCCTACGAGGCAGGGGCGATTGTCAATTATGCAAGGGTGTTGCGCTGGCTTGCAACTTGTTTTATTCTATTAGAGGTTCCAATGAGAAACTACTTCGACAATGTTATAATTATCTTACCGCAGTTGTTTCTCCCGCCTCGACAAAGTACAAAGTGATCTTTTTATTCCTCTGCATGCTGCGACATGTTTATCTGAGTGTGCCCATAACACATTAATTCGAAATTACCCTTCTTAGGTAACAATCGATTATTCGATTAATACGACCCGCGACAAAATCAAAAGGATAATTTTTATATTTTCTTATATTGGTATTTTATTTAATTATAGATGGTATATTTAATTATAGATTATAAATTTTATTTTTTTTTTCTAAATATGTATGTGAATAAAAAATATAAAATCATAATAAAAATTGTTATATTTTCCAATAAATAATTTACAGTCTAATTATTTTAAAAAATAGCATAAAACTCCACATTTCAACGTACATTCAATAAGAGTTTAAAACAACAACATTTTAGCTCGCCGTTGCAAGGCTCGCCGAGCGAAAAGATTGAAAAATTAAAAAATTTGTTTAACAGGGCCAGACACACACACATTCAAAAGGATGTGTACGTACAAGAACGAACAAGCAACGAAAACTGGCAACGCAGCGTCCATGGAAAGACCCACAAGAAGCAAGATCTTTCAACATCATTGGATGGGGGCGTGAGAGTGGCGGTTAGCCTTCTCTTTCATCCTCATGAGAATAAGAATGATTGCTGCTAAGCGAAAACGTCCGGCTTCCTTCGGCTCCACTGAGACTCTTTGTAAAGGACGCTCAGCCTCTGCTGGGACGTCTCGTAACGACGGCGAGCCTCTGCTTGGACGCCTCTTGAGAAAATTTTGTGTCAAAAACGCTTGTGTGAAATGTCCGATCTATGTGTTATATGGTCAGTGATCAGACATACACCTAGCCGCACAAGTCTGCGTACACCCTGAAAAAATTGCGACATCATTTAAATTATTCAGACAATTATATTCATACATATTCTATTGGAATATGTATATTAATATAAGCCGTTTTAATTATCAATTATGTAAAAAAGAAGATCCTTTTGTTTATTATATTCATTAGTTATTTTCTTCACTTTATTTTGCTCAACACCACACCACATGTAAGCTCGTCAAAAGTCAGCAACGAAGAGAGAGAACAATGGCACTTCATTGTGACCATACGTTCAGTATTAAAAACTTAAATCTATCTTAAATCGATAAATGGTATTTTTGATAGTTGAATAGGGGTATTCCAACATTTTCCTAATTCTTTTCTCTAAAAAAACCTGTAATTCATTGTCTTTATTAATGTATTTTTTTAATTTTTTTATTGATTTCTTATAATTTATTTTTAATTTTAAACTTAACCCTACTAAAAAGTGTACACGCAAAAGTCTGCGCACATCTGTTTTAAGCTGCGTGATATCACTCATATAACACATAGATCGGACATTTCATACAAGCGTTTTTGATGTCCCAGCAGGAGGCTGAGCGTCGTCACGAAGTGTCTCAGCAGAGCCGAAGGCTGCCGAACGTTTTCGCTTAGCAGCAATCATTCTCATCCGGTCTGCTGCCGAGAGCACATGAATTGCGCATGAATGTATGTCTTTCAGGATCGTTAATAACAACAGCATATGAGCGAGAAAGCATTATGACCGCATATCGCCATGCTTCTCGCACTCGCAGAAATAAATTTTCAGACATCAGCAAGACTTCCAAACGAAAATCACGCATACATGTAAAGATATGTATACGCACAAGAAGCATGTATTTGTCTATTGCCTGTCTGGACAGCGAACTACGCATAAACACGAGCTCAAAATCAAGGGACATCATCAATGACAGTCGCAAGCAAACGAAACGGGGGTGGGTTGCTCACAACATCAATGACAAGAGTGGGAGTAGCATGGTGATATGCGATCTCTATTTTCTCGCTCATTAGTTGTTGTTGTCTGCGCTTCTAAAAGGCGTACATTCTTGCGCAATTCATGCTCTCTCAGCAGCAGCCCAAGTAAGAATGAAACGAAGAGTTCGGCTGCCTTCGGCTCTGGTGAGACACTTCGTAACGACGCTCAGCCTCTGCTGGGACCGCTCGCGTACGACGCTGAGCCTCTGCTGGGACCGCTCGCAAGAAATTTTTGTGAACAAAACGAGTATATGAAATGGGGTATCTATATGTTATTTGGTCAGTGCTTATAGCTTTGTTCATTTCTAATTGCTTCGTTTCTGAAATTGCTCATGCTTTCAAAGTCATTCGACCCTTTCCTAATCTGATATCCATATTAGCATCTTGACCTATCAGAAGTCTTCTGAATTAACTCATCCTCTGCGATGTATACTTGTGCAGTGACTGTTTTAGCATCGATAACAAAATCTATGATAATGGGTTCTGTTAATGAGCGGGTGCCTCCACAGATACCTCTTAGCTGCAAAAAACAATCGATCCGTTCCGCTTGTATTAATTGTGCAACTGACTTACGAACGATACTTGCTTGACTTCCTGTATCATTGAATGCTTGATATTGTTGAGATTGTGCGAAAATCTCTCATGTGAACCACTTATCTCGGTTCCTTGCTCCAAGTCGTCGTGCATTTGAGTCGCTCTGTTTACTGGTCTTAGTAACGGGCTCACTTTTCTTTGCCGTGCTGGACACTCATTTGCATAATGACCGTGTTGTCCAACATTTTTGCATAGTTTTTAGTTTTGCTGACTTATCATCTCGTTCTTGCTTAAGCTCAAAACTGTTGCGTCTGACTGGATCTTGCCTTGATGGTTGTAGTCGACTTCTATTAACGAAAAATACTTCTGCAGAGTCTCGCATCTGTTTCATTGTTGTAAAATTAATAGCTGCTGTTATATGTACATATGTACTTACGTTGATGAGCTGCGGAGTGAGGGGTGTTGGAGTGTAAAATAAAGTAAATGCGGGGTTGCACTCTGTTTAATATTTTGTTACTTTATTTTGACACTTTCTTTGTAGGGCACAAGAGTATGTGCAGGTTTTTGGATTTGAGTGTGAAAACAATAGATAGTCGGGGGTGACTAGCGAGATTTCTTTTGCTTAAATGAATTAATTAGTGGTGCGATAGCCGATTCTCAGGTATCGATCTCTCGATGGGGAGTATCGTGTGGAGCAGCCGGATCAGCTGCTCCGCGTTGCCATCTGACGCAAACGTCCCGGCCCCTTGCAACGCTGTTGCAAACAATGATACTCCTGGATTGGAGGCGACCGATGTTGGGTATAGTTGCCCGAGTCTTAGTCCTGCTGCTTTGGGGTACAGGGGAAGCAGTAAGCTTCGCAGCAGTCTTCCACTGGCAGTGCGATCGGCATCGGGGCGGATGCCGAGGCCTAGGCGGCCGCAGCTGAGACTCTACCGACTCGAGGTGCAATAATGAGTGGTGATCTCCTCCACAACTGTAATGAATGAATGGGCAAGAATGCTGATGGGCAAGACAATTCGGGCAGTACCGGTTGGCGAGTACAACCCCAAGCCTTTTCTTCGCAGTCAGCTGGAGGAATCGCTGACATTGACGGAGAGCGTGGAATCCCTTACATGAGCTTTTCTGAACAGTAGTCGGGGATGGCTGATAGGACAGAGGGTCTTGTGGGCCATCTTCCAAAGGCTGCTGCGCAAGGATTGTAGAGCGGTTGTCCTTGGAAACGCCTTCCTGGCGAGGACAGCGCCGATTCCTTTCGGTCGTAGAGGTTGTCTGTGGAGCTCTTGGATTCGCTGGAGGCAGGAATTGCTCAGATGCGGGAGCATCTCCGTACATTGGAGAGCAGTCCTTAGGAGGGGGTCCAGTCTCGGTGGGCCGCTGCTGTCGAGGACTCGCATTGATAAGAGTGATGCGAGCGGAGAGCGATGCGATCGACTTTGCCGTTGAAAACGGGCAGAGCAGAGTTCCGCAGAGATTCTCAGAGAGAGCGGCCCACGCTGAACAGAAGCCGTCGTTAGTCAGCGGAGAGCGTGCTACAATTGCCTTGTCCTCGCCACTTTTTTTAACGGTCAAATGGAAAAGCTTTTCTACAGGAGTCAACTGAGGGTTGTTGATGTAGATCGCTGTGAAAAGGTCTCGGAACGTGGGCCATTTGATGTAATCCCCGTGAAACACCTCAGTGTCGCAGGGTGGTAGTTGACAGCCAGTGGAACTGGCAACTGAAGGAGCGGGAGGAGCTGCAGGACGGAGCAGAGTAGATGCACGTTTAACTTTGCGTTTAGTTTTGTTTTAATGGATTTAAAAAACAATACTTAACTGAATATAAGCTTTGAAATTCACGCGGTGCGAGCCGGTAAAGACGAAAGGATATTCGTCCCGAAAGGATATTCTATCGAAAAGATATTCGCTCCGGCTCGAAGGACTTAATGTTGTAGTGGGCGGGAATGTATTCCTATATAGGTGAAAAGATTCTCGCAAGTCACTCTCTTGTGCCCCACCAAAAGTTGCCAAATAACGCAGCAGCTTATATAAAACAAGTGCAACCCCGGGTATTGATTTACCATCTCCTCTACCCCCTCACTCCACAGCTCATAAACGTATGTACATACGTACATACCAGAGAGCTGCAACGAGTAAAATTTTTTCGCTCATACTCGAGCAGGGGACACATAACAGCAACTGACCACTCAACGCAACAGCGACGAACAGCGGATTCTTCGTCGCTCACTATCATAGGAATCACACACCCAAGGACCCCAGGAATACATTCCCGCTCACTACAACAAATCTGCGATAGCAATCTTTGGGCAGAGGATCTCCCCTTGTTATAAAGAATGAAAAAATGAATCAATATGATTGGATATATGCATAAAATGGATAGAATTAATGAGAAAGTAGTAAACAAAGGTATTGGAAAGCTTGTAAAGCATAATCAGACTAAATAAATTAAAAATTTTGAAGAAATTCGTAAAGTTGTTGGCAAATCTCCATCTGAAAATATCGGCAAAAAGCCGATATCTCCTATGATGAACCCCAAAAGAGCAAATAAAGAGTCTTTAATATTGTCGGACAATAATAATGCAAATAACCGTAACCGTTTCGCCCTGCTGGATATGGAACTTGATGATAGTAATGAGTTGAACCCTGTAGAAACAGCTAATGTTCCAACAGAGATTACTACAGAGGAGCCTTCATCAAAAAAACCACCGCAAATTGTGGTAAATATTGCAAATCTCAATCATTTATTTGAAATAATTGGTGATGTTGCTGATTTGGTTGATGTTACTGTTAAAGTGAATCAAGGCACAACAGCAAGAGTCTATCCCAAAAATGTAAATGCATATAAAGGGATTGTTAACCACTTTGATAATATGGGAATACAATTACTTACTTATCAATTGAAGGAAGAAAAACTTTGCAAGATTGTAGTACAGAGGCTACATCATAGCACTCCTATTAACCAAATAATATCCAATTTTAACCCGTTGGCATAATCCGAGATCAAGGGCAAAAAAGGACAAAAAATTAAACATATTTTTCAAAAATATAAAAAAATGCAAAAATATCAAAGAAATTTATGACATTAAAACTCTTTGCCGACAAAGAGTTACAGTTGAGAGGATGCGTAAATCATCTGAAATTGCGCATTGCTTGCGTTGCCAGGAATAAGCATCTGACTAAAGAGTGTGTTCGCCCATTGGATGAGCAACCAACTTGCTTACACTGTGGAGGCAAACACATGGCTACCTATAAGGGTATAAGGGTATCTAAAAAATTCAATGGGGTACTCTAAGGGACGCTCCACCGTGAAACAATTAATGGTAGATTGGAGTAACACTAATCGCTCAAAACCGCATCAACAACAACAGCAGCAAGAAGTCAACAATTGCATCAAAAAAGAAACAAAAGCAATTTGGTGAACAACAGACTCAACAAGCCAGCTCTCCTGACGTCCGTGCTAACGTGTCATACGCATCTGTTGCACGAAATTGCGTAGTTTCTGCTGGACATCTAATGCCTAGTCCCCAGCCACGACTGAATAATGAAAATATACTTCATGTTGATGCCCGAGCATTAATGGCACAACAACAGCAGCAAATTATGAAATGGCAGCAAGCAATCCAAAAACAGCAGCAGGAACTTTTACAGTGCTTGCAGCAGCTGCAAAGTGAGCAACACCAGCTTACTATCAAAAATAGTCAACGACTAGACCGGCTTGAAGATATGCTTCTTCAATTAATAAGTTCGCTAAATAAAAGGAATAAGGATTTATCGAACCCCCAACTCCTAAACAGCGCTTCAACCTCACGATGAACGATCTCAAGATCATAATCTGGAATGCCAAAGGTCATTTCTGGCAAAACAAAAGAAGTTGAACTCTTTGCACATAATAACAGGATTGATATTATACTTTTAAGTGAAATAAGGCTCAATAGAGGTGAGGTTGTCAAAATATATGGATATTCATTCTATTCAGCGTATAAGCCATGACGGCATGATTATGGCCACGGAAGCTCTAACATCCACTTCCCCAAAAAAGTTATAGAGACAAGATTAGTTCAAATGTCTTTCATTAAAATTGTCACAGGTTTGGGTAACATGGAAGTTAGTGCGATATACTGTCCTCCAGGAAATAGACTAAAGGAAAGGCATTTCACTGAAATACTATCTTCTTTTGGACAGAGGTATCTGGTTGGAGGTGACTGGAATGCGCGTCATTGGATGTGGGGCAATAACACTAGTTTATCTAGAAGGCTTGAGTTAGTTGAATACATATCAGTGAGAGGGGCTAAAATTCTTGCCACTGGATCTCAGAATTCTGCTCTAGACTCTAAAGAAGATATCGAGAATGCAACAGCGACGAGCAGCGGATTCTTCGTCGCTCACTATCATAGGAATCACACACCCAAGGACCCCAGGAATACATTCCCGCTCACTACAACAAATCTGCGATAGCAGCCTTTGGGCAGAGGATCTCCCCTTGTTATAAAGAATGAAAAAATGAATCAATATGATTGGATATATGCATAAAATGGATAGAATTAATGAGAAAGTAGTAAACAAAGGTATTGGAAAGCTTGTAAAGCATAATCAGACTAAATAAATTAAAAATTTTGAAGAAATTCGTAAAGTTGTTGGCAAATCTCCATCTGAAATTAGAGCAGAAGTCAGAAAGTCAACTGCATCAACCAGCAGTGCATGTTATGGAGGTAATAGTGATATAACTCCAATTAAAAGTGAAGCTGTACACTCAGCCCTGAGTGGAGCCGCTCTCAGAATAATAGATGCTCAAAAGCATCAAGAATGTAAGCGCAAAAAGCCGATATCTCCTATGATGAACCCCAAAAGAGCAAATAAAGAGTCTTTAATATTGTCGGACAATAATAATGCAAAATAACCGTAACCGTTTCGCCCTGCTGGATATGGAACTTGATGATAGTAATGAGTTGAACCCTGTAGAAACAGCTAATGTTCCAACAGAGATTACTACAGAGGAGCCTTCATCAAAAAAACCACCGCAAATTGTGGTAAATATTGCAAATCTCAATCATTTATTTGAAATAATTGGTGATGTTGCTGATTTGGTTGATGTTACTGTTAAAGTGAATCAAGGCACAACAGCAGGAGTCTATCCCAAAAATGTAAATGCATATAAAGGGATTGTTAACCACTTTGATAATATGGGAATACAATTACTTACTTATCAATTGAAGGAAGAAAAACTTTGCAAGATTGTAGTACAGAGGCTACATCATAGCACTCCTATTAACCAAATAATATCCAATTTTAACCCGTTGGCATAATCCGAGATCAAGGGCAAAAAGGACAAAAAAATTAAACATATTTTTCAAAAATATAAAAAAATGCAAAAATATCAAAGAAATTTATGACATTAAAACTCTTTGCCGACAAAGAGTTACAGTTGAGAGGATGCGTAAATCATCTGAAATTGCGCATTGCTTGCGTTGCCAGGAATAAGCATCTGACTAAAGAGTGTGTTCGCCCATTGGATGAGCAGCCAACTTGCTTACACTGTGGAGGCAAACACATGGCTACCTATAAGGGATGCCAATGGTACCAGGAGTATCTAAAAAATTCAATGGGGTACTCTAAGGGACGCTCCACCGTGAAACAATTAATGGTAGATTGGAGTAACACTAATCGCTCAAAACCGCATCAACAACAACAGCAGCAAGAAGTCAACAATTGCATCAAAAAAAGAAACAAAAGCAATTTGGTGAACAACAGACTCAACAAGCCAGCTCTCCTGGCGTCCGTGCTAACGTGTCATACGCATCTGTTGCACGAAATTGCGTAGTTTCTGCTGGACATCTAATGCCTAGTCCCCAGCCACGACTGAATAATGAAAATATACTTCATGTTGATGCCCGAGCATTAATGGCACAACAACAGCAGCAAATTATGAAATGGCAGCAAGCAATCCAAAAACAGCAGCAGGAACTTTTACAGTGCTTGCAGCAGCTGCAAAGTGAGCAACACCAGCTTACTATCAAAAATAGTCAACGACTAGACCGGCTTGAAGATATGCTTCTTCAATTAATAAGTTCGCTAAATAAAAGGAATAAGGATTTATCGAACCCCCAACTCCTAAACAGCGCTTCAACCTCACGATGAACGATCTCAAGATCATAATCTGGAATGCCAAAGGTCATTTCTGGCAAAACAAAAGAAGTTGAACTCTTTGCACATAATAACAGGATTGATATTATACTTTTAAGTGAAATAAGGCTCAATAGAGGTGAGGTTGTCAAAATATATGGATATTCATTCTATCCAGCGTATAAGCCATGACGGCATGATTATGGCCACGGAAGCTCTAACATCCACTTCCCCAAAAAAGTTATAGAGACAAGATTAGTTCAAATGTCTACCATTAAAATTGTCACAGGTTTGGGTAACATGGAAGTTAGTGCGATATACTGTCCTCCAGGAAATAGACTAAAGGAAAGGCATTTCACTGAAATACTATCTTCTTTTGGACAGAGGTATCTGGTTGGAGGTGACTGGAATGCGCGTCATTGGATGTGGGGCAATAACACTAGTTTATCTAGAAGGCTTGAGTTAGTTGAATACATATCAGTGAGAGGGGCTAAAATTCTTGCCACTGGATCTCAGAATTCTGCTCTAGACTCTAAAGAAGATATCGAGAATGCAGTCGACATTCTAACTGATAATATTCATAGAGCTGCTTCGGCTTCAACTCCAGCAGATGTTCAAACTAAAAGTAATGGAATTATTCTTACAAGAGAAGCCTGGGAACTTATAAAAAGAAAAAGGCGCCTCCGAAGAAGAGCAATTCGCTCTCAAGATCCTGAGGACCGAGTTTTATGGAACCGGGCATCAACAGAATTACGAACTGCTTTAAGGGAACTCCGTAGCGTCTTCTTTGAGCAAAACTTTTCATCTATGGATTACACCGTTGATGCAAACTACTCTCTATGGAAGTGCATTAAGTCGCTCAAGCAACAACCCCTTAGACAGGTTCCAATACGTTGTCGTGGCGGTAACCTTGCAAAAAATGAATTGGAGCAGTCAAATGCTTTCGGTATACATCTGGAGGATCGCTCTAGTCCTTACAACTTTGCTTCGGCAGAAGAGACCAGTGAAACTCATCAGAGTTTAGAGACACCACTGCAGATGTCATTGCCTATTAAGCCCATAAGGACTGAGGAAATATATGAAATCATTCAATCGTTGCCTAATAATAAAGCACCGGGTATTGGTAAAATATGCTACTCTACTCTGAAGGCCTTGCCCTCAAGAACAATCATATATATGGCATTAATTTTTAATGCTATACTTCGAGTGCAAGAGTTCCCAAAGCAATGGAAATTAGCAGCGATTCTCATGATTCTCAAGCCAGGTAACCCAGAGGCTGACCCTGAGTCATATCGATCAATCAGTCTCTTACCAGCCTTATCGAATTGTGGGCGAAATAAATTGCCAAGAGAATTACTGTGATAATGAATCAAAATAACATCTTGCCTGATCATCAATTTGGCTTTCTATGTGGACATGGTACTATTGAACAAGTGCACAGATTGGTAAAGCATATCCTACAAGCCTCCTATCTGGAGTACTCCAATGCGGTCTTTATTGATATGCAACTAGCTTTCTCAAGGTTTGGCACGTTGGCCTTCTTTGTAGAATCAAAAGCTTCCTACCAGCTCCCTACTATGGACTTTTAAAATCATACCTGGAAGGTCGGAAGTTTAAAGTCAAAGTTAGGGATACATATTCTAACAGCTACCCCATGAAATCAGGAGTACCACAGGGCAGTGTGCTTGGGCCGTTGTTTTATTCGCTTTATACTGCTGATATACCTTGACCCAATAGCCAACATATGGAGACTCCCTCTAAGGCCCTCATTGCGACCTATGCAGATGACATCGCAGTAATTTACAATTCCAGAAGTCGAATAGAAGCAGCTCATGGCTTGCAGGAGTATCTTGTTGCTCTGACAGCTTGGTGCAAACGGTGGAACATGAAAGTCAATCCGCTAAAAACAACAAACCCATGCTTCACACTGAAGAGACTGATAATAACAACCCCTGAAATCCAGCTTGAGGGTATTACTCTGGAGCAGACGTCGCAAGCAAAATACCTTGGCATTACTCTACACAAGCGACTTACCTTCGGACCACATCTTAAGTCTGCGGTTAAAAAATGTAACATGAGGGTCCAGCAATTGCGATGGCTTATCAATAGAAGGAGTACCATGCTGCTTAGATGCAAAAGGGCGGTATACGTGCATTGTATCTTACCAATCTGGCTTTACGGAATTCAGATCTGGGGGATCGGTGCCAAATCAAATTATAAAAGGATTCAGGTACTGCAGAATCGGGTCCTTAGTAATATAACTGATTGCACTTGGTATGTACGCGGTTCAACTCTTCAAAGAGACTTAAAGCTGTTTACTGTGGAGGGGCAGATTGGTAGGCATAGAAGCAGATACAGAGATAAACTTCTGGGGCACCGCAGCTTACTTGCTCGAAATCTAATTCCGGCTAGACCTTTGAGGCGTCTTAAAAGGCAAGGATTTGCCAAAACAATGAGGCGCCAATAGCGCTTACCCACCTCCATACTACAACACAATTATAAAAACACATCAATATATGTAATAGTCATAAGGAATTGACTTTTGGTTCCACTTACACAATCTAACCATGTGATGTTAAAGTACTCAAAGCTGTACAGATTCTTCACTTATTAAATATATTAAACTAAAATAGATAATAATGTTCCAAATGAAATAGATGAAAATTGGAAAGCAGAGTGTTGTGCAAAAACAACTATATTCTTTCCTAAATTTCGCTGAAGGCGACATCTCAGCACATCAAATTCTTAAGAATTTGGATGCTATATATGAGCGAAAAAGTTTATAAGCGCGGTACTTGCGCGATAAAAATTATTAATGCTCAAATTATCGAGTGAGACATCTCTATTGAGTCACTTCAAATGTTTCGACGAGTTAGTGAGTGAGTTGTCAGCTGCGGGTACTACAATGGACGAGATGGAAAAAGTGAATCATTTGCTGTTGACTCTTACTCCATCATATCATGGTGTTTTCACAGCGATTGGAACTCTAGCAGAAGAAAATATGACATTAGCTTTCGTTAAAAATAGATTACTAATCATAAAAATTATAATAATAGTAATTATAAAAGTAATACTTATAAAAATAATATAAATAATAATTATAAAAATCATTACTATAATAAAAATCGTAGCACTCAAAAACATTATAATAGAAAACAAAAAACAATTATAAAATGCCTTTACTGTGGCAAAAAAAGTCACATTAAAAAGGAATGTTTTGCTTACAAGAAAATGATAAATGTTAAAAAGAAAATAATAATCAGCCACAACACAGCCCGGATTTGCCTTCATGATTAAAACTTTAAATAAAACCAAGTCAAAATTGAGTAAAAATATAAATTTCATCCTTGATTCTGGAGAAACTGACCATCTTATTAATGATGAATCATTTTTTATGGATTTTATTGACCTGGAATCTCCAATCCGAATTGCTGTTGCCAAACATGGAGAATATATTTACGCAACCAAACGTCGAATTGTCCGTTTTGAAATTAGTTTCCAGTTCACTCTAGAAGATGTTCTTTATCGTGGAGAAGTTGCTGAAAATCTAATTTCTGTTAAGCGTTTACAAGAATATGGTCTGACTGTCGAGATCAACAAAGATAGTGTTAAGGTATCCAAAAATGGAATTACTATTGCTTAAAACTCAGGTGCGTACAATATGCCAATTATTGAATTTAAAGCTTATAAAATAAATGTTAAAAATAATGGGTTATCGATGACAAAAATTATTACGTTATCTTTATCGACCAATTTACTCATTATTGTGTGACTTACCTAATTAAACACAAATCAGATGTGTTCACGATGTTCAAAGACTTTGTAGAAAAAAATTAAACCCACGTTAATCTCAAAATTGTTAAATTATATATAGACAATGGTAGAGAGTATTTGTCAAGCGATATGCGTGATTTTTGCGTTCAGAAAAGAATAAGTTATCATTTAACAATACCATATACCCCACAGTTAAATGATATATCTGAACGTATGATTAAGACAATTAAAGAAAAGGCTCGTGCTATGGTCAATGGGGCAAAATGGGATATACACTCCTGCCCGTATTTATACGACAACTCGAAAATGTTAGTTTCGACCCTCGTAGGAGAATGGAAAAGCTAAAGAGAGCCAAAATGAGTATGCAGAACGAAAGCTGTATTAATTCTGCTTTAATTCTGATCTTCTTATCTCTGGTTGCATCTTGCGTATTCAAGTAGTGGTAACAAAAGCTCAAAAGCTCCGTTTTTGCTATGCCTGCAATTGTAACGAAATTATACGACACTTTTCAATTGTGTAATTTAAGTAATGTTTTAATGTTGAAACTGTTATTTAATAATCAATTTGGTCACCATGAGCATTTCCTACCTCGAAAATCCTTTTAGGCATTGAATTTATAAAAATTTTTAATAAATTTGTATCTAAAAGAGCCCATTGAGCCAAAATTTCTGCCTTAAGGCTTTCAACGCTCTCAAACTGGGTGTCATTGGCGTACACTCGCCTGGCTAAGAGTCCCCATATGTTTTCAATGGGGTAAGATCCGGAGAGCACGCTGGCCATTCCAAAATATTTACATTATGAACATTTAGGAAGCCCAGCGTCTCTCTGCTGCTTTGAATTGATGAGTTATCTTGCATGAAAACAAGGTTTCTGTCCATATCTGTTTCCAAATATGGCAGAAAACGTTCTTCCAATAGTCTCTTATAATCTTTACTATTCATCCTGCAGCTTGTGAAGCAGAGATCAAGCGTTCCCGACGCATTAAAGGCTCCCCAAACCACTGCGGATCCGCCTCCAAAATTTCTTTTGGAAAAAATAAGTGGATTCTTTCTCAAATTTCTCCAATAGTGACGAAAACCATCTGGGCCGTCAAGATTAAATTTTTTCTCATCAGAAAAAATTATCTAAATGAGAAATTATGAACAAATCTGTGTAAACAAAATCGAGCTATAATTGCATACCGAGGCCCAGTTTCTCTGATGGTTGTTTTCAGCAAATTGAAGTCGCGCTGTTTTGTGGCGCGGCTTTAGGGACGGGGCCTTTTTCAATATTCCTCTAACAATTACTTTGGATGTTTTCAGCATCCGCCAAACAGTTATCCTGGACACAGGCTTAGTGCAACGTGCGGCAATGGTGGAGCACGAAGCAAAAGAATTGCTCGCTTCCAAAATTATGCGACGTTTATCGCGGTCATCCAGTTTTGGTTTTCTCCCAGAACTGCGCTTCATACCATATTCTTCCGGATTTCTTAGAAAAGGTACAGGGGCCGTCTCCGCCTATAGCAAGAGCCCAGCATACGCTAGGTAGGCTGGAAAAGTGGGTAATCAACAGAGCCAGGCAAATAACCAGGGACAGGAGCCCATGGAGGTAGATTCCTCATCCCAATTTAGACAGCATACCGAGTTCCAGAAAGATCAAGGACCTCCCAGGACTGCCCAGACACAGAAAAGGGGTAATAACTTGGAATAATTGACAGGTCAAAGACGAAAAGAGTAAACCACTTGTCACAAGATGACGGGCTCACCGCCACATATGACAAGACAGCCTCCGCTGCAGCAAATGAAATTGCAGAAGATCAGGACAGCGATTCCGATTGCGTCAATTTTTAGGGTAAAGTCCCTACAACCTTTCGTACAGAAAGAAGTAGTGGGGAAGACTTTCAAATTCTTAATAGATACTGGGACATCCAAAAACTACATCAAACCGTATAAATGGTTAAGAAATGTAGATCCCACACAACAGTCGTTCACCGTTAATTCCATTCACGGCTATCTGAACGAATGATTAAGGCAATTACAGAAAAGGCTCGTGCTATGGTCAATGGTGCAAAATTGGATAAATCATTTTGGTGTGAAGCCGTGTTAACAGCAACCTATATTATTAACAGAATTCCGAGTAAGGCACTATGGGATAGTGCAACAACTCCTTACGATATGTGTTATAAGGCATAATAGAAAGTCTGATTTAAAATATTTTAAAATATATCGATCAACTGTCTATGTACTCAATAAAATTAGAAAAAGTTTGATGAAAAATCTTTTAAAGCTATTTTTGTTGGGTATGGGCAAAATGGTTTCAAACTATGGGATGTTTTCAATGAAAAATTTATTGTTGCAAGAGATGTGGTTGTAGATGAGACAAACATGATTAATTCTAGAGCTGTAAAAATAGAGAATTTCCTGAATGATAGTAAGGAATACCAAAATTAAAATCTCCAGAATGAAAGTATGGAGTGTTGTACACCAGAAATCATGAATAAGAATAAGGATAGTAATAAAGAGAAGATCCTGAATGATAGTAAGTATTACGAAAATAAAAATCTCCAGAATGAAGTATGGAGAGTTGTACACCAGAAATCCTGCATGAGAGTAGGGATAGTGATAAAGAGAATTTCCTGAATGAGAGTAAGGATAGTATTAAAGAGAATTTCCTGAATGAAAGTAAGGATGGTTAAATATATAATTTTCTGAATGAGAGTAGGAAAATGCAACAGGCTAGTGATATTTTTAAACAAGAAAAAGTGAAAGATTGAAAAATAAACCTCATGTATCTTATGATGAAGATTATAATAATTTTAATGAAGTTCCCAGCTCATTTGATGAAATTCAAAGTAGAGAAGATAAATCATCATGGGTGGAATCTATTAGAATAGAATTAAATGCTCATAAAGTAATAATAATCATGGTCAATAGGCCAGAGAATAGATACATAGTAGATAGTAGATGGGTATTTAATTTCAAACATGATGAAATGGGAAATCCTGTAAGATACAAAGCAAGATTAGTTGCTCGTGGTTTTACACAAAAGTATCAAGTTGATTGTTATGAAACGTTCGCTCCAGTTGCTAGAATTTGTAGTTTTCGTTTTATATTATCTATAGCAAATCAATATGATTTCAAAGTACATCACATGGATGTGAAAACTGCAGTCTTGAATGGCATTTTGAAAAAGGAAATATATGTGAGAGTTCCTCAAGGGATTATTGGCAGTCATGAATATGTATGTAAACTAAATAATGCAATTTATGGACTCAAACTGCTGGTTTGAAGTGTTTGAATATACATTGAAGGATTTTGGGTTTAAAAATTCACCAGTTGACAGATGTATATATGTGCAAGATAGAGGTGATATAAACCAGAATATATATGGATTATTATATGTTGACGATCTTGTAATAGCAACATCAAATATAGAAATATTGAATAAACTATAACATTACTTAATGACAAAGTTGACTGAAATAAAATATGCGAAATAAAATATTTAATAGGTATGAAAATAGAAATTGGCTAAGATCAAATATGTTTAAGTCAATCTGCTTATATTAAAAAGGTATTAAAGAAATTTAATATGGAAGAATGCAAATCAGTTAATACTCCTCTTCATAGTAAATTTAATTATGATCTATTAAATTCTGATCTTCATTGTGGTGCTCCTTGTCGCAATTTAATTTGTAGTTTAATGTATATCAGGCTGTGCACACGCCCCGATATAGCCACTGCTGTAAATGTTCTAAGCAGATATTCTAATAAGAATAATATAGAATTGAGGCAATCTTTAAAAAGGATTCTAAGATATCTTAAATATAGTGACGTATTCTCATCGACACTATTTTTGCATAAGGACAACAACGGCCCCAGACCGTAATTAAAGTATAAAGAAAATAAACAACGCGACAGTTTCGCAATCGCACTCAAATTCAATAATCATAAACAAAAGCACAATAGCCATTTATTAAGAGCTGCGCATCGCATTCATTACTGTAAACAATATTCAATTAAAGCTGCGCATCGCACTCAAGCCAAAAATTGTAAACATTAGCACAAATTGCTGATGTGGCAGCAAGAATTGTAAACAAATACAACTAACCAATTAGACGTCAGATTTGTTCTGCATTGTCATTTTAGTCTTAAGCTGATACTGAAATAAAGATGACGTTCTCTCGAAACTTTGAAGTCTTTTCTTTAATCGGATTTTTATTAGCGTTGACCTTAGGCTACGCAGCCCGGTCATTAGATCCTTTATTTAATTGACGCAGTCGGTAGGATACTTTTTAGTATCCAAAAAAAAGAACCGCGTGTGAAAAATAAATTAAATTTTAACATTCACAATCGCATAAATCCGCTCGAGTACTTCAACCAGGATCATAAATCCAATTCGGTTATCCATAAAAGGTGGAAGGAACAATTGAAGCACCATTAAAAAAGCTCATAAGTCCAATGGCACAGCAAAACTTTTTTTTTTTTTTTAAAGTAAAAATATAAAATAAAATTGAATTAAGTAACAAAGACAAAAAAAGATAAACTAAGTGAAACATAAGTTAAGAAAAAAAATAATAATAATCAATAAAGTGAAAAAAAAATCAAAGAACATATTAATAATTAAGTGAAACATATTAAAATAAAATAAAAGAGAGAAACAATTATTTAAAAAGAAATAAATAAATAAAATAAAAAAAATGGCTCAACCAATTATCGCCCCAACACGGCTTACACCGTTAAACGACAGTAATCTGGCTGAAGCCCGACGACAACTCAAGGACATATCTGTATTTACTGGAGAACCAGCATCGGACGACGTACGACAGCAGCGCATTCTTCTCGGAGCAATTGAACGGAATCTTGATGGACACGTAACTAGATCCTTGGGATTGCCAAACATCGAAGATTGGCCCACCCTGAAGCAGAGATTAATTGACGAATTCAAACCGCAGACACCAAACTACAAGCTACTAGAGAACTTCCGTGAGACGCCTTACAAAGGAAATCTACGAGCATTCTGCGAGGAGGCTGAGAAACGACGTCAACTATTAATATCAAAATGACATCTAGAAGGTAACAATACAGACCTTTTAATTTACCTGTAGGCTATAAGAGAATCCATTAAAATACTAATTCGAAAACTACCACCAACCCTTTTTTCCATTTTGGTACATCACAATATCACTGATTTAAGAACTCTTATAAGCGTTGCACAAAATGAAGGAATTTACGAAGAAAATACACTCTTTAGTACATACATATATAGTGAGATCAAAGATAAAAATAAAACCCAAAATCCATATCCCAATTCAAATTTAACTATTCATACTATTTATCAACCAAGATATCCACAATATCAACCTAACTATCAACCAAGATATCCACAATATTCTCAACCATTACAACTAAATTTTCAACCACACCAATACTCACCCAGACCAAATTATGCACCTCAAACTTTAATTCAAAGACCAATGATGTCTGGATATAATCAATTTAACTCCAATAAAATCGTGAATGCACAATCATCTGTGTCGAATAGAAATCCTTTTCCTCAAACTTCACAACAAGCACCAATGTTTAACAATTCCAACCTTAATCCAAGACCCGCAATCAAACGACCTAGACCATCGGACAGTGAACAAACAAAAATGTGTGTTGATGAGTTACGACTACAAGATGCTCAAGAATACCAAACCAACGAATCGAACCATGACCAACAACCTTATGAACAAGAGTACTTTGACAGCAACCAGTACCAAGACCAAGAACAACATGAGGAACCAGTTGAACATAATCAAATCGAATTTGAATCTGATGAAAATTTTCGGTTACCAGCCCCGGACAATACCAATATTTAGAAATAGTATACAAAGGTTATAAGTACAAATGCCTTATTGACACAGTATCCACAATTAACATGATACGAGAAAATATTTTTTCCCTTCCGATCAAAAACACAAAATGTGATGTTCAAACATCAAACGGTCTTATAACTATAAACAAATCAGTTATGTTACCCAGTAATAACATAATAAAAATTCCTCAGAAATTCTATTTACATAATTTTTCTAACGATTATGTCTTGTTAATCGGCAGAAAATTACTCAATACAAAGTACAAAGTACAAAAATCGAACAGTTACACTTTTTGAAAAAACTTACAAATTAATTAATCCAGGTCCACATAAAGATCAAGCTTTTAATGTACAAAAAATAGTAAAATCAGATTTCATATCAATTAAAAATTTAAATTTTGAACAATTTCGATTAGATCATCTCAATCAAGAGGAAAGTTTTAAATTAAAACAAGTTTTAAATAAATTCAAAGATCTTCAATATAAAGAATGAGATTATTTAACTTTTACAAATTCAATAAAACATGTAATTAATACTACACATAACTCCGACATTTATACAAAACAGTACCCACAAAGACAAATGCATGAAATTGAGGTTGAAAAACAGGTACAGGAAATGCTTGGAGAGGGATTAATTAGAGAAAGTAATTCACCGTATAATAGCCCACTTGGATTGTACCTAAGATGCCTGACGCTTCAGGTAAAACAAAATTCAGATTAGTAATTGATTTTAGGAAACTAAATGAAGTAACCATACCAGACAGAGACCCCATACCCAACATGGACGAAATACTCGGTAAATTAGGAAGATGTCAATATTTTACAACAATTGATTTGGCTAAAGGTTTTCATCAAATAGAAATGGACCCAGAATCCATACCAAAAACTGCATTTTCTACAAAAAATGGTCATTACGAATACGTTCGTATGCCATTTGGTTTAAGAAACGCACCCTCTACATTTCAAAGATGCATGAACAATATACTTCGACCATTACTTAATAAACATTGTCTAGTCTACTTAGATGACATAATTGTTTTTTCTACATCTCTTGATGAACATTTAAATTCATTACAATTGGTTTTCAATAAATTATCCGAAGCAAATCTAAAATTGCAATTAGACAAGTGCGAATTCTTGAAAAAGGAAGCAAACTTCCTTGGTCATATCATTACCCCCGATGGAATTAAACCAAATCCTCTTAAAATAGAAGCTATAGTTTCATTAGAGCATTCCTTGGACTAACAGGTTTTTATCGAAAATTCATTCTAAATTACGCTGACGTAGCAAAACCTATGACACGATATTTAAAGAAAGGAGCTAAAATAGACACTAAAATCCACGAATATTTACAAGCATTTGAGAAACTTAAAGCTTTAATAACAGTGACCCAATTTTATAACTTCCTGATTTCGAAAAAAAAATTCGTATTAACCACAGATGCCAGTAATTTAGCTCTTGGAGCTGTTCTCTCTCAAAATGGTCTTTCAATATATTTCATAAGCAGAACCTTAAACGAACATGAATTAAATTACAGTGCTATTGAAAAAGAATTACTCGCCATAGTTTGGGCTACAAAAACGTTTCGTCATTACTTACTTGGAAGACATTTCCAAATAGCTAGTGACCATCAACCCCTCCGGTTGTTGCACACTTTGAAAGAACCAAATGCTAAATTACATAGATGGAGAATTAGATTGGCCGAATTCGATTTCAAAATTGAATATATTAAAGGAAAACAACTGTTCAAGCATGAACATGCATTGTATAATAAATATGTAAGTTAAATTTCCTTTTAATTAAATAAAGGTTTAACAAATTTTATTATTGGTGTTTGTTTATTGATGGTAATTTTGAAACTGAAACTTCTTAAAACAATTCTATCCTGAGCTAGCTAAGACTTTTCAGCAGCGCTGTCGGCAGAACTGCAGTGGCGGCGGTATTCGGTGGCGTGATTCTTTTCCTTGGAACTCTAGCGGATGCGAAAGTGCTGATTTGACGTTTATTACAATGTTGCGGCTGTTGATTTTTTATTACTTGTGGTTATTGACCTGATCGGATTTCGTATAATTTGTTTATTGTTAACTCTTCCCGTCTAAATGTTTTGCTTGTCCTCAAGCAAATTATCAAAAATATGGTAGATCGTTGAACCTAATTTGTAGTAGGTCTTTCCTTACTGGGTGAACTATCGAACTTTTATTTTTTATTAATTCGTGTTGGCCAGCGTTTACTTGAAGTGTAATGTTCTCCTTTCGCCTGCATAAAATGTAGAGTCCGGCACTGATGATCATCACCAATGAAAAAGAGTTACCATGCTGATTGTGTTTAGGTTGGTTTGCTTGAGAAGGTTTCGTACTCGGCCTATGTTATCTATATGCAATGCCTCTAAAGCCTTTAGAGACAAAATCTTGATACGTTGTTCCTCTGTTGGTGTCATCTGTATAATAGGAGTTCCGATCTTTGTTATGGTTCTTTCGAAGTTGCTGAACTGTTGTCTGTTGATTAGCATCGTGTCATTGGATAAGTGAATCAAATAAGTGCCTCTAAGACGAGTTTCGTTATTGTTCCAGGTTATGTTGCCGTTAAAATCGTTAAGTATGAAGATGCCATTGCCGACGTCTTCTATTTCTTCTGTGCTTTGCGTTGCTGAAGTTACAATGTGCCCTACTACCCTGAGCTAATTTAGGGATACAATTAGTTGTAGTTAAATTAACAATTTGGTTTCTATTGCATATTTTAATATTTATAACATTTTTGCAAGTATTCGGTATTTCTAGAAAGATATTATTAAATTTAAAATATTCATTGTTTTTTCATATGGATTACAGTATTTTTTTTTTTCTTAACTGGTTTCATTATAATATTTTCGTAATTATTGATTCGAGTAAAGGTATTTTAACAAGGTAGAGGAGTAAAGTTTTGTTATGTAATATTGAAACATCAGAAAACTCCAGAGATTCTTCTATTGTTAGCGGTGGTAGATTATGACCTTTAAAATTTTGACTTATTATTCCTAATTCCTCTTCATTCAGGAGTATTGAATTTATTATATTTACTCTTGCCCATTGTATTGCGTACCGAATATTTATAATTTCTTCCTTTATCAATCTCACCTGATTCTGAAAACTTATGGCTATTTCATCGCTTAGGAAACTATCTTTCCTGATAGCGTTCGATAAATCATTTGATACCTTAGTGAGTTTGTTTATTTTTTGTTCCAACTGCCTATTTATGATGATTTGCCGATCATTATTCGAAATTAAATTATCGAAATTGTTTTCTATTGTAATAAGATCATTATGATCGGGGGTGCCGGCCACATATTTCCATGCCGATCCGATCCAATCTATGGACCCTAGTTTTCCTACCCCCAAACGATGAGGTTATCGCATTAAAATTGGTGAGAGCAAGTTCAATTTCGTGTTGCAATGTACTATATAAGGTATTCGTTTTTATATCATTATTTGTATAATCGCTTAATTTGTTGAGGGTAGTTTCTATCTGCCTTAGGTCAATTACATGGATTATTGTAGTTGTAGAGATTTGCAATTTCCTGTACCCTTAAAATATAGTTATTGTCTGTGCGTCAGTGAAGTTTGTTATTTCCATAAGCCCATTTGCTGGGCTCAAATGCAGCATCAGTAATCTGTAAAAAGGAGTTATTGCGTTTTTATATTACTTTTGTGAACTGTTTTCCCGGATTCGGTTAGTATTGTTGTGCCCTTATCTTCTTTAACTATTTCTTTAGCATATCTTGGTGAGAGTTTTGTCCCTAATCTTATATTCCTTTTGATAAAAACTTCTTGTCCTGACTGATAATTTTGAATTAATTTTCTGGTTTTGTTGTGATTTTGTAAATCTAATTCTTGTTTTTGCCTAATCCTGTCAATATTATCCTGCCTCGATTTTTCATAAGTTTCTGGATCTGTATATACTTTCCTTCCAAAAAATATATCAAGTGGTTTTTTTGCCGTCACTGAATGTACAGTGGAGTTGTATTCATAAATAGCTCTGTCCAATAGTTCCTCGAATGTTCTTAACTCCTGTTTAGCTTTTAGACAACGCATGATCTCTGAAAGTGTCGAATGGAATCTTTCTATTTGTCCGTTTACAGAACTCTTGTAAGGTGGGGCTTTATAAATTTCTATATTTAATTGGTCACGGAGCATAAATGTTATAGTTTCTGAATTAAATGATTTTTCATTGTCGAATACAATGAATTTTGGAACTCCATAATAAAACAAGATATCGTGTAATGGTCTTTTATGTCTTGAATTGCTTTTGATTTAATGATTTTAGCCTGGGCAGAGTTTCGGAAAACTTGTCTATAGCGGTTAGGACTAACTTCCTCTCTGTTGAATAGATGTCTACATGAATTATGTGACCTGGATACTGTGGGATAGGGGTTTCTTTTATTTCTGGATTTGGTGGATTTCGATCATATTTTGTTCTAAGCATACCCTACATTGCTTGATGAATTAGCAATTTTTTGTCGCATTTTGGGAAATAAAACTTATCTGCTAACTGTGCTTTATTTTCCTCCACTCCCCTAAGAGCTCTATTATGGATTTTGAGAATTTCCTCTTCTTGTTCAATTTCAGTAAGTAGGTCCTTAGTTTGTAAATTTGTGAATCTTATCTTGATATTTCTAAAATGTCCTGGGTATAATCTTTGAATTTTTCCCATATTCTCTTCTGTCGTTTTAATTCCGTTTATTACGGATGGGTTTAGATATTTTTTTAAAATTGTTAACAATTCCTGTTCGGTGTAATTCGGTCGATCTATTATGTGCCTATGGAAAGTTGAATATGGAATGCTAAACTTGTAGTCGTTTAATTGGCTATTGTTTATAAAAAGCTGATTTTTAAATGCATTGATGGGGATTTCTAAACTAGGAATTAGGTGTTCTCCTGAGCTTTCTGCGCTATGTTTCGTTGATGTTATTGAATTAATCGGTCCGCTTCTTGATAACGCATCTGCTACTACATTTATTTTCCCAGGTTTATACAATAATTCATAATCATATTCTTCGAGATATGCTTTCCATCTTTTTACTCTAGGATTCCCGTTCCAACTACTCAGAGAATAAGTCAGAGGTTGATGATCTGTGAAAATTTTTATCTTTGATTTTCCATACAAGTAGTTTCTAAGTGATTTTAAAGCCCAAATGATGGCTAGCATCTCCTTCTCATTGGTGGCATAATTCTCTTCGGCTTTCGACAAAGTCCTGGATATAAATGAAATTGGTCTCGCTCCCTGTGATAGTACTGCGCCTATAGCATAGTTAGAAGCGTCCGTTGTTAAATGAAATTCTTCTCCGAAATCAGGATATTTTAAGATAACTTCATCTGAGAGCAGTTTTGATTTTAGTAAAGGATTCTATAGCATCTGTGTTCATGTTAATAAGTTTTTTTCTGGATTCTTTTTTGGACACGCGTCCGTCTTCCCCTCTTAAAAGAGAGCTAAGGGGCTTTGCGATCTTAGCGAAATCTCTTATAAATCTTCGATAATATCCAGCTAATCCAAGAAAAGCCCGTAGATCTTTTACCGTTTTTGGTTGAGGATAATTAGCAATTGCCATGACCTTATTCGGGTTGGTTTCGATACCTTTTTCAGATATCACGAATCCGAGGAATTCCACTTGATTTTTTTGTAGAACTCGCATTTGTCAATGTACATTTCATATTGGCTTCTTGCAAAGTTTGAAATATGGTTTCTAGGTTTTTAGTATGGGAATTGAAATCTTTGCTGAAAATTATTATATCGTCTATATAGATAAAACATATCTTACCGATATGTTTCCTCAATATATCGTCGAGTGCACGTTGAAAGATTGCGGGCGCATTTTTGAGACAAAAAGGGAGTCGTGTAAACTCATATTTTCCATTGTTAACGGAGAAAGCGGTCTTGAGTATATCGGATGGTTTTAGGGGGATTTGGTGAAATCCACTCTTAAGGTCGAGGACAGAAAATATTTTGTTATCTCCTAGTTGTGCCAGAATTTCATTTATCTCGGGAATGGGGTATTTATCTGCGATTGTTACTTTGTTAAGCTCTCGATAGTCGATGACCATCCTAAATTTTCTTTTTTCAGAGGCGTCTATTTCCTTTGGGACGATCCATACTGGTGAGTTATATGGAGAACGAGAATTCAATTTCACCCTTTAACGATATCGGGTATTGATAGAATTTTGACCAAACTGGTTTTTCATTGGTTGTTCTTATCTCTGCTTGCACCTTAGTTGCATATGTCAATTTTTCATTCGGCTTTAAAACAAGTTTTGGGTAATTACTTAAAAGTTGTTCAAATTCTGTCTTCTGTGATTCTGTCATGTGATTGGTTCGAGGTCTAATAACGTTTACTGAATCGCACTTTTCTTCTATTATTTTAACTTTAATTGTATTATTTATTGTCATTATTCCTTGTGCTGTTTCTAATACTGCGTTTAATTCACGTAGGCTATCGTTGCCCAGTTTTGCGTCAAAAGTCTTAAGTGTTGGTAACAGGAAAAATTTTACGATTAATTCCGGTCTTTTAAATAGATAGGCCATTTTATGATGGGTGATGGGTATGCTTCCGCCTAAAGTTATGGCTTTAAAGGGCTTTTCATTTTGTTTAGGGTCGGTAACTAAATTTGGTTTAATGTAATTTTTGTGAGAGCCTGTGTCTATAAGAATTTTGATGGTCTTATCCCCCACTCTACACTCAAAATAAGGAAGTGTGGAGCATTTTACCCTAAAAAATTTAATTCTGTGTTATTGCATTGTTCTGTACTTTCGTCATAGTCGTCTACTTGATGTTCGGCCTGTTCCACGTATTCTTCCTGGTTTTGTTCTTCTACTGATAGTTGTACAGTATCAGTCATATTAGCTTCAGCGCTGTCTTCTGATAAAAAGACCTCTTCTCCATAAATGTTGAAGAGCCTTTGCCGTTTCCCCATTTGATCTATTGGAAAGGGAGGTCTCTTTCCAAGCTCGAAGTTCGGCCTATTCATATAATTAACATTCTTTGTCTGAATGCTACGATCGATATCCATGGGTTCGGGCTTGGGTTGGGGCTTTGCTACGTTTGGTCTAGGTGGAGCTACGGGGAGCTGATACTGGTTCATAATTGGTTGTTGTGAATTAAAATAAGGTTGTTGATTCATTTGAGGTCGAGGATGGTTGGGCCTGGTTGTATCCGTACTGTCGAGTTTGCTGTTGTGGGAAGCTCCTAGGTGGTACTGGAGGAGGTATTTGATTGGAGTTAAAATGCGGATGTCGATACCCTAAGTTATTATTTGGTATCGATGTTCGTGGTAACGGTATCGGTTTATTACCCGATTTTTGATCAGAGTTCCTGAAGTTGGCATTGTAGTTTTTGCTAATGGCGTAATTCGTTCTGTACGTTTGATTTTCTAACTTTAGGCATAAGTGTAGGGCCTGCGGTAGATCTGTTGGTTCTTTCATACCGAGTAGGCGTGAAATATCCCCTCGTAATCCCCTTACAAAAGTATCTAAAGCCCTGTCCCTGTATGATTTAGTCATTACTATTTCTGTAGATCTGTCCAGATTCATGCAACTTACTTTATTTAAAATGAGTGATAAATGTTTGTAGACATTTTGGTAGAATTCCTCAACTGTCTGGTTAGCGGTTTGTATCATAATAGTTAACTGATATTCTAATGTACTTAAATCTCGTTTATCAGCAAAATGTAGTGTTAAGCATCTGGAAATTGCTTGCCAGTTTAGGGGAATATTGTACGACTCAAGCACTTGATCAGCGTGGTTAGTGATCTTGTTGCGAATAGTTTGCAGTATTGCAAAGTATTTAGGGGTACCTTTAATACTCGCGTAAGCTTCTAATATGCGATCCACATTTTTCTTCCATGAGCTAAAATCTGTGGGGTCCCCTGAAAATTCCCTCATGCACTTCACTAAATCGGGTACCCTGTCCAATTCACCAATTGTTTGCGTCAGATGGCAGCGCCAAGCAGCTGGTCCGGCTGCTCCATACGATACTCCCCACGATAGTTCGATATCCCGACGATCGGCTATCGGGGAGTTAGCGCACCTCTAGTTTTTTCTTTAATGTAAAAATAATCTCGCAAGTCACCCCCGGCTTACTATTCGTTTTTGTTGATTAAAAAAGACACCATAGTGAGCACATACTCTTGTGCCCCCTCCAATAAAGAATTAATATATAAATAAAGTGCAACCCAGCATTTTTCACTGAAATTCGCGTTCACCCAGCGTATGTACATACATACATACGTACATACCAAGGCACATCGGACAATCAGCAGCAGCCGTACCGATCGACTGGAACACAAGAAGGATTACATCCCGCCCACTACAACATTTGGTCCTTCGAGCCGGATTATCTCCCTTTTTTAAGCAAGAATATCCTTTCTTCAACACCGGCTCGCACCGCGGGAATTCCCCCTACATCCACATTGTATCAGGTACGAGCGTAATTCTATTACTTTGCGACCGTTTTGAGTTTGTTTCTTCGCTCAATAAGAACAAACCGAAACCATCGTCGAATGAGAGCACAGATAACAGCTGAGCCGTATCAACAAGTGCGAATCCAACATTACCATATATGTATGTTGATGCAGTTATTGAACGGCCATCTATAATCAGCTGATTATTGCTCGTTCTGGATTTAATCACATACCGTACGGAGCTTAAATATATATATATACGCAACACCATATCTGTGAGATTCTTGTGAGCATTATTTATTCCGGTCGCGTTTCTTTCGACTGTCTGCACGAATAAGCGGACATACAGCTCAATCGGTTGAAGGGTCCCTTTCCTCGCGTCTAATTGTGCTAACACCCAATGCCAACCGGGGACGAACGATCACGTCTCAGGAGGTTGTCAGTTGGAGCACCACACAGTGTAAGGCGATCGTCCATATCGCCCATTCCAGCGGGGCTTAGTCTTCCGGTACCCCCAACCATCTTCATCTCACGTCAAAGGCGAGACCCATCCCGGCAGTGAGACTTATCTAGTCGAACAGCCCTCATCCTTCAACTCTGAGCCGAGTCCGATCTTGCCACCCAAGGCAAGCACCGCCATTTCCTCTACAATGGCTCTGTCCGACTTCAAAGCCGTCTCCAGCAAACTTATCCAGTTTGAAGAGCGGCTCACCCGACCCACCAGAGAGATTCCAACTCTCTATGTCTTACAAGTGCGTCGCGACCATCAACTCTTTGTGGCATAAAATAGAGACCGAATATGAGCGATGCGCCCGTGTGCTTAATCCGAACGACCCGAGTGACGATTATCTGGCTATGGAATCCACCTATGAGCATTGCTATTCTATTTATGAACAGTGTGTTGCTCAACTGAGCCAGCAGATCGACGATGCGGCGAATCTGCTTCGCCCGCCGGTCACTCCAGCTCCTCCTCCGGTCGTCTCTAGCGGCTGCCGTCTTCCCCCTGCGACACTGAAGTGTTCCACGGGGACTACACAAAGTGGCCCACGTTCCGGGACCTCTTTACGGCCATTTATGTGAATAATCCGCGGTTAACACCGGTCGAGAAATTATTTCACCTCAATTCAAAGACCAGCGGCGAGGCAAAGACCATCGTCTCTAAGTCGCCTTTGACCCATGAAGGTTTTAGTTCGGCATGGGCCGCTCTCTGCGATCGCTTTGAGAATAAGCGGCTATTGGTAAACAGCCAGTTGAAGATTCTCTTCAACTTAGCTCCTGTTACTTCCGAGACAGGAGCCGCCCTAAAAGGATTGCAGAGTACAATCCAGGGCTGTCTGACGGCTTTAGATCACTCGGACGTTTCGACGGACAACTGGGATTGCTTATTGGTCTTTCTCTGCTCTTCCAAACTCCCAAAGGCGACTCTTGCCCTTTGGGAACAGACCTTATCGAATAAGCACGACATCCCAGCCTGGCGAGATATGAACAAGTTCCTCAGTGAAAGATATCTCACTCTGGAAGCCATTGAGGATGTCATATCGGCCGGCCCCAACAGACCACATCTGCCAACTGGTCAGTCCAAGACCACCCCAAGGAACTCAGGGCCTGAGCGGATTCAGTCTTTGAATCCAGCGTAAAGGTTAAGGCTCAACGGTGCGATCTCTGTTCCAAAGAGAATCACCCCATTCGGGTATGTCCCAAGTTCCTGCACATGTCCGTGCCACAACGGTCCGCCTACATTACCCAACGACGTTTGTGCCTGAACTGCTTCGCTCATAGTCACCAATACCGTGACTGTCCCAGTCAGCACAATTGTTTCGTGTGCAAGCGGCGGCATAACACACTGCTCCATCGTGACGGGTCACCAACCATTACAGCGGCCCCGTCTACTTCAGGTGCCTCCACCCAACCTCCACAGATACAGTCCACTCCCACCAGCAACGTGCAAACGTACTTTGCTGCCAACGCACGAGGAGTCCTCCTAGGCACGGCGTTGGTACAAATCTGTCATGCAGGGGTTACATATCCCGCTCGCGCGTTGCTTGATTCTGGGTCCGAGGCCACTTTCATCTCCGAGCGACTCAGCAACCTCATTCGGTTGCCTTTCCAATCAGTCCAGGCTCAAGTGTCCGGCTTGAGTCAAAAGACCGCGGCAAAGTCGACTAAGCTATGCTCCTTCCTGATTGGGTCACCATCAAATCCACAAGTGCAGATTGCCACATTGGCCTATGTACTCCCTCACCTGACCAACAACCTACCATCAACGGTGGTCCCACAAGAGGTGCTCCAGGCGCTTCCAGAGCTACAATGGGCAGATCCCACGTTTTACAAGAGCTCCCAGGTAGACATCCTAATAGGGGCGGATATCCTTCCGTCCATACTACTGGGTGGACTCCGGAGCAACATTTGTGGTTCTCTACTGGGTCAAGAGACCGTCTTCGGGTGGATTCTGACAGGTCCGATCCCAAACTCCCGCAGGACCACCATCTCAGCGTTTTCCACACGCATCGTCCGACATGAGGAACCTTCATTGGAGGCCTTACTGACCAAATTTTGGGAGGTAGAGGAACTTCCGACTACGCATGCTCCAAAATCTGATGCGTGGGTGGAGGATCTCTTCGTTCGCACCACGAGCCGCCTGAAGGATGGAAAGTATATGGTCACACTGCCGTTCCGGGATCCGGAGAACATTGACTTAGGCCATTCACGAAGCACAGCGCTTGCTCAGTTCTTGAGAAACGAGGCTCGTCTGTCCAAAGACCCACCTCTAAAGGATCAATATAATGAGGTTATTAGGGAGTACTTGGACATGGGTCACATGCACCAAGTAGAGTCAGTTGGTAACTCCACCAACTACTATCTCCCCATCACGCTGTTATTAAGCCTGACAGCACCACCACCAAGGTTCGAGTGGTGTTTAATGCGTCTTGTCCCAGCTCCAACGGGAAAAGCCTGAATGATATCCTTCATTCGGGTCCCGTTCTCCAGTCCGATCTTACTCTGCAAATCCTCAAGTGGCGGTTTTTCAAGGTGGTATTCAACGCGGATATCACGAAGATGTAGAGGCAAATCCTTGTCTGCCCGAGCCACACCCCCTTCCAGAGGATTCTTTTCCGAGACGCCGAGGGTCATATTCGGGATTATGAGCTCACCACAGTTACTTTCGGGGTAACGTGTGCGCCTTTTCTCGCCATCAGAGTCATACAGCAGTTGGCTGAGGATGTGAAGGTCCAATATCCTTTGGCCAGCCACCTCCTCACCAACTATATGTACGTGGATGACGTACTGGCGGGCGCTCATGACCATCTAACCGCCGTCTCATCAATGCGGGAGCTTAGTCAAGCCCTTGACAGCGCTGGATTCCCACTTCGGAAATGGACTTCCAACTCCAAGGGCATCCTACTGGACATTCCTAAGGATCACCTACTCCACGAGGATTTTCTGGACATCGAGGACTTTAGCACTGCCAAACCGCTCGGTGTCCGCTGGCGCGCAACAACGGACGAGTTCTATTTTATCCCCTCTTCGGTCTCCTTCCAACCCCCACTCACCAAACGAGGAGTTCTTGCTCAAATTGCAAGAATATTTGATCCCCGCAGGATGGCTGGCGCCCGTTGTAGTGAGCGCCAAGATTTTCATGCAGGGGAATCTGGCTCCGTCAGCTGGACTGGGATGAGCCCCTTCCAGCGGACTTGTTAATAACCTGGGAGACCTTCGCGTGCAGCTATCCTGCTGTACGCGACGTTAGGGTGCCTCGATGGATCCGGTTCTGCCCCGAGGTACGAATCCAGTACCATGGCTTTTGTGATGCATCCCAGAAGGCATATGGAGCATGCATCTATGTCCGCACAGAAGGCGAAGACGGCATCACAACCAATCTCCTTACAGCCAAGACGCGGGTAGCTCCCGTTAAGACGGTGTCCCTACCTCGCCTTGAGCTTTGTGGGGCTTTGCTCTTAGCGGAGCTGTTCACGGCAATCGTCCCGTATTGCCCTGCTACAGAATGGACAGCTCACTTTTGGACGGACTCCACCATTGTTCTTGCGTGACTGAACAAGCCACCTTGCCACTGGACGTGTTTTGTGGCCAACCGGGTAGCGAAAATTACTCAGGTGGCCGCTCCACACCTATGGGCTCACGTGCGCTCCGAGCACAATCCCGCTGACCTGGCTAGTCGCGGGGTTTCCGCGGCTGACCTGGTAGACAGGCAACTTTGGTGGTACGGGCCTACCTGGCTGCAAGAGGCCCAAGGCCAGTGGCCGACCCAAGCGGGAGTGGTTCATGACACAGATGTGGAGCAACGTCCTGTCAAGTGTCTTGTGACTGTTGGCCCCCAGGAGGACATCCTCAGCAGGTTCTCGAGCCTTGACCGAGCTATACGAGTCATGGCCTATGCACGACGTTTCGTGACGAGGACCAGGAGATTGAGTCGGGACCTTTCGGCTCATCTGCCCCCCGAGGAACTCGCCGCTACTCAACAGTGGTTGATACACCTCACCCAAAGGAGGGAGTATTCCAAGGAGTACGACTGCCTGAGAGGACACAAGCCAATTCCTCCCTCGAGTTCTCTGAAGAACTTGCTTCCTTGCTTGGACCAACAGGGCATCATCCGAGCCTCCGGACGTCTTGTGGCCTCTGGGTCGTTGACCCACGACGAGAAATTCCCCATACTCCTCCCGTACAATTGCGTGTTAACACGATTGTTAGTTCGCCAGACCCATAGCATATCCTTGCATGGCGGCAACGCGCTAATGATCAGACTCATCCGAACTAAGTTTTGGATCCCGAAATTGAGAGTCCTAGTGAAGGCTACGACTAATGCGTGCAAATCCTGCATCCTTCATCGGAGACGAGTTCAAACTCAGCTCATGGGCCAACTGCCAACACCGCGGTCAACGTTCTCACGCCCGTTCACCCATACTGGAGTCGACTTTGCAGGCCCATTCGACCTCAAGAGTTTCACAGGACGAGCCTGCCGTATAACTAAAGGGTATGTCTGCGTCTTCGTCTGCTTCAGCACGAAGGCGATCCACCTGGAAGCCACGTCGGATCTCACAACGGAGACTTTCCTAGCGGCTTTTCCCGTTTTGCTGCGCGTCGTGGGTGCCCTCAACTCATGTATTCGGACAACGGGAAAACCTTTGTTGGAGCCTCATCCATTCTGTCGCAGGACTTCCTCAAGGCCGCTCAAGACCTGGTAATGGCACGGTATAGCCATCAAGGGATTAAGTGGTCATTTAACCCTCCAGGGGCACCCCACATGGGTGGCCTATGGGAGGCGGGGGTGAAGAGTTTCAAGTCACTCTTCTACAAGTCGACCTCCGCCTTCAAATACACGTTCGAAGAGCTTTCCACGCTCCTGGCCCGGATTGAAGCATGTCTCAACTCCCGGCCTATCTCACCGATGTCCGAGGATGTCACTGATCTCCTAGCTCTAACTCCAGGGCATTTCCTCATAGGCGGCCCTCTTCTCTCCGCAGCTGAGCCCTCTATCCCGACGGCTGCCTCTTCCATCATCAACCGCTGGCAGCGACTCAAGGGCCTACATCAACAATTCTGCCATCGGTGGAAGGAGGAATATCTCAAGGAGCTCCACAAGCGACCGAAGTGGCAATCGACGCAAAGGAGCTTACAGAAGGGGGACATGGTTGTTCTGAAGGAAGACAATCTTCCACCGACTGAGTGGCGACTCGGGCGGATCCAATCGGTGTATCCCGGCCAAGACCATCTGGTTCGTGTGGTCGACGTGCGGACTGCCAAAGGAGTCATCAAACGTCCCATCACCAAGGTCGTGCTTCTCCCTATAGAAGCGGACCTTGCGCCCACATCCAGCCAATAATTTGTGTCCGCCGTCCGTCCCTCTGTGTGGTCATTGTGCCAATACCTAGTTCTAATCCCCCTCCTTGGTCTTATCCAAGACTTTTCTTTTCTAGGAGAATGGCACCTCACCACCAAGACCGGCGAGCCTCTTCTGATGTCTACCGGTGCCGGGTTTGCAGGGGCACTCACCCGCTCCGTGAGTGCCGACGGTTTCTCCGGCTGACTACCGTGAAGCGTCTGAACGCAGTCCGGGCGAACCAATACTGCTCTCGGTGTCTCGCTCATGAACATTCACGGGGGCCATGCCGGAGTTACCGAGGGTGCCGACAGTGTGGAGGCGCCCACCACACTCTACTCCACAGGAACACGCAGCACTCCCCGAGACGGCGGCCGAGGCAACAAACTCCGCCCAGGCGCCCTTCACCCGCAGTACGGAGCCGGCGGGATCCTACCCCCGGAGACTTCCAGGGACAGATCCCTTGTCCCTCTATGCGACACACCTTCGCCGTACGTGACGACATTGGCCACAATCCTGGACCAGGGCCGAGTCACCGTCACCCCTACAGCACTGGTGGCCATCGACACGGGGAGCACAGTCTACGAGACGCTCGCGCTTATTGATGCGTGTTCGGCGACCAGCCGCATTAGCACGTCGTTGGCGACAGCCTTCGGACTGTCGGTGGCGCGTGTTGGTGCGGACTCGGTCTGCCGGGCTCGCCTCCTATCACCGAAGGCCGGGTTGGACCTAGAGCTCATCCTGGAGGTGTCGGTGGACTGCCAGCGCAAAACGCCCGCCCGACGCATCAATCCCGACGAATTGCAGGAAATGCAGAACCTCAGCCTGGCTGACGAACGGTGGCATACTCCTGCGACCGTCTCGTTAGTGCTGGGGTCAGACGTGTACTCCCGCGTCATGCGTCCAGGGACCATGTCCTTGCAAGGAGGCGCGCTTTAGCACAGGACTCAGTGTTCGGGTGGATCCTGTCGGGTGTCATCCGGCAGTAAGGCGATCCGGGACCGCCCCCCACACTACCACCATTTCTTTTGCAACGATGTTGCAAGGGGGCGGAATGTTTGCGTCAGATGGCAGCGCCAAGCAGCTGGTCCGGCTGCTCCATACGATACTCCCCACGATAGTTCGATATCCCGACGATCGGCTATCGGGGAGTTAGCGCACCTCTAGTTTTTTCTTTAATGTAAAAATAATCTCGCAAGTCACCCCCGGCTTACTATTCGTTTTTGTTGATTAAAAAAGACACCATAGTGAGCACATACTCTTGTGCCCCCTCCAATAAAGAATTAATATATAAATAAAGTGCAACCCAGCATTTTTCACTGAAATTCGCGTTCACCCAGCGTATGTACATACATACATACGTACATACCAAGGCACATCGGACAATCAGCAGCAGCCGTACCGATCGACTGGAACACAAGAAGGATTACATCCCGCCCACTACAACACCAATGTTTCCTGCATGAGATGGGTCTATAGTGCAAGGCGTTGCCTCTGCAAAATCGGTCGGTGCATTATTCAAATTCAATTGATTTAATATTACTGCTAGCTTTTCATTGATTCTTTGATCAATATGTTGTTCTAATTGAGCTCCTTCCATATTTCTATTGATTGAAACCTCCTGTTGTCTGCTTCCTACTCTCTGTGTATGGGATACTGTTTCCAAAACTGGTGGTCTAATTAAATTGTTTTGATTGGCCATGAAGTAATTATGAATATAGGGCTTTGTTATTTTGTTAATTTTTGTAATAATATTGTGTTTAGGAAATTGAAAGAGTGAACCAATTACTTATTTTTATATATTTTTTCTTAATTTCTACTTTTACTTTGTAATTTGTTGAATATTTAAAGAAGAGTGTCCACTAGTCGTTTTGAGGAAAATCTGCAGCGCACTTGTTTCGCGTCGTTAGAAGATATCAAATTTCGCTGCACCACTGCAAATTCCTCTTCTGTTTTATTTATTCTCTTTTTATTATGGTTTTTGATTCTAGCTTTGTTTCTTTACTTTACTTAATTTGTAATTTTTTGGTTTATTCACAAATTCTTATTCACACTAACTTAATGGTTCTTTAGTTAATTTACGTTTGATTTTATTTTTCACTTAATTAATGTTTGTTTTGTTTTTATTTTTGCTTCTCTTAACTTAATTTTTACTGATATTTTAATTTCTTAATCACACTTAATTTATTTCTTACACTAATATTATAGCCATAGCCTCCACCGATGGTGCAGAATTTTTCCGGTTTGGGTTTCCTACTAGGGTTCCGCGATCCATACCCTGTTGTGAAGTGTTCTGCGAACTGATCATACAGAACTTGCTTTGGTTTTCCGCAGCTACACTTGCGATTGTTTTTTATTCACTTGCACGAACCACTGTTTAGGTGGTGAGTTTCTTCGTAACAAGATTTGCACGTACTCTTAGTAACCGTTTTGCTCTGTCGAGACGTGAGATTATTTTCACACTTAGCGGCCGTTTTGCCCTATCGTGTAAAAATTACCGAATTCGCGTACGTAATGATCGTTTTGCCTTGTTGTAAACGCGATCGGTCCCTGCTCGGGCGCCAGTTAAATTTCCTTTTAATTAAATAAAGGTTTAACAAATTTTATTATTGGTGTTTGTTTATTGATGGTAATTTTGAAACTGAAACTTCTTAAAACAATTCTACCCTGAGCTAGCTAAGACTTTTCAGCAGCGCTGTCGGCAGAGCTGCAGTGGCGGCGGTATTCGGTGGCGTGATTCTTTTCCTTGGAACTCTAGCGGATGCGAAAGTGCCGATTTGACGTTTATTACAATGTTGCGGCTGTTGATTTTTTATTACTTGTGGTTATTGACCTGATCGGATTTCGTATAATTTGTTTATTGTTAACTTGTATGATCTTAGGACAGTAGGAACATGTTAAATAAGATAAGAAGCATATACTGTCAATAGCCAAGTCAAGTACTTGTATCCTCAACTCACATAAATTATGTAAGGCCTAAGCCACTTGAGTTGACAAAGGGTACTATTTACGACCGCTGGTACCAACGCAAAGATCAATAAAAACATTTACGATTGACATAGGGTTCATGGGTCTCGTCGACCTAGTCCCAAAATAATGTTATGTGACACTGCAGAGGGCCTATCAGTATATAAGATAATATTATATAAATATTATATGTGAGAAAATATAAGTCCGAGGATCACATTATATATGCCTATTAGCCTATATACTAGTTCTAAGCACATAATTTGTACATAGCAATAAGTACCCAGAAAATGAAATAAAAGGAGAGCCGATCCTGAATCGGCAGTCAGCCAGTTCAGTCAGTTCAGTTCAGTTCAGTTCAGTACAACAACTCGACTCATCAGTCTCTTTATTGCAAGACTCTGATTAACATTTGGTCCTTCGAGACAATCTGTTGTTATCCCCCACCAGTGGTAAGAAACACAGATTATAAACCAGCGCCTGCATTACAAACAGGCTGCTAAAAATAAAAATAAGTCCTTATTGTTTCCCCCACCAGAGGTAAGAAACAAAGGATAATTATAACAAATTTCTTGCGCTCAATGTTAAAGAGGTAAGTTAACAAATAATCCATAAAAGAGCACCTAATAGTTTGATTAAACTAAAGGTTGCCGATTTATGTTAATATTTTGTGCAGTGATAAAAAAGAAAATCACTCACGGAAAGTGAAACCAGTGTCTGTCCTACAACCAGGCTGGTATAAATAAAAAAAAAAAAATCACATTGTGTAGCGTGTCCGAGGCTTACATCGGACTTAAAAAATAAAAAGAGATAGCGTGTACGACGAAGTGGGACACATCCAAAACGGACGAAATATTGCCGGCGAAGGATATCCACAGGAGGTGCCTACACGAGTTGCATCAAAGAGGACTGCAACGGAGAGGACGACTTCAGAGAGACCCAGGTACTTCGAGGGATCACGTGCGACAGGAAAGTTCAGGAGCCGAACGGTCAACCTAGACGGAGAGCCATTGACACCGTCAAAGTAAGAAGGGTGCTCGCAGCTGAATCAATTTTTTGTTTTTTAACTTAAGAAATAAAAAGAATTGTAAGATGTTGTCGGAAGTGACAATTCAACTGCTAAAAAAGCAGAGCGAGTTGGTAGGAGAGGTAGAGTTAATTAGGTCGAGTATAGTTACCAATAGTTCTATTAAAAAACTTGAGGATATTAAGTCTCGTGAAAATTTGTTAAAAATAGGAGTAGTGCAACATCAATATTTCACAGAGAAATATTATGATAGCACTCTTCTTAAAATTAAACAAATTTTAGAGAAATTTGCATGCTCAGAAGTGAAGATAGACCCTGGAACTATGGCGATAGTTCAAGAAAAGAGTCCCAGTATAATTGCAGATTTCGTTAAATTAGAGGACAAATTTCGAGAATATATTCTAGATACGCAGAAAAATTGCAAAAATAAGATCAATTTCTTATGGAAAAAAATTATAGATCTTTTTAAACAAATAAAGTCAAATGACTCAGCATTCGAAAGAGATTTAAGTGAGTTAGAGTTTGACAAAGATAATTGGATAGCAGCGTAAGAAATAGAGAGTCCAATTAAAACGGTAATGTCGAAGGAAAGATCGGAGGAACTACCTTCACTACCAAAGTTGGAGATCCCAGAATTTTCTGGTTCAGCTAAGGAATGGGATCAGTATGTAGAATTATTCACAGAAATAGTTCACAACAGGGAGGACCTCAGCTTAGCCTATAAATTTCATTACCTTAAAATGTCATTAAAAGGTGAAGCTAAAGAAATGGTCTCTCACTTATTGAAAGGTTCCTTAGAGAACTACAGTACCGTTTGGGAGTTGCTAACCAAACGGTATGACAATATTAGGAAGGTTTTCTCGGATCAACTAAATAGATTGATCGAGTTACCGAGCCTCGATAACAATTCAATGAAACAAGTAAAAAGTTTCATTGATACAATAAACGAGGCAACATATATAATGAAGTCACAAGGTAACCTATCTGATGAAACGGATATAATTTTCGCACAGCTGATATTACGCAAATTTAATCCTGAGGCGTTACAGCTGTATGAAAATCATGTAAAAAAAACGAATAATATCGAGCAGTTGTCCGATGTATTAAATTATTTAGAACAAAGACTTAGTTCATTAAGTTCCATTGGCTTCGAAAAGATAAAGAATTCTAAGATTCCTACTATTAATACAGGAAGTTGTCCGCTTTGCAAAATACCTGGGCATCCGATAATTTACTGTCACAAATTTAAAGCAATGTCACCAGAGGATAGATACATTAGCGCACGAAAGCTGCATTTATGTGTAAGGTGCTTACAAAATTCTGGTTACAGAGGATGCTCCTGTAGTGAAATTTGTTCAACATGCAAGAAATTCCATCATACGATGCTTCATTATATTCAAAGAGAGAAAGTGAACACATGCATGTCAAAAGATCAAACTTTATTAGCAACAGCACTAATAAAAGTTAAATCAAGGTCTGGCGAGTTCCAAACTCTTCGGGCATTAATAGACACTGGGTCGCAATGCACTATAGTATCAGAAGAAGCAGCTCAATTGTTACGAGTATTAAAAAATAAAAGTACCACGGAAATATCTGGTGTGTCAACGAACAGTAGTTGCACATCAAAATACAAAGTGGACTTACTAATTGAATTAAATAATAAAAATAAAGAAGTAATAAGTAGTGAAGCCATTGTTCTGTCTAAGCTTATGAAAGCGCTACCCATGAAGTCGATCGATATAGACATGTCAAAATGGCAGAATTACAGATTAGCTGATCCAGGATTTAATGAACCTAGTAGAATAGACGTAATTCTAGGTGCAGACGTCTATACACGTATCATGAAAAGCGGAATCAAGAAAATTGACGGATTGCTTGGACAATAGCATAGCTGCTATGGTAATAGCAGCAACGGCAATAAAAATGAAAGATCTAGAAAGATTTTGGGAAGTAGAAGAAGAGGTTAAAGAAGACGAAGAAGCAGAAATTTGTGAAAAACATTTCATCGAAACAACAAGAAATGATAAAGAAGGCAGGTTTGTCGTTAGAATTCCTTTTAAAAATGAGAAAGACTTAGGAGACTCAAAATCACAAGCAGTAGCAAGATTTTACAATTTAGAAAAGAAATTTCAACGAAACCCGAAACTAAAAGATAGCTATGTTGAATTTATGAAGGATTACCAAAATTTAGGGCATATGGTAGAAACCACTAAAGACGGGAGATATTATCTTCCCCACCAAGGTGTCATAAGGGAATCAAGTTTAACAACTAAGCTTAGGGTAGTTTTTGATGCTTCGGCAAAAACATCTAACAATAAATGTTTAAATGACATAATGTGGGTTGGCCCCAGGATTCAGAAAGATATTTTGATATTGTTGTGAAGTGGCGTAAGTGGAAATTCGTAGTATCAGCGGACATTGAAAAAATGTACCGACAGATCAATATAGATCAGGATGATCAGGAGTACCATTATATAGTTTGGAGAAATTCTCCGAGGGAACAGTTGAAGCAATACAAACTTACAACTGTCACTTACGGAACAGCCTCAGCACCTTATTTAGCAACCAGGTCGCTACGGGAAGTAGCTAATAGATGCAAAAACAAAAATATAGCAGAAATAATTAAAAATGATTTTTATATGGATGATTTGATGACCGGTGCATACACAAAAGAAGGAGCTGTAGAAATCACAAAACGAATATGTATAGAACTAGAAAGAGTTGGATTTAATTTGAGAAAATGGATATCCAATCTGTCAGAAATTGTTCAGCCATTAGATGATATAACTAACAACAAGATTCTAAACATTGAAGAAAATGAAGCTATCAAGACACTTGGGTTGCAGTGGGATCCGAACAAAGATGAATTTAGATTTAATGTTTGCTATGAAAAGATCAAAAAAATTAGTAAAAGATCAGTTTTATCAATACTAGCTATGATTTATGACCCATTAGGCTGGCTATCACCAGTAACTATAACAGGAAAATTGTTTATGCAAAAATTATGGGTATCAGAGCAGAATTGGGACCAAGAATTGTTGCAAGAAGATTCTAACTATTGGGAGTTATATTTAAAAGATATAATATTAATAGAGAATATTCGAATTCCAAGATGGTTGAAAACTCAAGAATTTGTAATAACACAAATTCATGGGTTCGCTGATGCCTCTGAGAAAGCCTATGCAGCTGTAGTATATGCGAAAGTAGGTGATTCAGTAAACATGATAGCAAGCAAAAGTAAAGTAAACCCCATTAAAAATAGGAAAACCATCCCTAACCTCGAGTTATGCGCCGCGCACCTATTAGTACAGCTAATGAACAGGATAACCGAATCACTAGGAACATCCTTAGAGAGCTTTGCCTGGAGTGACTCAACTATTACCTTGTCATGGATACAAAACGGGGACAACAAAAATAGATTCATCAAAACTCGGGTAGAGGAAATCAGAAAAGCTAATACAATAATGTGGAATCACGTTGATTCGGAAGATAACCCTGCAGATATTGCTTCAAGAGGAATTCCAGCAAGTAAACTTCAAGATTGTGTAAATTGGTGGAAAGGCCCCCAGTGGTTATCTCGATCCAAAGACGATTGGCCAAAAAATAAATTAGCTAATAAAAGTATATCCGTCAACATGGTTACAGTAAAAGAAAACTTGTTAGTTGATATGTCAGAAAAATTTTCTAGCATACAAAAATTTACGATTTATTCAATTTAAGATAAAATATAAAAAATTTCCAATATATCAGACAGTGGAAGAATTAAAACACGCAAGAAATTTAATAATTAAGAACCAGCAAAGTATCCAATTTGACTTGGAAATACAATGTTTGAATAATAAAACAGATATATCAACAAGAAGCAGAATCTTAAATCTAAACCCATTTCTGGACAAAGATGGACTCCTTAGAGTAGGTGGTAGGCTAAGAAATTCGAATGCAACTTTCAATGTCAAACATCCAATAATTCTGGACAAATGTCATTTAACAAAACTATTGATTAACAAGGCACATAAAGAAACCTTGCATGGCGGAATAAATTTAATGAGAAATTACATACAAAGGGAATTTTGGATAGTTGGACTAAGAAATAGCTTGAAAAAAGAGTTGAAAACATGTGTAGTTTGTCAAAGATATCGACAAGCAACAGCAGAGGAAATCATGGGAGATCTTCCTAAGTGCCGAGTAACAAGAGCATATCCTTTTATAAACACAGGAGTCGATTATGCGGGCCCCTTATACATAAGATGCTCAAAAAATAGGGGAATCAAATCCTACAAAGGGTACATCGCAGTATTTGTGTGCATGGCCACGAAAGCAATTCATCTAGAAGTAGTTAGTGATTTAACGACAGATGCCTTTCTAGCCGCCTTGCGAAGATTTATAGCCAGACGAGGAAAATGTTCAAATATATACTCTGATAATGGAACAAATTTCGTAGGAGCGTCAAAAAAGTTAGAATTAGACTTTGAAAGGGCTCTAGAGGATAATAGCAAACTAGCTCCCATATTAAAAGAAGATGGGATCCAATGGCATTTAATACCCCCCGAAGCACCTCATTTTGGAGGTATTTGGGAAGCTGGAGTAAAATCTGTAAAGTATCATTTAAAAAGAATAATTGGGGAGAATCACTTAACATTTGAGGAAATGACAACACTACTATGTCAAATTGAAGCAGTTTTAAATTCTCGCCCATTATACACAACAGGGAATGACACAGACGATCTGGAAATTTTAACGCCAGGACATTTTTTAATTGGAAGACCGAACTTAGAAGCTCCAGAATCCATTTCCGAAGAAAAAATAAACAATCTAGATAGATGGAAATTTGTTCAGAGATTGAAAAATGAATTTTGGGCTAAGTGGAAGGAAGACTACTTGCATACCCTACAGCAGCGAAACAAGTGGAAAACAGCGAAGCTAAATATTACAGAAGGGCAAATTGTATTAATTAAATCTAAAAATTGTCATCCAGCCAGATGGCCTCTGGGCAAGATTGAAGAAATACATAAGGTTAAGGACGAAAAAGTTAGAGTTGTAAAAATCAAATCTCAGGAGGGAATAATATTACGACCCATTAGTAAAATTTGTCCACTGCTTGATATTAAGAGCTCTCAGCCTTAACCTTAATTCTCGTATATCAAAGAAAAAGTATTAAATAAAAAAAAAAATGGATGTAATTTTTAGTTCAATAGTACTATTCTTAATATATCGAAGTTTAAAGGCAGCACCAATAGGTAATAATCTCGACAACTATAATATTGATAATATCAATGATACGGCAGCTATTTATTTAGACCCCATGGGCGATATAGAAATAGTATCCGCCTCATGGAATATGATAATATATTATGACATGGAAGCTTATTTTAATATGTTAGATAGATAATAAAAAAAATGAGAGTGATCTGTAAAAAGCTTCATGATTTCGAGGATCAATGCAACTTTGTGTTGGAGATAATACTCAAAACCAAATAGATGAATTAGGAGAAAACAGCAAAATATTCTTAAACCAAAAACAAAATAGAACTAAACGGGCTCCATTTGAATTCATGGGATCAATATATCACATCTTATATGGCACAATGGATGAAGAAGACAGAAAACAAATAAAAGGTAATATGAGAAATCTGCTAGACAATCAGCATAATTTAAATGTTTTAATACGTAAACAACCCTCGATAGTAGATTCCACAACTAATTTATTAAAAAAGATCTACAGAAGACATAAATAATAACTTCAACAAAATGACCCAACGAATTGAAAATATGACAGAACTACTAAAGGAAAGCTATTATGTATATAAAGAATCCATAAATTTTTTTATGATCACAAAACAATTAAGTGTGTTAATCGACGAATGCAGCAAAATCCAGGATGGAATTATAAGCTTGCTGATCGACATAAACCATGGTAGGCTAAATATTAATATTCTTAAACCAAGTCAGTTAAAAGAAGAAATTTTTAAAATAAAAGAAAATCTATCAGAGAAACTAGTTCTTCCAGGCAAGAAAACAGGATCAGAACTAAAAGATATTTATGCCTTATTAACTGCTAAGGCTCTTTTTGTAGAGACAAAACTTATTATAGATGCAAGAATACCATTATTCAGTAGACACCCATCCAAGTTATTTAAGATTATACCAATTCCTATAAAAAATGGGGATGATCTGATAATAGTACACATAAACTCAAAATATTTAATATATAATTTTGAAATAGACTCATACAATTTAATGTCCGAATCCACATTAAACAAATGTCGCATTTGGCACTCAAATAGAAGAATTTGTGAAACGAGTTGGCCCTGGACAAATGCAAATAATAATGCCTGTGAATTAAAACCTCTTAAACCAAACAGGCACGCCAACTGCGTGTACAAAACAACAGTCAATTCACAAACTTATTGGGTAGAATTAGAAGAAAAAGGTAGCTGGTTATTCAAAGTTCCATACAAATCCAATATTAAACTTCAATGCGCTGACTCAGAATTAAAATTAGTGAATTTGCCCGAACAAGGGATCTTAAGTATTGGGTACGAATGTACTGCAAGGACTGATGACAAGATCTTAATAACTAATAAAGATTACCAATCTAAGAAACAAGAAGAGTTTAGAACAATTCACATCGGAGAAGTTAACACAATACCAAAATTAGTATGGGATCCTTTAGAAATATCGCCTATAAATCATAAGAAATAAAAGAGTCTCATTTCGAGTTCAAAGGTCTCCACTTTCATCATGTTTCTGGGCATGCATCTTTAATAATAACTTTTGTTATAGTGCTAATAATAATAGCTTATACTATTAAGAAATGTATTGTTCAAAGACAGTTAAGGACAATAGTATTTTCCGGCTCATCACAAGGAAATTAAACAATATTTGTATTTATATAAGTATAAAAAAAAAGGTATAAATAATTTATTTACAATATACAACTTAAAAAAAAAACATGTTAAATACAGTCCACTAAAAGAAGCAAATACATTTATAAAAAAGAGATACAATTAATAAGAAATTGCTTGCCCCTCGGCAGAATGTTCAAGCATGAACATATTTTAAATAATTAATGTAAACATAAAACTCACATTTACATCGCTCACACCTTTCTTTCGGCCCTTGGCAGAATGTTCAAGCATGAACATGCATTGTATAATAAATATGTATGATCTTAGGACAGTAGGAACATGTTAAATAAGATAAGAAGCATATACTGTCAATAGCCAAGTCAAGTACTTGTATCCTCAACTCACATAAATTATGTAACGCCTAAGCCACTTGAGTTGACAAAGGGTACTATCTACGACCGCTGGTACCAACGCAAAGATCAATAAAAACATGTACGATTGACATAGGGTTCATGGGTCTCGTCGACCTAGTCCCAAAATAATGTTATGTGGCACTGCAGAGGGCCTATCAGTATATAAGATAATATTATATAAATATTATATGTGAGAAAATATAAGTCCGAGGATCACATTATATATGCCTATTAGCCTATATACTAGTTCTAAGCACATAATTTGTACATAGCAATAAGTACCCAGAAAATGAAATAAAAGGAGAGCCGATCCTGAATCGGCAGTCAGTCAGTTCAGTCAGTTCAGTTCAGTTCAGTTCAGTACAACAGCTCGACTCATCAGTTTCTTTATTTCGAGACTCTGATTAACAACAACATACAATTGCCGATGCTTTGTATAGAATTAAATTGGAAGAAAATCATTTCGTTGAAGTCACCCAGCACAGTGCAGATGACGACAGTAGTGATCTTACTCAGTTAACAGAAAAACCAATAAATGTATCAAAGCGACAAATAATTTTCATAAAATCAGATCAAAATAAGGTAGAACATTCAATTATATTTGGCAATTCAATAACCACAATCCAGTGCGATGAAATGACCCTTGTAAAAGCTAAACAATTTTTACTTGATCATTTTATTCACTAAAATGTTACCATGTACATCGTGAGTGATGGTGATTTTGAACTCATACAAAGCGCCCACAAGGAAATCATTAATACCTCACATACTACGGTGATCCGTAGTCTGAGCCTATTAAAAAATGTAAACTCATAGGCCGAATTCAAAGAAATCATACTGGAATCTCATGAAAAACTTCTACACCCTGGTATCCAAAAAATGACTAAATTATTCAAAGAAAATCATTATTTTCCAAATAGCCAACTGTTAATTCAAAACATAATTAATGAATGCAACGTGTGCAACTTAGCTAAAACAGAACATAGAGACACAAAAATGCCTTTTAAAATCACACCCAAACCTGAACATTGTCGCGAAAAATTTGTGATAGATATTTATTCTTCTGAAGGTAAACATTACGTTAGTTGCATAGACGTTTATTCGAAATTTTCCACTCTTGAACAAATTAAAACAAAGGACTGGATAGAATGCAAAAATGCACTTATGCGCATATTTAATCAATTGGGCAAACCTACACTGTTAAAGGCAGACAGAGATGGCGCATTCTCCAGCTTGGCCCTCAAAAGATGGCTCGAGAGTGAGGGTATTGAGTAACAACTTAATACAGCACAAACAGGCATAGCTGATGTAGAAAGACTCCATAAAACCATAAATGAGAAAATTCGCATAATTAAATCATCCAACGACAAAGAAACCAATTTAAGTAAAATAGAATCAATTCTCTACATATACAATCACAAAACAAAGCATGACACTACCAGACAGATACCTGCTCACATATTCCTTTATGCTGGACAACCAATACTAAATATTTAAAGTAATAAAGAAAAAAAAATTAACCAACTAAATACTGATCGCCTGGAATACGACATTGACACTAGATACAGGAAAGGTACGCTTCAGAAAGGAAGATTAGAAAATCACTTTAAAGCAAACAAAAACGTAGAACAAACAGATTCTGACCATTTAAAAATCACTAATAGAAATAGAGTCACCCACTATTACAAAACACAGTTTAAGAAACAAAAAAAAATTAATCAAGTTCCAATCCCACAGGTCCCTGGTATACAGTGATGTTATTGCTTCTGTTAATCACCACAGGCTACACTCAACAAATTCAAATAAACAATATCGATACCAATCTAGGCTACCTTCTATTTTCAAGTAAACCAATTCAAATACCATCAGCATTTGAGCATCACTGCTTAATAATAAATCTAACGGAAATTGACACTATAACTACATATTTAAGTAATAAGGTACTCAATAACCCTGACTCACAAAGAATCAAATTTTTTTATAATACATTACTTAAAGAATTAACTGGAATAACTCTACATCAAGAAAACAGACAGAAACGAGGACTTTTTAATATAGTGGGATCCGTATACAAATATCTTTTTGGAACACTCGACGAAAACGATAAAGTAGAAATTCAGCAAAATTTAGAAAAACTTGCACAAAACTCAATTAAACTTAATGAATTAAATGATGTAATAAACGAAAACGATAATGTTGAAATTCAGCAAAATTTAGAAAAACTTGCACAAAACTCAATTAAACTTCATGAATTAAATGATGTAATAAGTTTGATAAATGACAGAATCAATCAAATTAAACCATATGAAAATAATCGCAATAGTATCGACACACTTACATTCGAACTCATGCAATTCATTGAATATGTAGAAGACCTAGAAATGGGTATGTAACTTTCACGACTCGGACTGTTTAACCCAAAACTACTGAATTATGACAAATTGGAAAATGTTAACAACCACAATATATTATTAATCAAAACATCTACTTGGATTAACCATAAAAATAATCAAATACTCATTATATCACACATACCAATTAAACAAAAGTCAACTAACACTATTAAAATAGTCCCCTATCCCGATTAAAATGGTTATCAGTTAGACTACTCAGATACTCAATCTTACTTTGAAAATAAAAACAAAATCTATAATCAAAATAATGAAGAAATAAATAATGAATGTGTCACCAATATAATTAAACGCAAGAATCCAATTTGTAACTTTATACCAATACCCACAAAAGAAATGATTAAATATGTCGAACCCAATGTAATATTAACATGGAACTTGACTGAAACTACAATAATCCAAAATTGTCAAAAACTAAATAGTAACATAACAATAACTGGAAATAAAATTGTAAGAGCTACACAATGCAGACTTGAAATTGAAAACATTATCTTAATAGAAAATTATTTACAACCAGAAATTACACCCTTACACCATTATATTCACCACTTAATATAACTAAGATTAAGCCTATTAAACACAATGACGTTATAAAACTAATATCACAAAATAATAACACACTTTACATTATTATTGTAATTATAAGTTGAACAATTCTTGCATTATACTTATACTCAAAATATGTAACCACAAACCCAATTATACTTTTATATTTAAAAATGAAGAAACGAACAGACAATTGCAAAATGCATCACAAGAAATAGAAATGTTACAAAATCCATTGCCCACATTATACCCAACAGTTCCAGCCTAAGCATAGGCTTTTCTTTAAGGGAAGGGAAGTGACGTATTCTCATCGACACTATTTTTGCATTAGGACAACAGCCCCAGATCGTAATTAAAGTATAAAGAAAATAAACAACGCTACAGTTTCGCAATCGCACTCAAATTCAATAATCATAAACAAAAGCACAATAGCCATTTATTAAGAGCTGCGCATCGCATTCATTAATTACTGTAAACAATATTCAATTAAAGCTGCGCATCGCACTCAAGCCAAAAATTGTAAACATAAGCACAAATTGCTGATGTGGCAGCAAGAATTGTAAACAAATACAACTAACCAAGTAGACGTAAGATTTGTTCTGTTAAGAGTTTCTGAATTTGGAGCTTTATGCTCTCTTTAATATTATCACTCTCTTAATTTTGAAGACGGTTCTTGAGCTAGGGTTTAAGCTGCGTTAGCGAAAATTCAAATTGATCGACGAAGACGTTCTTTGTTTTGGGAATTGTCTGTGCTTACAATTTATGTCTGTGTTTATGTTATTTGGAATTTGGTTCTGTCACTTTGACTTTATTGTCAAATGTGGATATTAATTATTATTGTGGGTGTATGAATATGTCACTTCCCCATCCTTAAGAAATTAGAAGCCGCTGCCGAGCTGCGAGGCTGTAAGAACAGTTGGAGAGAGAGAGCAGCGCAGTCGCTATCGGCAGCCTGACCATTACAGTTTTCCAGCCACTGAACCTTATGCTGCTCCCGACATACTCCCCCCGTTGGAAGCTTCTCTTTCAACTGAATCCTTTGAGGGAAGCAGACACACAGCTCGCATGGTAGTACCATTGGACGTCTTCAGTTCATGTCGTTGAAGCTGCTCACGCCTATTGAAACCCTGCTGCAGATCTCGTTCACGTTGGAAAGTCTTGTCGCAGACATCGCATCGGACACCTCGAGATTCCTTCGAGGATGACTTCGCCTTGGGTTGCAGCGGCGTCTGTTGCTGTTAGGCTTGCGGCTGTAATTGCCTAACGGCATCTGCTTCCACGTACGGATGAAATGGATTTTGGAAATGCTGCTGCTGCTCTACTACCGTTGAATTCATGGCAAGTCTTGCATTCGGTTGCTGGAGTTGCACCGCGTGACGCTTAAAGTGCACTTGCTGGTGAATTAGCAACTTATCCTTGCGCGCAAATGATGCTGGACAGCGAACGCATTGGTACGGGTTGACCTCGGAATGTGACCGTGTATTTGCTAGGAGAACGGTTGATGGCCGAATACTCTGAGCAGTAAGTGCTCTATATTGCTCTGGTACTGAAGGCGCAGCTTCTGGCTGTAAAGACATGGACACTTGATGCTGCGAAACAGTATGGTGAAGCAATGTGTGATGCCTTTCTTTACATTGCCGACAATGGCTGGCACTACAGTTCCGAACAGTATGCCCTAACTTCAGGCAATTAATGCATCTTCCGAGTCGAAAAGCCTCCTTGTAACGCTGTGATGCCGTCATATCCAAAAACCGAGGACACGAGTAAATTCCATGTCCACTAGTATCGCAGCAAGCGCAGACGTGGGGGTTACCCTGAGTAACTACTAGCGGCTTCCGACTTGTGCTACTACTTGAGTTACTTGGAATGCCAGCCGATAACGCGGCCATGGCATGTTGCAGACCTTCAAGGCGCTGACATCGTGTGTCCAAGAAATCAAGGAACCCTTTGGTGGTGGGCACTTGGTCGATGGCTGACTTTTCTTCCCAGTCAGATTGTGTTTCCCTGTCCAACCTTTGCAGGAGTATCAGAATGACCATGCAGCCTGCTATCTGTTCCGAATTCCCTAACGACTGCAATGCTCGCATGTGTGCATTTACTTTGTCAGCAAATGCTCTCAAGGTTGTTGCTGAAGCAGGATCTACGAGCCGGAGCGCTAAGATCTCCATCACGTGGGCCTGGAACACGAGCTTCTTGTTGCTGAACCGCCTGGGAAGAATTTCCAAGGCCACAGGGTAATTCGAGCTCGAGACCTCCAGAGAACGAATCGCTTCCAAAGCACATCCCGATAGGCAAGAGAGGAGATGCTGGAATTTCTCTATGGGCTCCAGGTGTGAGTCTTCATCCACCAATGCTCTGAAAACCGACGCAAAATCTGCATATTCAGAAAACGTTGGAAGCTTAAGCTCAGGCAGTCGAATTTGACGAGACCTTTCGGAGGCACTACTTGACTGCCCAAAACTGTCATCAGGTCTCATGGTGGATGAAGGTGGGGCACGCAACTGACGACGCTCAAGCTGGACACGAAGCCTACTTTTAAGTGACAAAATCAGCTCATCAAATTTGTCCCGCAATTCACTGCCGATCTCATCATAGTCTAGCTCCTCTAGACTGTTGTGAGTTAAATTAAAGGTGGCTTGCATTTGTTCGATGAGTTCAAGTCGAACCATGATCTCTGCTGCACTATACGCCTGGACACACTCATCATGCAACGTTTGGTCCAACCGCATTGCACTGGCAAAAATTGACGACGCCTTTCGCCTTAAATATGGAACCCTGTTTAAAGGTGTACCAATGTCTCCGGACGCGATTGTGCTTGGCAGCTCGTTTTGCATATTGTAAGTAAGTTCAAAGGCAATTGCTTAAACGGTTCAAGCAAAGAATACAGCACAAAGAGAGAGAGCGATAACGCTCAAGCTCGGTATACGGAAGTGCTTGTGTGTGCGCACAAGATCAAACGTTTAACACTATTTGCACCAACAACGTTTAACTGTCGCAGCACACTGGTTCGCGGCACTCGTAAACTTTGTGAAATATTTAATGCTTGTCTAGCGCGAATATTGTTTTTTTCACTTTATTTAGATCTCGCCGGGGCCTCCAAATGTTGAACCACTAAGGTTTTTTAGCGGCGTTAATGATATAAATCACGAATGAAGAAATGCACGGTATGAAGTTTGTGTTTGTGTGTAGTTTATTTGTGCACTGTACAACTGCGAAGAACGTCGGTGTCTTGACGCGGGTTGACAAGCGACCAATATGTAACAGATGTAAACCGAGAGTGACAGTAATAATTTGAAATGCAGACACATGAATATGTAAGAAGCCGCTGCCGAGCTGCGAGGCTGTAAGAACAGTTGGAGAGAGAGAGCAGCGCAGTCGCTATCGGCAGCCTGACCATTACAGTTTTCCAGCCACTGAACCTTATGCTGCTCCCGACACTTATATTTGTAATAAAAGTATAAAATAAAGATTATTGCAATGATTACAATATTTGACAATATAATAATTGAAAAAGTTTTACAATATTCAGTTTGTTTTCTTATTATTTCCTTTGTTTCCAAATAAGATATTTCCAAATAAGATATTTTGGTTATATTATTATTAACATAAATTGTTTCGGTGTAATTTAACAAAGAATTTGATAAAATTATTTCATTTGATTGAATTGAGCAGTTATTTATTATTATTATAAAGTTCCCTTCCATTACAATTTCTCTATACAATTTTGATTTAATGTTGTGCTTGGTAGGTTCCAAGTTATTAATATGTTTGGTTCGATATAATTAATTTCATAATTTTTATAAGTTTTTGTGTAAGTACATTCTGCTGATTTTTGATTTAATATTGCAATTATACATTTATTGATAACTAATTGTTTTGATTCTACAGTGAATGTTTTATTCTCGTGCAAATAATGTCTATCATTTATATTTTCGGTTAAAATATAATTATTTTCATTTGGATAAGGTACAATTTCAAATATTGGAGTGATTAATATTTCTCTTGGGATATGTGGTATAATTAAAATTATATTTGATATTGGGTTTAAACAAGTGGATGTTTTTATATTTAAAAGAGTTTCTGAATTGATATTATTTAAATATTAATGTTTTAGTAATTTTGGGTTAAATATTCCTAGCCTCGTTAATTGCATTCCTAATTCAATATCTTCTATATATTCTGTAAATTGTTGTATATTGAAAGTAATTATTGCTATTCTTTGTGACTTATCTTGTAAGTAATGCATCTGATTGACAGCGTCTATTGCGTGATTAACTGATTTATTGAATCAGATTTATCTCATTTGTTTGACCACTGTTTTCTGCAAAATTGTTGATTTTATTTTCCAGATCTTTTCTATCTTCTTCATCTAACGTTCCAAACAAATATTTATTAACCGTTCCAACAAAATTTATTAAACCTCTTTTATTACTTTTTATAAGTTTTATTCCGTTGATTTCTCTATTTAATTTATCCATTAAATATTTTATTTTTGGTATTGTGTCATATTCTTTGGCTTGGTTCATTAAATTTTCCAATGTCATCTCAGTCCTTGTTATGTTTACAGATAGATAATGGTACTCGTAAGATAGTGGAATATTAGTTGTTCCTGTTTTTAATAAAATGTAGCCATTTGTGGCTTGTACTGGAGTTACTTCAAGTTTCTGTATTTTTACATTTTGTCCAAAGATCAAAATCATCAAAATCAATACGATGGCAAGATATTTAATTATCATTTGGTTCGGTGCTGGAATTATTATATTTACTGTCATTAATTTACTTTTTTTCTTTTAAATTTAGATTTGTAATGTTTTATCTTTCTACCTCTGTTTCTTCAAAATGTTTTTCATCTAATTGTTCAATTTTTCCTGTCTTTTTAAAAGGATTTGTAATTTTCGAACGAACTAAAGGTGACTCTTTATACTTTGTGTCTACCTCATATATTATTCTTTCTTCATGAAGTTTATTTATTTTATTTACTTTATTAATTTGTGTCTCATATTGGGGACATCCTGCATAAATAAAAATTTCTGCTGGTGTTCTACCTGTTGTATTATGTTTAGTTTTGTGATTATAAATATAAAGAACTGTTTCGAATTTCGTTAATTTATTTTCGGGATCTGTATCGCTATTTATTATTCGTAGTTTCTCGTTTACAGTTTTATGAAATCTTTCAATATCTGAGACTCCGTTTTTACTAGTTGTAATCTCAATATTTACTTGTTCGGATTGTAACCAAATTTGAAGTTCTGCGCACATGAATGCGGAATCTTTATCTGCTTTTATAAGAATAGGTTTACCCATATCATTAAAAATTTTTTAAATTGCTCTTTTAGCTTCTAACCAGTCTCTGCTTTTTACTTCAATTATCGTTGCATATTTGGAATATATGTCGATGCATGACAAAAATATTTTATTTTCAATTAAATAAAAATCCATAACGTATTTTTATCTAGGATTATAAACTTCTGGGGTGGTTTGAAACACTAATTTCGTTTTTCAATGCTCTGTTTTGGCAATATAACATATTTCACATTCGTTTCTTTAAAAAGATTAGCTAGCTTTTCTATTCCTGTATGTAATAGAGATCTATGGGTTTTTAAAATGAATTCTTTAATTTCAGCATATGTCTGTAAGTTTGTCAGAGTTTTTGTTGATCGATTGACTTTTGTCGAATTATCCGGAATAATAATTTCCACATAAGCATTTTGAAATGTTATGAACTCTACTTCATTGTCAAAATAAACTACACTATTCCTTTATTATTTCTTTTCCATTTGTTATATTAGTTTCTTTATATTTAATTTCTGTTATAGTTTAATGAAAATAATTAGTTATTTTAATATTATTTTCATCACTTCTCCTGAATATAAATTGTCTTGAAGTAATTTATTGGACTCTACGTAATGGTTATGTGATATTGACTGTCTTCTGGTGCACTATGAACTCGAGATAATGCGTCTGATACACAGTTTTCTTTACCAGGGACATATTTTATAATATAGTCATATTCATTTAACTTAATTTTCCACCTTTGGAGTTTCATATTGGGTTCTTTTACATTGCTTATCCAGACTAACGGTTTATGATCGCTTAATATTTAAATTTACTTGCAAATAAATATGATCGAAAATATTTAGTTTCCCAAACTATGGCTAAAAGTTCCTTTTCTATTTCGAATCTCATGTTTGTTCAAAGTTCTGCTGGCATAACATATTGGTTTTTGTTCTTGTGATAGAACAGCTCCAATAGCAATATTACTAGCATCAGTCGTTAATGACAATTGTTTATTAAAATTTGCTTATTATGATGGCACCTTTCTTTAATTTTAGTGTCTGTTAATTAATTTAATTCTGTCTCTTTAAAAATTCACATTTGTCAAGTTGTAACTTTAAATTGGCTTCACGCAGTTTTAAGAAAACTTTCTTCAACGATGACAAATGCTCTTCCAATGAAGTGGAGTATACAATTATGTCATCCATATAGACCATACAATCCTTGTAGATAAAATCTTCCAAGATATTGTTCATACACCGCTGAAAAGTAGCAGGTGCGTTTTTCAATCCAAATGGCATTCGGGTATATTCGTAATGACCATTCTTGGTTGAAAAAAGCTGTTTTTTGCTATTGAAGCGGGATCCATCTGTATTTGATGAAAACCCTTAGCAAGGTCTATAGTTGTGAAGTATTAGGATCTGCCTAATTTATCGAGAATCTCATCCATTATTGGGATTGGGAATTTGTCATCAATGGTGAGCAGAACGGCGAATTTGATTTTCTTATGATGCCCTGTTTAATCATATCTTTTATCCCAGTTTCGACTTCATCATCGAATGATTGAGGATATTTATAGGATCTTTTTTGAATTATGTCTTCTTATGCTTAATTGTACTTGTGAAGGTCAAATTTTCATTGAATTGAAACAAAACTTTTGTTAGTTTTCATTTCTCTTCTTCGTTTAAGTGTTCTAGTCTGTATTCGTTATATTCTTGTAGAGTATTACTAATTTCAAAATTTAATGAAGCATCCTCTGTAAGAGGTGGATCAACACAACTGATGTCATTAAATACTGTATTTTCGTCTAATTTTTCGTTAACGTCATATCTCATGATAAAAGGGAAATCATTTAATGTTACTTTTTCGATTTTGAAATCGATTATTGCATTGCAAGTTTCTAAGAAATCTCTATCTCATTTATTTATTTATTTATTTATTTATTTATTTAATGTCAACTATAAACAGTCGACAGAAATTTAAAATTAAGTGTAAAATTAAAATTAAATTTAAAAATAATTAAATTATTCATATTAAATATTAAAAATATAAAAATTATAATTAAATTGAAAAAAGAAAAAATATAAAATAAAAATAATAAATAAATAGTTCTGGGGTGAGTAAAAGTAAATTGATTCAACATTTGTTGCTAGGATTGGGGAAACCCAGGAAAACCCAATCAAATCAATGACCACCACCAGAGATTAAATTGATTAATGTGCGTAAATGTTCTAAGATTAAGGCTTTATTGGTAGAAATAGAAGACTCTAATCTAATAACCCCGTAAAGTCTGTTAAACTCAGAACATAGTACTCTAAAAGGTTCATGCATAAGGTAATTAGTATGGCAAGTGCTAGTTGTTAATAAGGAGTAGAAACGAGTTGATCTAATAGGAAGTGAAAAGTTTAATTTGTTTAGTAAGAAAGGAGAGTCAATATCACCATTTATAAGTTTTTGAATGAAAGTTACACCCAGCATAATGCGACGGTGTGAAAGGGAAGGAAGATTAATTAATAGTAATCTACTAGGATATGGCGGAAGGTTAAGTTGTGGTGACCAGTTTAAGTTTCTTAGTGCGAAAATTAGAAACTTCTTTTGCACCGATTCAATTTTGTCTTTATAAGTCTGATACTGTGGCGACTACAAACAGGACCCATACTCGAGGATGGGACGTACCAGAGAGACATAAAGCTGTTTAGTCGTAGAAGGGTCATTGAATTCCTTAGACCAACGCTTAATGAAACCTAAGACCTTCATGGCTTTATTTACCATGAACTCAATGTGATCGTTGAAAGAAAGTTTACGATCAAGTAAGATGCCTAGGTCATTAATTTGAGATATATTCTCAAGAGGATGGCCTTCTAACAAGTATTGAACATGCACAGGTTGTGTTCTGCAAAAGTCATGGCTTTGCATTTTGAGCAATTGAGGGCAATAAGATTGGTTTGCACCATGAATTGAAAATGTTAAGATCAGCTTGCAACAAAGAAGCAGAAATAGGAGCCTTATAAGAGAGGCATAATTTAACGTCATCTGCATACATCAAAACAGCACTATTCTTAATAATAGACGGAAGGTCATTAATAAATAAATTGAAAAGCAATGGTCCGAGGTGGCTACTTTGGGGCACTCCTGAATAAACAGAGATCTGCTTAGAGAGAGCAGAATTGAACATTACTCTCTGAGTTCTATTTTTAAGATAGTTGGAGATCCAATTCATAAGAATAAGAGGAAAACCAAGAAGCGACAACTTGTGCATTAGGAGAGTATGGTTTACAGAATCAAATGCTTTACTGAAATCAGTTTAGATGACGTCCGTTTGCATCGAGCTATGAAACCCACTAATGACAATAGAGGAGAGTTCCAATAAGTTTGTTGTAGTAGATTTGGATCTCACAAAGCCATGCTGGGTTGGTGAGATGATTGAGCTACATAAGTGTTGCAGTTGAGAAGTAATGATTTTCTCGAATAATTTAGGAATAGCAGACAACTTAGAAATAGCTCTATAGTTCATGACGTCAGACTTAGAGCCTTTTTTGTGTAAGGGAATAACATAAGATTCTTTCCATAACTTAGGAAATAATCCGGTCGAAACGGACAAAGAAAAAGTTTAAGAATTGGCTTACAGAGCGAATTAGCACAGTATCTGAGAACACAGCCAGGCACGCCATCTGGCCCAGGAGAAAAGATGGCTTGACCAAAGTCAGCTCACAACCTAACGAACTTTCCGTAATCTGCGGACCGAAAACAGAGTTAGATGGATAAATTCTATAAGGATAAGGACACTTAGAATCGTAAATCTTAGACGAATAAGTATCCTGGAAAAATCTGCAAATAAGTCCGAAATGTTTTGATCGGTACTAGCTGTTTTCTCGTTTAGAGTTAAGGAAGAAGGATATGTAGCAGTTCGCCGTTTAAGATTAACGAAGTTATAAAACTGCTTAGGGTCTTTAGCAAATTGTAATCTACAGCGAGTTAAGTATGCACTATAGCAACGGTGGTTCATAGTATCAAAGCCAGACTTAGCGATAACATACCTTGAAAAATCAATAAGCCTACCAGATAATTTGAACTTTTTGTAAAGTTTGGATTTCAAATTTTTAAGTCTACAAAGTTCCCTAGAGAACCAAGGTAGTTTTGTAGACTTAGAATGATATACCCTAGGAACATTCAATTCAAAAATAGAGTTAATAGCTCTATAAAAATATCAATCGCACCTTCTAAATTATTAGAAGAGTACAATTTCGACCAATCATAATTATTAAATAAAGTGTTGAGATCACTAAAGTTAGCCTTTCGAAAACAATAGTGTTTAGTCTTTTGAAATGTTTTAACTTGCTGCCCGGATGGTGACAGCAAAAGAGCGAGCTCTAAAGTGGGGTGGAACGCATCTTCAGGTGAAACTAAAGGATCAATTCTTACAACAGTATCACATACCTGATCAGATACAAAGACCAGATCAAGTAATCGGTTCCTGCTATTTCGAATTGAGTTGACCTGAGATAGATTTAGTTCAAGAAGTCCCGACAGAAACTCGTTAGAAGTCATTAAGTCGTTGTTATCCGACCAAATAACATCGGGCAAGTTAAAGTCACCAACAACTAACAAAACAGTCTTTATCCAAAAGCATGCTGGACAAAGATTGAATTACCGTTAAGTGAGCTAGGTATACAGATAGATCAGATTGGGGAGGAATATATGAGCAGGAAATATAAAAGTTAATGTTATGAATACGCACTTTCACACATACAATTTCTATATTAGTGGGGGAGTTATTTACTAATTGCGATGTAAGATTAGATTTTATCGCAATAAGGACACCACCACCTTTTCTATCCATTCTATCACATCTATAAGTAACATAAAGAGGTGAAAGTATAGATGCATCAAGAATATCAGGTTTAAGCCAGGTCTCAGTGAATGCCAAAATGTTATGTTCGAAAGAAAAACTATCTACATAAAGGTTAGAAAGTTTTGACTTAAGGCCTCTAACATTCTGATAAGCAAACAGAAAAGAAGAAACTATTAGTTTTTTGATGGAACATTAGTAGGAAGAGAAGGGGGTACTGAAGACTGTCTCTTCTGCGGACTGTACTCCTTTACAACCATATCATCCAGCCAAAAAGCATTCGTACAAATAGTACTAAATGCACTTGCGGGGACAGATATCTTGAAGGAGGAAATTTCTCTACGGTGCTTAAATTTGAATTTCTCAACGGTCATGTTGAGACAACTATTATTAAGTTTATTTAAAATATAGGCCTTGACATCTTCGGTTGATGTGTCAGATGCCAGGCGAGAAATAAAGATTTGGCGTCTGTTAGGGACAGACTTAAGAGGTCTTGCAGTCTCCACTACGCTAGGAAGAGCGCTAGGAACATTTGCAGGAGCGGGATGTTTAGGGGAATTAAACACCCGAAGATGATTAACCTCGGATGATACAAGAGGCATATCATTGGAAGGCCTATCTTTCTTGGGTCTATTGGATTTCGAGCTACGCTGGTTTGAAATACTTGTAGCTGCAGTTGTATTAGGAACATTATCAGTAGTCAAAACCGGAGTAATAATTACCTCCGGTGGTGAGCTACTAGAAGAAGTCTCAGACACAATAGACGGCTGAGAAAAAATTTTAAAATTATTAAACTTTAATTCCATTGCTTGGAATTCCTTATGTAGAAGGTCAAAGTTTTTTTTAAAGAACAGAAATTATTGCGCGTATGCATTGCAAATGATTGCATATTAATTTCCGTCTCACGGCAAGCCTCACAACACCATTTAAGGCCCGTCTTATTGGCGATGTAATCTTTTACACGCGCGGTGAAACCAGCACATTTAACATGAGCTAGATTGTCACACAACCAGCAGCATATAAAATCTGCCTTAGGATCGGACATTACCTTACAGACTTTAATGCAGCACGAAGTCATTATGTAAGGAGATATAATAACGAAAGAGAAATTGAAGAAATAATAAGAAATGAGTTATAATTGAAGTGTAACTAAACTTGTGTCGAGTGCTGTAGAAAATCAAACAGCAATAACACAATGCAAAGCAAAGCAAGAGAGAGAGACAGTAAGGTACAGTTAATGTTAATGTAAAGAGCTGGCGTTAAGAGCGCAAGCTATACAGATAAGCATGCAAATGAGAGAGCACAAAGTTAGGAGAGTGACGAAAAGTAAAAGATGAGAGTGAAGAAAAAGAACTAAACACAGCTGTTAGCGACGCGCACTGTTTGTAAAAATATACAAAGAAAATGCAATTTTTAATAGCAAATACACGAAGTTTGACACTCGCACCAGTTATACTGCACTACACAATAATAATGTTAGAACTTGGCACCTTTTAAGTATTAAACTACAAGTAGAAATTACGGAATTCAAATGATTTAATAAGAGCAAAATCAGACGCGTCTACTCTGTACAACAACCAATGTTATCATGCTATTAGATGTCGTATTTTTCACAAAAATTATGAATATAAAAGGTTTGATGATTTGGACAAAGTTTGTTGGGTTGAAAAGTTAAATTTTCTTTTAATTGTACTACTCCATTTATTGTAATGACGTTATTTAAACATTGTTGTTTATGAAAATTGAAAAAATTGCTTTTAATAATATTTATTGAGGAACCAGTATCTATTAAACTTTTTAAATGTTTATCGTTGAATATCAGTTGGATGAACACATCTCGTTTTTTTGCTCCGAGGCTCCTACCTTAAAATTTTCTTATGTATCCATTTTGGATTGGCCACTATTGCTTTTGTCTTTTTACTGGCTGATTTGGTGGTTTATAATTACTATTCTGCTGATGATTCATGGGATTTTGTGCCCTACCTTGATCCAATTTTTGTTTAAGTTTATCATAATTAGCTTTATTTACCGTTTGACTCTGTGAACTTTGTTTTTCTGTTTTTGATTCTAAGGGAAACTCTGATAATAATCATTTTTATTTCTTTTATTATTATTCGAATTAGTATTTAGTTTAGAATTTATTTGACCTGCTCGATCAGATATATCGTAAAGTCCTTCTCTTTATGATACCTGTTTTAATTTTTGAATTGATGTAATGTCATGTCTGGCTAACATCATGAAGATTCTATCTGGCAATTTTCTTGTGATAACATCTTTAATAGTGTTATTTATGGCTGTTGTGTATAGTATTTTGTTATTGTGATTATTTTCTAACATTAGCTTATTATAAATTATGTATTGCTGTTGTTCTAACTCCTCCTCCTCCCTGAATAATGAGTGTTGTACAAGCGACGTAGAAATTCCTCGTATGGTGTTTGCGTTTTGTACTCGCTTATGAGAGCCTCTCTCAATTCCATCCAATTTGATGCTGCTGATAGTTGGGACACTCTTTTTAAGCATCTCCGGTAATGTGCATCTCGATTCCACTGAACATCAGTAGTTGTTATAGGGGGCTTCTGGCACACTTTTTCCATACAAAGCTAGGATGGTTTTTGTTAGTTGTGTAGAGCAAATGAGTGTCCGATAAGTGAAAAAATCATTCCTGAGTGCGATCGATAAGTGAAAAATGCGACCATGTGTTATGAGAGCGGGAGGTTTGAATTTGAATTTGAATTGAATTTGAATTTGAATTTGCGAGTTGTGAAGACTTGCGTTATGAGAGCGCGGGAGGTTTGAATTTGAATTTGAATTTGCGAGTTGTGAAGACTTGCGTTATGAGAGCGCGGGAGGTTTGAATTTGAATTTGAATTTGCGAGTTGTGAGGACTTGCGTTATGAGAGCGCGGGAGGTTTGAATTTGAATTTGAATTTGCGAGTTGTGAGGACTTGCGTTATGAGAGCGCGGGAGGTTTGAATTTGAATTTGAATTTGCGAGTTGTGAAGGTCGGAATCTGGCTTGGATGCTTCAGCCCGTGCTTCAGCCCGTGCTTCGGCCCGCATGTTGAAGTTCAAGCGCATGCTTGAAGTGTGAGTTATCATGTTTTAACGTTGAGACTCACCATTATAAATATTGAACTAATAATTAGAAGATCAGAAAGAAAAAATAATTGTCACAGCCGAATGTGTAGTTGATAAGCCTCAAAAAGTCTTAATGTTTCTTGGTTAAGTACACTCATGGGGAAATAGATTTTTTAGAAAATGTGTGTGTGTGTGTGTGTGTGTGTGTGGTTGCAAGATTTTGGAGTCCAGTATAAGAAAAAGGCTTATGAATATTGAACTAATAATTAGAAGATCAGAAAGAAAAATAATTGTCACAGCCGAATGTGTAGTTGATAAGCCTCAAAAAGTCTTAATGTTTCTTGGTTAAGTACACTCATGAGGAAATAGATTTTTTAGAAAATGTGTGTGTGTATGTCACAGCCGAATGTGTAGTTGATAAGCCTCAAAAAGTCTTAATGTTTCTTGGTTAAGTACACTCATGAGGAATTTTTTAGAAAATGTGTGTGGTTGCAAGATTTGGAGTCCAGTATAAGAAAAAGGCTTATAAATATTGAACTAATAATTAGTTCAGAAAGAAAAATTGTTGAGTAAAGACCTGCTTTAAATTTTAAAGAACAAGGAAAATTTAGAGAGAAATTTTTTTTGTCAAGCCTATTATTTTCTGCTATATAAGCAGCGAATTATACTTTAAAATTATTTACAAAGCAACCATCTAGCCTTACAAACCAGATCTTAAGCTATACATCATGACGGACATCAATTCGGATTCTGAGGTTACAAAGAAGTTGAACTCAATTGGAATTTCATACAACAGACCAATCAAGAGCATTAAAAATCTCAACTTTAACACGATGATTCCTATTATTTCGGCTGATAAAAGGAATACTCGATTCGGTGAGAGAGTAATGTTAACATTCAAAGACTATGTAGTGTTTTTACCAGGAACGCTACAATAGTTTGTCGAAGGAGGACATACTCGCCCTATCACAACAACAACATTATTTAATTAAAGAAAAAGTTGGCGAATATAATTATAATTTAAAATTTGCATCAGATAAAATAAAAACATTTTAAATAAAGTGTACAAATAATTATACTCTAAAATTTTTTACAAAATACAATAAAACGTTTTAAATAAAAAAAAAAAAAATAATGTCTTCTCTATGTGAATTTTGTGGAAAACTTTTCAGAATAATGTCAATTTGAGACGACACATACGAAATGTGCATACTAATATCAACAATGCAACATGTTATTGCGATTTATGTAAAAAGCATGTATCGAACGCTAGATGGATACATCATTTGCGTACTAATTTGCATAAACAGTTGTCTAGCGTGCGAATAAACTTAAACTTAAAACGTGTAAGAAGTGCATTCCGTAATCGCATTGAATCGTATATGGTTGAAAATCCCGATAAGCAATGTTTAAATATTACACAATTTTTTCAGTTAATCGATGAACAAGTGAAAAATTTAATAAAAGACGCACTAAACAAGCATATAAATATAAAGTTTAATTTTGAACTATTTTGCAATTATGTTTTAATTAAAGAAAATGGTAGTATTACAGTTGACAACATGTGACAACAAAGACAATGAACTAAATGAGATGATTAATAATTTATATAATTATATAAAAAATGAAATGAGTGAATTTCAAGAACGAGACAGCGGGTGGTCATTAACTGAAATAGTGTATTTAGAAGTGAATATAAATAAGTATCAACCGCTAAGGGTTCAAATTATATTCGCCTTCCAACAAAAATATCAAATAAAAAAGCATGTGTTAATGTGAAAAATAATGACGTTTATTGTTTTAAATGGGCATTAATATCAGCCGTCTTTGATGCTGAGGTTGATGATATTGTTAATAATAGCTTTAGAATTTCTTTATACAAGAAATTGGGAATTAATGACATTAAATCGGATATAATTACTTTAAATAATAAAACATTAAATTTCATGGGATTAGAGTTTCCGACACCGGTCGATAGCCTTAAAACGTTTGAGAATAATAATCCTGAAATTAGTATAACGGTCTTGGGATTGGACACAGATGACAGCTCAATAATCGGACCATATTATTTCACCAACACAAAACTCACAACGTATTACACAAAATATACTTGTTACTGCTCGAAAAAGATGACAAATATCACTATGTTTGGATCAAAAATATTTCACGTGTAAGTCGCATTAAGATAATTTAAATATTCCATTATCTTTTCTTATGATTTATTTCGTTTTAGACTTCTTAGCAGGCAATTGAAAAAGAAAAAAACAAAAATGTATTTATGCAACACATGCCTACAACATTTCTATGATAACGACAAGCTGAAACGTAATAGTCTAGAGTGTAATAAAATTGTAACTGAGATGCCGAAATGAATACCGATAATTCGATATTAAGATTTAAGAATTATAAAAACAATTAGACGTTCCCTTTTGTAGTATATAGCGATTTTGAATGTATATTAGAAGAGATAGATATTAAGAGTTCAGATAATATAAATTTAATTCAAAAACATATACCATATGCATACAGTTATTACATAAAATATTCATATAATAACAACTTGAATATACATAGAATATATCATGGCAAAGACTGTACATCACATTTCATACAGAGCATATATAACGATTGTTTAATGTTATACAAAAATCATTTAAAACCAATTCAACCTTGTCAATTAACAATTGAACAATCAAATTCCTTTCAACTAGAACAAAATTGTCATATATGCGGAAATTTACTCACTGAAAGCGATAAGGTTTTAGATCATTGTCATTTAACAGGTGAATATAGAGGCGCTGCTCATAATGAATGTAACTTAAATTTTAAATTACCGAAATTTTTCCCGATATTTTTTCACAATCTCTCTGCATACGATTGTCATTTATTTGTGAAAGAATTATCACAAATCGAAGGTGATATCAATATAATACCGTTAAACAAAGAATTTTATATATCTATATCGAAAAAAATTTATATCGATCATCAAGAATATATAGAACTAAGATTTTTAGATTCGTTTAGGTTTATGCCATCTAGTCTGGATAGCTTAGCAAGTTACTTGACCGATTCAAATTTATGCACTATAAAATCATTTTATACAAATATTGAAGAATTTCAATTAGTTAAACGTAAAGGTATATTTCCTATAGCTATTTAAATTCAATCGAACGATTGAAAGACACCCAATTGCCCGAACGTGAAAATTTTTACAATCAATTAACTGATAGGAATTGCACGCAAGAGAATTATGCGCATGCACAAAACGTATGGAATGTCTTTAAATGTGAGAATTTGTTAGATTATTTATTGTTATACTTAAAGATAGATGTGCTTATGTTATGCGACATTTTCGAAAATTTTAGAAAAGTATGTAAAAATCTATAATTTAGATCCGTGTCAATATTATACGACACCTGGTCTTTCATGGGACGCTATGTTGAAAACAACGAAAATAGAATTAGAGTTACTCATCGACATTGATATGTATAATTTTATAATGAACGGGATTAGGGGTGGACTTGTTCAATGCAGTAAACGACATTCAATAGCAAATAATAAATATTTAAAAGACGACTATGATTGTAACAAAAGAATCAAATTATATTGTTTATTTAGATGTGAATAATTTATATGGATATGCCATGTCGCAACCTATTCCATATAGAAATTTTAAATGGTTAGAAGGCAGAGATTTGGAAAATTTTGATGTAAACACATACATGAATGATTCATCAATTGGATATATCTTAGAGGTAGACTTGGAGTACAGCGAAAATTTACACAACTCTCATAATGATTTGCCATTTTGTCCGCAAAACAAAAAAAAATGAAAACATACGCTTTACGAAATTGATTGCTGATCTAACACACAAGTATAAATATATAATTCACTATAGGAATTTGCAGCAATGTATTAAGCATGGAATGATTTTAAAAAAATCCATCGTGTGTTACAATTTGATCAATCTGAGTGGCTAAAAGTCTATATAGACTGTAATAATCATTACAGAACGTTAGCTGTTAATGAATTTGAGAAAAAATTTTTTCAAACTTTTGAACAATGCAGTGTATGGCAAAACTATGGAAAATTTAGATAAGAGAAAAATATTAAATTGGTTTGTAATTGGGAAAGTAAAGGTAGACGATTGGGTGCTAGAGCACTTATCTCAAAATTAAATTTTAGTAGCGCTTTACAATTTAGTGATAAAATGATTGCAATACAAATGAAAAAGGCACACGTTGTCTACAATAAACCGGTTTACATTGGTTTCACCGTCCTCGAATTATCAAAATTAAAAATGTACAGTTTTCACTATGACTATATGAAGCCAAAATATCATGAAAACATCAATTTAATGTATATGGATACAGATTCATTTATCTATGATATCAAGACTATAAATTTTATGATGATATTCGTTGTGAAATTGATCAACATTTTGACACATCAGAATATGATAAAGATAATGTTTTTAATTTACCATTGCTAAATAAGAAAAAATTAGGTATGATGAAAGATGAATGTAAGGGTAATATAATAAAAGAATTTATTGGTCTCAGATCAAAAATGTATTCGATAAAAATACATAATATAAATAACAATAATGTTAATGCAACAACAGAGATAAATAAAGCTAAAGGTGTAAAAATGAGTGTAACTTCCAAATTGACTTCTGACGATTTTCGTGAATGTCTATACAAAAAAGAAAAAAAAATTGAAACAATGTACATGTTTAAGTCTAAATTACATCAAATTTATACTCAAGAGTATACAAAAGTCGCATTAAACTATTTAGATGATAAGCGTTATATTATAGACAATATATAGACACCCTTGCATGGGTCATAAAGATATACCTTAAGCTGTATGAGTTTAGAAAGAGAAAATAAGAAAACGAAAAGAATCATATAAATGTATATTTACATTTTATTTTTCTAAATAAAAATTTTAAACATAAATGTCCACAATTAAAAGTGTTGTATTTTTGCTCATTTCTATAGTTATATTCAATAGGTGGTGGCCTTAAATAGTCGACAACTTCAATCGGTGGCTGCAAATCACCAAAACTATCAAAGTATTCCTTATAATTTCCATTTTTGTAATATGCTACCCAATGTGTGCCCCTACCGCTTTCATTATCCAAATTTATTATACCACACTCCTGCATCCATGGTTTCATCGGTAGACAATCACGCATGAAAACGCCACGAAAGTGTCTCAAATGTTGTCGTCCAAAAGCGCTCAAGTCAATATCGGTAAGTGCTCGTTTGGGTAGCATATCTAGCGGTTTTTACAAGGTATTTTCCAACATATTTATTTTATCCTGTTCATTCGTCTTCATACTCTTTAATTTTTTATTCAACTCTAATCTTGTTTGAATCAAATCATTCAATACCTTAGATTTTTTTTTTTTGATATTTAATTTCCTCATTGTTGATGTTATTCCTTCAATACTCATTTATTTACTAGATAAAATTAAATATTATCCTTTCTCTATATACATATATTTTTTTTTATTTTGGTTTTGTTTTTGATAAGCTGATCGAGAGCTGATCGAATGCTAGCCATTAGCTGATCAATAGCTGATCGAGAGCTGATCGTAAGCTGATCGTAAGCTGATCGTAAGCTGATCGTAAGCTGATCGTAAGCTGATATTCATAAATGTATAAAATTATCAAATCCTTTTCTATATCGCCCCTTGTCAATATCATTATCTTTGCATATGACGACAAATTCGTATTTATGTGGAAACATAAATACGAATTTGTCGTCATATGCAAAGAAGGCACTCTCGGAATTATTGTTGCAATGTTTTTCCTCATCTTCTGTCTACGGAAACTCGGTGGGATTGCTTGTTGTGTTATCTGAATTGCTTCATGTAAACTTGAGGGACTTTTTTCGCTTCAAAATACGTTTTGTATGTCTCACAAGGTGTGTGAATGATTTTTTATTGTTCAAGACCGCCGGCTGTTGTCGTCGACCACGACGACGACGACGACGAGGTTGACGAGATTTCCTCTTGTTCTTCATACCTAGACCAAATTTCCTTTTTGTTTTCATAGCATTTGTCACAAACCAGGCAGCAGAACGTTCTCTGATACCACTATCTATTGCTTTAACACGCTGCCAAGCGTTTTCGGCTAATACATAGATAAAATTATATATTATCCTTTCTCTATATACATATATTTTTTTGATTTTGGTTTTGTTTTTGATAAGCTGATCGAGAGCTGATCGCAAGCTGATCGAATGCTAGCCATTAGCTGATCAATAGCTGATCGAGAGCTGATCGTTCAGCTTATGTATATAGAGAAAGGATAATATATAATTTTATCTAGTAAATAAATGAGTATTGAAGGAATAACATCAACAATGAGGAAATTAAATATCAAAAAAAAAAATCTAAGGTATTGAATGATTTGATTCAAACAAGATTAGTGTTGAATAAAAAATTAAAGAGTATGAAGACGAATGAACAGGATAAAATAAATATGTTGGAAAATACCTTGTAAAAACCGCTAGATATGCTACCCAAACGAGCACTTACCGATATTGACTTGAGCGCTTTTGGACGACAACATTTGAGACACTTTCGTGGCGTTTTCATGCGTGATTGTCTACCGATGAAACCATGGATGCAGGAGTGTGGTATAATAAATTTGGATAATGAAAGCGGTAGGGCACACATTGGGTAGCATATTACAAAAATGGAAATTATAAGGAATACTTTGATAGTTTTGGTGATTTGCAGCCACCGATTGAAGTTGTCGACTATTTAAGGCCACCACCTATTGAATATAACTATAGAAATGAGCAAAAATACAACACTTTTAATTGTGGACACTTTTAATTGTGGACATTTATGTTTAAAATTTTTATTTAGAAAAAATAAAATGTAAATATACATTTATATGATTCTTTTCGTTTTCTTATTTCTCTCTTTCTAAAACTCATACAACTTAAGGTATATCTTTATGACCCCATGCAAGGGTGTCTATATTATTGTCTATAATATAACCCTTATCATCTAAATAGTTTAATGCGACTTTTGTATACTCTTGAGTATAAATTTGATGTAATTTAGACTTAAACATGTACATTGTTTCAATTTTTTTTCTTTTTTGTATAGACATTCACGAAAATCGTCAGAAGTCAATTTGGAAGTTACACTCATTTTTACACCTTTAGCTTTATTTATCTCTGTTGTTGCATTAACATTATTGTTATTTATATTATGTATTTTTATCGAATACATTTTTTGATCTGAGACCAATAAATTCTTTTATTATATTACCCTTACATTCATCTTTCATCATACCTAATTTTTTTCTTATTTAGCAATGGTAAATTAAAAACATTATCTTTATCATATTCTGATGTGTCAAAATGTTGATCAATTTCACAACGAATATCATCATAAAAATTTATAGTCTTGATATCATAGATAAATGAATCTGTATCCATATACATTAAATTGATGTTTTCATGATATTTTGGCTTCATATAGTCATAGTGAAAACTGTACATTTTTAATTTTGATAATTCGAGGACGGTGAAACCAATGTAAACCGGTTTATTGTAGACAACGTGTGCCTTTTTCATTTGTATTGCAATCATTTTATCACTAAATTGTAAAGCGCTACTAAAATTTAATTTTGAGATAAGTGCTCTAGCACCCAATCGTCTACCTTTACTTTCCCAATTACAAACCAATTTAATATTTTTTTCTCTTATCTAAATTTTCCATAGTTTTGCCATACACTGCATTGTTCAAAGTTTGAAAAAATTTTTCTCAAATTCATTAACAGCTAACGTTCTGTAATGATTATTACAGTCTATATAGACTTTTAGCCACTCAGATTGATCAAATTGTAACACACGATGGATTTTTTTAAAATCATTCCATGCTTAATACATTGCTGCAAATTCCTATAGTGAATTATATATTTATACTTGTGTGTTAGATCAGCAATCAATTTCGTAAAGCGTATGTTTTCATTTTTTTGTTTTGCGGACAAAATGGCAAATCATTATGAGAGTTGTGTAAATTTTCGCTGTACCCAAGTCTACCTCTAAGATATATCCAATTGATGAATCATTCATGTATGTGTTTACATCAAAATTTTCCAAATCTCTGCCTTCTAACCATTTAAAATTTCTATATAGAATAGGTTGCGACATGGCATATAAATTATTCACATCTAAATAAACAATATAATTTGATTCTTTGTTACAATCATAGTCGTCTTTTAAATATTTATTATTTGCTATTGAATGTCGTTTACTGCATTGAACAAGTCCACCCCTAATCCCGTTCATTATAAAAATTATACATATCAATGTCGGTGAGTAACTCTAATTCTATTTTCGTTGTTTTCAACATAGCGTCCCATGAAAGACCAGGTGTCGTATAATATTGACACGGATCTAAATTATAGATTTTTTTACATACTTTTCTAAAATTTTCGAAAAGTCGCATAACATTTTCACGTTCGGGCAATTGGGTGTCTTTCAATCGTTCGATTGAATTTAAATAGCTATAGGGAAATATACCTTTACGTTTAACTAATTGAAATTCTTCAATATTTGTATAAAATGATTTTATAGTGCATAAATTTAAATCGGTCAAGTAACTTGCTAAGCTATCCAGACTAGATGGCATAAACCTAAACGAATCTAAAAATCTTAGTTCTATATATTCTGATGGTCGATATAAATTTTCTTCGATATAGATATATAAAATTCTTTGTTTAACGGTATTATATTGATATCACCTTCGATTTGTGATAATTCTTTCACAAATAAATGACAATCGTATGCAGAGAGATTGTGAAAAAAATATCGGGAAAAATTTCGGTAATTTAAAATTTAAGTTACATTCATTATGAGCAGCGCCTCTATATTCACCTGTTAAATGACAATGATCTAAAACCTTATCGCTTTCAGTGAGTAAATTTCCGCATATATGACAATTTTGTTCTAGTTGAAAGGAATTTGATTGTTCAATTGTTAATTGACAAGGTTGAATTGGTTTTAAATGATTTTGTATAACATTAAACAATCGTTATATATGCTCTGTATGAAATGTGATGTACAGTCTTTGCCATGATATATTCTATGTATATTCAAGTTGTTATTATATGAACATTTTATGTAATAACTGTATGCATATGGTATATGTGTTTGAATTACATTTATATTATCTGAACTCTTAATATCTATCTCTTCTAATATACATTCAAAATCGCTATATACTACAAAGGGAACGTCTAATTGTTTTTATAATTCTTAAATCTTAATATCGAATTATCGGTATTCATTTCCGGCATCTCAGTTACAATTTTTTACACTCTAGACTATGCCGTTTCAGCTTGTCGTTATCATAGAAATGTTGTAGACATGTGTTGCATAAATACATTTTGTTTTTTCTTTTCAATTGCCTGCTAAGAAGTCTAAAACGAAATAAATCATAAGAAAAGATAATGGAATATTTAAATTATCTTAATGCGACTTACCGTGAAATATTTTTGATCCAAACATAGTGATATTTGTCATCTTTTTCGAGCAGTAACAAGTATATTTTGTGTAATACGTTGTGAGTTTTATTATTGGTGAAATAATATGGTCCGATTATTGAGCTGTCATCTGTGTGCAATCCCAAAACCGTTATACTAATTTCAGGATTATTATTCTCAAACGTTTTAAGGCTATCGACCGGTGTCGGAAACTCTAATCCCATGAAATTTAATGTTTTATTATTTAGAGTAATTATATCCGATTTAATGTCATTAATTCCCAATTTCTTGTATAAAGAAATTCTAAAGCTATTATTAACAATAGCATCAACCTCAGCATCAAAAGACGGCTGATATTAATGCCCATTTAAAACAATAAACGTCATTATTTTTCACATTAACACATGCTTTTTATTTGATATTTTTTGTTGGAAGGCGAATATAATTTGAACCCCTTTAGCGGTTGATACTTATTTATATTCACTTCTAAATACACTATTTCAGTTAATGACCAACCGCTGTCTCGTTCTTGAAATTCACTCATTTCATTTTTTATATAATTATATAAATTATTAATCATCTCATTTAGTTCATTGTCTTTGTTGTCACATGTTGTCAACTGTAATACTACCATTTTCGTTTGATGTGATTTAAGATCGAGTTTGCAATAGTCTTCACTTTCTTTAATTAAAACATAATTGCAAATAGTTCAAAATTAAACTTTATATTTATATGCTTGTTTAGTGCGTCTTTTATTAAATTTTCACTTGTTCATCGATTAACTGAAAAAAATTGTGTAATATTTAAACATTGCTTATCGGGATTTTCAACCATATACGATTCAATGCGATTACGGAATGCACTTTTTACACGTTTTAAGTTTAAGTTTATTCGCATGACAACTGTTTATGCAAATTAGTACGCAAATGATGTATCCATCTAGCGTTCGATACATGCTTTTTACATAAATCGCAATAACATGTTGCATTGTTGATATTAGTATGCACATTTTTTAATGTGTCGTCTCAAATTGACATTATCTGAAAAGTTTTTCCACAAAATTCACATAGAGAAGACATTATTTTTTTTTTTATTTAAAACGTTTTATTGTATTTTGTAAAAAATTTTAGAGTATAATTATTTGTACACTTTATTTAAAATGTTTTTATTTTATCTGATGCAAATTTTAAATTATAATTATATTCGCCAACTTTTTCTTTAATTAAATAATGTTGTTGTTGTGATAGGGCGAGTATGTCCTCCTTCGACAAACTATTGTAGCGTTCTGATAAAAACACTACATAGTCTTTGAATGTTAACATTACTCTCTCACCGAATCGAGTAAAATTTTCGAAAATGTCGCATAACAAAAGCACATCTATCTTTAAGTATAACAATAAATAATCTAACAAATTCTCACATTTAAAGACATTCCATACGTTTTGTGCATGCGCATAATTCTCTTGCGTGCAATTCCTATCAGTTAATTGATTGTAAAAATTTTCACGTTCGGGCAATTGGGTATCTTTCAATCGTTCGATTGAATTTAAATAGCTATAGGGAAATATACCTTTACGTTTAACTAATTGAAATCTTCAATATTTGTATAAAATGATTTTATAGTGCATAAATTTGAATCGGTCAAGTAACTTGCTAAGCTATCCAGACTAGATGGCATAAACCTAAACGAATCTAAAAATCTTAGTTCTATATATTCTTGATGATCGATATAAATTTTCTTCGATATAGATATATAAAATTCTTTGTTTAACGGTATTATATTGATATCACCTTCGATTTGTGATAATTCTTTCACAAATAAATGACAATCGTATGCAGAGAGATTGTGAAAAATATCGGGAAAAATTTCGGTAATTTAAAATTTAAGTTACATTCATTATGAGCAGCGCCTCTATATTCACCTGTTAAATGACAATGATCTAAAACCTTATTGCTTTCAGTGAGTAAGTTTCCGCATATATGACAACTTTGTTCTAGTTGAAAGGAATTTGATTGTTCAATTGTTAATTGACAAGGTTGAATTGGTTTTAAATGATTTTTGTATAACATTAAACAATCGTTATATATGCTCTGTATGAAATGTGATGTACAGTCTTTGCCATGATATATTCTATGTATATTCAAGTTGTTATTATATGAACATTTTATGTAATAACTGTATGCATATGGTATATGTTTTTGAATTAAATTTATATTATCTGAACTCTTAATATCTATCTCTTCTAATATACATTCAAAATCGCTATATACTACAAAGGGAACGTCTAATTGTTTTTATAATTCTTAAATCTTAATATCGAATTATCGGTATTCATTTCCGGCATCTCAGTTACAATTTTATTACACTCTAGACTATGACGTTTCAGCTTGTCGTTATCATAGAAATGTTGTAGACATGTGTTGCATAAATACATTTTTGTTTTTTTCTTTTTCAATTGCCTGCTAAGAAGTCTAAAACGAAATAAATCATAAGAAAAGATAATGGAATATTTAAATTATCTTAATGCGACTTACCGTGAAATATTTTTGATCCAAACATAGTGATATTTGTCATCTTTTTCGAGCAGTAACAAGTATATTTTGTGTAATACGTTGTGAGTTTTATTATTGGTGAAATAATATGGTCCGATTATTGAGCTGTCATCTGTGTCCAATCCAAGACCGTTATACAATTTCAGGATTATTATTCTCAAACGTTTTAAGGCTATCGACCGGTGTCGGAAACTCTAATCCCATGAAATTTAATGTTTTATTATTTAAAGTAATTATATCCGATTTAATGTCATTAATTCCCAATTTCTTGTATAAAGAAATTCTAAAGCTATTATTAACAATAGCATCAACCTCAGCATCAAAGACGGCTGATATTAATGCCCATTTAAAACAATAAACGTCATTATTTTTCACATTAACACATGCTTTTTTATTTGATATTTTGTTGGAAGGCGAATATAATTTGAACCCCTTAGCGGTTGATACTTATTTATATTCACTTCTAAATACACTATTTCAGTTAATGACCAACCACTGTCTCGTTCTTGAAATTCACTCATTTCATTTTTTATATAATTATATAAATTATTAATCATCTCATTTAGTTCATTGTCTTTGTTGTCACATGTTGTCAACTGTAATACTACCATTTTCGTTTGATGTGATTTAAGATCGAGTTTGCAATAGTCTTCACTTTCTTTAATTAAAAACATAATTGCAAAATAGTTCAAAATTAAACTTTATATTTATATGCTTGTTTAGTGCGTCTTTTATTAAATTTTTCACTTGTTCATCGATTAACTGAAAAAATTGTGTAATATTTAAACATTGCTTATCGGGATTTTCAACCATATACGATTCAATGCGATTACGGAATGCACTTCTTACACGTTTTAAGTTTAAGTTTATTCGCACGCTAGACAACTGTTTATGCAAATTAGTACGCAAATGATGTATCCATCTAGCGTTCGATACATGCTTTTTTACATAAATCGCAATAACATGTTGCATTGTTGATATTAGTATGCACATTTCGTATGTGTCGTCTCAAATTGACATTATTCTGAAAAGTTTTTCCACAAAAAATTCACATAGAGAAGACATTATTTTTTTTTTTTATTTAAAACGTTTTATTGTATTTTGTAAAAATTTTTAGAGTATAATTATTTGTGCACTTTATTTAAAATGTTTTTATTTTATCTGATGCAAATTTTAAATTATAATTATATTCGCCAACTTTTTCTTTAATTAAATAATGTTGTTGTTGTGATAGGGCGAGTATGTCCTCCTTCGACAAACTATTGTAGCGTTATGGTAAAAACACTACATAGTCTTTGAATGTTAACATTACTCTCTCACCGAATCGAGTATTCCTTTTATCAGCCGAAATAATAGGAATCTTCGTGTTAAAGTTGAGATTTTTAATGCTCTTGATTGGTCTCTTGTATGAAATTCCAATTGAGTTCAACTTCTTGTAACCTCAAGAATCCAATTGATGTCCGTCATGATGTATAGCTTAAGATCTGGTTTGTAAGGCTAGATGGTTGCTTTGTAAATAATTTTAAAGTATAATTCGCTGCTTATATAGCAGAAAATAATAGGCTTGACAAAAATTTCTCTCTAAATTTTTCATGTTCTTTAAAATTTAAAGCAGGTCTTTACTCAACAATTTTTCTTTCTGAACTAATTATTAGTTCAATATTTATAAGCCTTTTTCTTATACTGGACTCCAAATCTTGCAACCACACAATTTTCTAAAAGTCTATTTCCTCATGAGTGTACTTAACCAAGAAACATTAAGACTTTTGAGGCTTTTAACCTACACATCCGGCTGTGACAATTATTTTCTTTCTGATCTTCTAATTATTAGTTCAATATTCATAAGCCTTTTCTTTTATACTGACTCCAAAATCTGCAACCACACACACACACACACACACACACACATTTTCTAAAAAATCTATTTCCTCATGAGGTACTTAACCAAGAAACATTAAGACTTTTGATGGGCTATCTCAACCATTCGGCTGTGACAATTATTTTTCTTTCTGATCTTCTAATTATTAGTTCAATATTCATAAGCCTTTTCTTATACTGGACTCCAAAATCTTGCAACCACACACACACACACACACACACACACACACACACACACACACACACACACACACACACACATTTTCTAAAAACCTATTTCCCCATGAGTGTACTTAACCAAGAAACATTAAGACTTTTTGAGGCTTATCAACTACACATTCGGCTGTGACAATTATTTTTCTTTCTGATCTTCTAATTATTAGTTCAATATTTATAATGGTGAGTCTCAACGTTAAAACATGATAACTCACACTTCAAGCATGCGCTTGAACTTCAACATGCGGGCCGAAGCACGGGCTGAAGCACGGGCTGAAGCACGGGCTGAAGAATCCAAGCCAGATTCCGACCTTCACAACTCGCAAATTCAAATTCAAATTCAAACCTCCCGCGCTCTCATAACGCAAGTCTTCACAACTCGCAAATTCAAATTCAAACCTCCCGCGCTCTCATAACGCAAGTCTTCACAACTCGCAAATTCAAATTCAAATTCAAACCTCCCGCGCTCTCATAACGCAAGTCTTCACAACTCGCAAATTCAAATTCAAATTCAATTCAAATTCAAATTCAAACCTCCCGCTCTCATAACACATGGTCGCATTTTTCACTTATCACGATCACTACTCACAAATTCAAATTCAAACCTCCCGCTCTCATAGCACAAGGTTGCATTTTTCACTTATCGATCGCACTCAGGAATGATTTTTTCACTTATCGGACACTCATTTGCTCTACACAACTAACAAAAACCATCCTAGCTTTGTATGGAAAAAGTGTGCCAGAAGCCCCCTATAACAACTACTTTTCTGGATACGGCTTTTATTATACTTTAAATCGGTATATAAGGTTTATTACATGTTTTGAAACATATGGCAAGGAAAGTGATAAATTGAAAAAAAACGTGTTTTTGGTTTAAAAATTGAGACATTTGCAACTTTGAGAAGCCATAACTTAGCTAAAAATCAACCGATTTTCAAAATTTATGCATTTCTGTCAATAGTATTGATCATATTTTTATTGTACATCAAAAAATTGTTCAAATTGTCAGTTCTAAAATTTGACCCATTTTTTGAGCATTTTTGCACATTAACTCCTAAAAAAAATGCCAAAGAAATGAAAATTTTAAAATCAGAATTTTTTGTGCATTATCGATTTCTGGTATTAAAATGAGTATAAAAAAACTTTACCACACTTGATTTTGACCCATATTTTAGAAAATATGACCACAATAGTGATAAATGGTCAAAATCATCGTTTTGAACAAATATTGATATCTTCCTCATCTCCAAGCAACCATAACTTTTCCACAACTTAGCCGATTTTCCTCATTTATGCATTTCTGGATACGGCTTTTATTATACTTTAAATCGGTATATAAGGTTTTTTACATGTTTTGAAAAATATGGCATGGAAAGTGACAAATTGAAACAAACGTGTTTTTGGTTTAAAAAATTGAGACATTTGCAACTTTGAGAAGCCATAACTTAGCTAAAAATCAACCGATTTTCAAAATTTATGCATTTTTGTCAATAGTATTGATCATATTTTTATTGTACATCAAAAAATTGTTCAAATTGTCAGTTCTAAAATTTGACCCATGTTTTGACCATTTTTGCACATTAACTCCTACCAAAAATGCCAAAAAAATGAAAATTTTAAAATCGGAATTTTTTGTGCCCAATCGATTTCTGGTATTAAAATGAGTATAAAAAAACTTTACCACACTTGATTTTGACCCATATTTTAGAAAATATGACCACAATAGTGATAAATGGTCAAAATCATCGTTTTGAACAAATATTGATATCTTCCTCATCTCCGAGCAACCATAACTTTTCCACAACTTAGCCGATTTTCCTCACTTATGCATTTCTGGATACGGCTTTTATTATACTTTAAATCGGTATATAAGGTTTATTAAATGTTTTGGAAAATATGGCAAGGAAAGTGAAAAATTGAAAAAACGTGTTATTTTGTTTAAAAATTTGAGACTTTTGCAACTTTGAGAAGCCATAACTTAGCTAAAAATCAGCCGATTTTCAAAATTTTTGCATTTCTGTCAATGGTATTTATCATATTTTGAATCTACGTCAAAAATATTAAAATACTTTCGGTTTCAATTTTTGACCCATTTTTTAACAAATTTTGCAAATTTACTACTAGCAAAAATGTCAAAAAAGTGAAAATTTTAAAATCGGAATTTTTTGTGCCCAATCGATTTCTGGTATTAAAATGAGTATAAAAAACTTTACCACACTTGATTTTGACCCATATTTTAGAAAATATGACCACAATAGTGATAAATGGTCAAAATCATCGTTTTGAACAAATATTGATATCTTCCTCATCTCCGAGGAACCATAACTTTTCCACAACTTAGCCGATTTTCCTCATTTATGCATTTCTGGATACGGCATTAATTATACTTTAAATCGGTATATAAGGTTTATTAAATGTTTTGAAAAATATGGCAAGGAAAGTGAAAAATTGAAAAAAGTGTTATTTTGTTTAAAAAATTGAGACTTTTGCAACTTTGAGAAGCCATAACTTAGCTAAAAATCAGCCGATTTTCAAAATTTATGCATTTCTGTCAATAGTATTGATCATATTTTTATTGTACTTCAAAAAATTGTTCATATTGTCAGTTTTAAAATTTGACCCATTTTTTGACAATTTTTGCACATTAACTCCTACCAAAAATGCCAAAAAAATGAAAATTTTAAAATCGGAATTTCTTGTGCCTTATCGATTTCTGGTATTAAAATGAGTATAAAAAGACTTTACCACACTTGATTTTGACCCATATTTTAGAAAATATGGCCACAATAGTTATAAATGGACAAAGTTATCGTTTTGAACAAAAATTGATATCTTCCCCATCTTTGAGAAACCATAACTTAGCAACAACTTAGCCGATTTTCCTTTTATTATATTTTAAATCGGTATATAAGGTTTATTACATGTTTTGAAAAATATTGCCAGAAAAGTGATAAATTGATAAAAAACGTGTTTTTGGTTTAAAAAATTGAGACATTTGCAACTTTGAGAAGCCATAACTTAGCTAAAAATCAACCGATTTTCAAAATTTTTGCATTTCTGTCAATAGTATTTATCATATTTTGAATCTACGTCAAAAAAATTAAAATACTTTCAGTTACAATTTTTGACCCATTTTTTGACAAATTTTGCAAATTCTGGATACGGCTTTTATTATATTTTAAATCGGTATATAAGGTTTATTACATGTTTTGAAAAATATGGCCAGAAAAGTGATAAATTGATAAAAAACGTGTTTTTGGTTTAAAAAATTGAGACATTTGCAACTTTGAGAAGCCATAACTTAGCTAAAAATCAACCGATTTTCAAAATTTTTGCATTTCTGTCAATGGTATTTATCATATTTTGAATCTACGTCAAAAAATTAAAATACTTTCAGTTACAATTTTTGACCCATTTTTTGACAAATTTTGCAAATTTACTACTAGCAAAAATGTCAAAAAAGTGAAAATTTTAAAATCGGAATTTTTGTGCCCAATCGAATTCTGGTATTAAAATGAGTATAAAAAAACTTTACCACACTTGATTTTGACCCATATATTAGAAAATATGACCACAATAGTGATAAATGGTCAAACTCATCGATTTGAACAAATATTGATATCTTCCTCATCTCCGAGCAACCATAACTTTTCCACAACTTAGCCGATTTTCCTCACTTATGCATTTCTGGATACGGCTTTTATTATACTTTAAATCGGTATATAAGGTTTATTACATGTTTTGAAAAATATGGCAAGGAAAGTGATAAATTGAAAAAAACGTGTTTTTGGTTTAAAAAATTGAGACATTTGCAACTTTGAGAAGCCATAACTTAGCTAAAAATCAACCGATTTTCAAAATTTATGCATTTCTGTCAATAGTATTGATCATATTTTTATTGTACATCGAAAAATTGTTCAAATTGTCAGTTCTAAAATTTGACCCATTTTTTGACCATTGTTGCACATTAACTCCTACCAAAATAGCCAAAAAAATGAAAATTTTAAAATCGGAATTTTTTGTGCATTATCGATTTCTGGTATTAAAATGAGTATAAAAAAACTTTACCACACTTGATTTTGACCCATATTTTAGAAAATATGACAACAATAGTGATAAATGGTCAAAATCATCGTTTTGAACAAATATTGATATCTTCCTCATCTCCGAGGAACCATAACTTTTCCACAACTTAGCCGATTTTCCTCATTTATGCATTTCTGGATACGGCTTTTATTATATTTTAAATCGGTATATAAGGTTTATTAAATGTTTTGAAAAATATGGCCAGGAAAGTGATAAATTGAAAAAAACGTGTTTTTGGTTTAAAAAATTGAGACATTTGCAACTTTGAGAAGCCATAACTTAGCTAAAAATCAACCGATTTTCAAAATTTATGCATTTCTGTCAATAGTATTTATCATATTTTGAATCTACGTCAAAAAATTAAAATACTTTCAGTTTCAATTTTTGACCCATTTTTTGACAAATTTTGCAAATTTACTACTAGCAAAAATGTCAAAAAAGTGAAAATTTTAAAATCGGAATTTTTGTGCCCAATCGATTTCTGGTATTAAAATGAGTATAAAAAAACTTTACCACACTTGATTTTGACCCGTATTTTAGAAAATATGACCACAATAGTGATAAATGGTCAAAATCATCGTTTTGAACAAATATTGATATCTTCCTCATCTCCGAGCAACCATAACTTTTCCACAACTTAGCCGATTTTCCTCACTTATGCGTTTCTGGATACGGCTTTTATTATACTTTAAATCGGTATATAAGGTTTATTACATGTTTTGAAAAATATGGCAAGGAATGTTATAAATTGAAAAAAACGTGTTTTTGGTTTAAAAAATTGAGACATTTGCAACTTTGAGAAGCCATAACTTAGCTAAAAATCAACCGATTTTCAAAATTTTTGCATTTCTGTCAATAGTATTTATCATATTTTGAATCTACGTCAAAAAAATTAAAATACTTTCAGTTTTAATTTTTGACCCATTTTGACAAATTTTGCAAATTTACTACTAGCAAAAATGTCAAAAAGTGAAAATTTTAAAATCGGAATTTTTGTGCCCAATCGATTTCTGGTATTAAAATGAGTATAAAAACTTTACCACACTTGATTTTGACCCATATTTTAGAAAATATGACCACAATAGTGATAAATGGTCAAAATCATCGTTTTGAACAAATATTGATATCTTCCTCATCTCCGAGGAACCATAACTTTTCCACAACTTAGCCGATTTTCCTCATTTATGCATTTCTGGATACGGTTTTTATTATACTTTAAATCGGTATATAAGGTTTATTACATGTTTTGAAAAATATGGCCAGGAAAGTGATAAATTGAAAAAAACGTGTTTTTGGTTTAAAAAATTGAGACATTTGCAACTTTGAGAAGCCATAACTTAGCTAAAAATCAACCGATTTTCAAAATTTTTGCATTTCTGTCAATGGTATTTATCATATTTTGAATCTACGTCAAAAAAATTAAAATACTTTCAGTTTTAATTTTTGACCCATTTTGACAAATTTTGCAAATTTACTACTAGCAAAAATGTCAAAAAAGTAAAAATTTTAAAATCGGAATTTTTTATGACCAGAATAGTTATAAATGGACAAAATCATCGTTTTGAACAAATATTGATATCTTCCTCATCTCCGAGGAACCATAACTTTTCCACAACTTAGCCGATTTTCCTCATTTATGCATTTCTGGATACGGCATTAATTATACTTTAAATCGGTATATAAGGTTTATTAAATGTTTTGAAAAATATGGCAAGGAAAGTGAAAAATTGAAAAAGTGTTATTTTGTTTAAAAAATTGAGACTTTTGCAACTTTGAGAAGCCATAACTTAGCTAAAAATCAGCCGATTTTCAAAATTTATGCATTTCTGTCAATAGTATTGATCATATTTTTATTGTACATCAAAAAATTGTTCATATTGTCGGTTTTAAAATTTGACCCATTTTTTGACAATTTTTGCACATTAACTCCTATCAAAATGCCAAAAAAATGAAAATTTTAAAATCGGAATTTCTTGTGCCTTATCGATTTCTGGTATTAAAATGAGTATAAAAAGACTTTACCACACTTGATTTTGACCCATATTTTAGAAAATATGGCCACAATAGTTATAAATGGACAAAGTCATCGTTTTGAACAAAAATTGATATCTTCCCCATCTTTGAGAAACCATAACTTAGCAACAACTTAGCCGATTTTCCTCATTTATGCATTTCTGGATACGGCTTTTATTATATTTTAAATCGGTATATAAGGTTTATTACATGTTTTGAAAAATATGGCCAGAAAAGTGATAAATTGATAAAAAACGTGTTTTTGGTTTAAAAAAATTGAGACATTTGCAACTTTGAGAAGCCATAACTTAGCTAAAAATCAACCGATTTTCAAAATTTTTGCATTTCTGTCAATAGTATTTATCATATTTTGAATCTACGTCAAAAAATTAAAATACTTTCAGTTTCAATTTTTGACCCATTTTTTGACAAATTTTGCAATTTTACTACTAGCAAAAATGTCAAAAAAGTGAAAATTTTAAAATCGGAATTTTTGTGCCCAATCGAATTCTGGTATTAAAATGAGTATAAAATAACTTTACCACACTTGATTTTGACCCATATTTTAGAAAATATGACCACAATAGTGATAAATGGTCAAAATCATCGTTTTGAACAAATATTGATATCTTCCTCATCTCCGAGCAACCATAACTTTTTCACAACTTAGCCGATTTTCCTCACTTATGCATTTCTGGATACGGCTTTTATTATACTTTAAATCGGTATATAAGGTTTATTACATGTTTTGAAACATATGGCAAGGAAAGTGATAAATTGAAAAAAACGTGTTTTTGGTTTAAAAAATTGAGACATTTGCAACTTTGAGAAGCCATAACTTAGCTAAAAATCAACCGATTTTCAAAATTTATGCATTTCTGTCAATAGTATTGATCATATTTTTATTGTACATCGAAAAATTGTTCAAATTGTCAGTTCTAAAATTTGACCCATTTTTTGACCATTTTTGCACATTAACTCCTACCAAAAATGCCAAAAAAAATGAAAATTTTAAAATCGGAATTTTTGTGCATTATCGATTTCTGGTATTAAAATGAGTATAAAAAAACTTTACCACACTTGATTTTGACCCATATTTTAGAAAATATGACAACAATAGTGATAAATGGTCAAAATCATCGTTTTGAACAAATATTGATATCTTCCTCATCTCCAAGCAACAATAACTTTTCCACAACTTAGCCGATTTTCCTTATTTATGCATTTCTGGATACGGCTTTTATTATATTTTAAATCGGTATTTAAGGTTTATTACATGTTTCGAAAAATATGGCCAGGAAAGTGATAAATTGAAAAAAAACGTGTTTTTGGTTTAAAAAATTGAGACATTTGCAAATTTGAGAAGCCATAACTTAGCTAAAAATCAACCAAAAATCAAATCAAAAATCACTTTGTGTACAATGTAATATTATAAACGCATCATATATAAATAACGAAGTCGCACACACATTGCATCAGTTTGCACTTGCTGTTAGTCCTGGCTTCAAAATAACTGAGATACCACATAATGTAATATACTTGCCGCTGAATACAAAACAAATACATTCAATCACTTTAAAAATCGTTGATCAAGACGGTACTCTAATTAATTTTCGCGGTGAAAGACTCACAATAAGGTTACACTTAAAACCAATAAAATAATGATTATATACAACAAAAGGTCGTCGACATTTAACCCATCCTCACTCACTTTTCTAACGTCAAGCCGATCAGACGATACGTGTGTAAACTATAAGAATAATCAACAACAACAACAACCACAACAACAACAAAGACAAAAAACATTAACCGAGCGTAATAAACAATTTCTATTGGATTTGGGTTATAAATTGAAATAAAAAAATATATATAAAATGTCACATTTAATTAATGTATTAGAGAAGCCTACCATTGATAATTCAATAATAAAAAAAGACTATCATAGTTATACATCTTATTTGCGATCGTATGACAACAACGATGAAATTCGGATTGCAATACAAAATCAAGATTTGTATGTCTTACCAAGCGAAAGTTTTCTACACATTCAAGGTCACATCACAAAATTAGATAATTCAATCGCAACCGATGTACATTTATTAAATAATTGTATGGCCTATCTGTTTAATGAAATACGATATGAGTTAAACGGTATTGAAATCGATCGCACACGACATTTGGGTGTGACAACCGATTTAAAAAATTATTTATCAATGAGTCAATTTCAACAGAGTATATATCAAAATTCTGGATGGTCAATGGATACACCTTTAAAACTCGAAAAGGGTAACTTTAATTATTGTATACCGTTAAACATGTTACTTGGATTTGCTGAAGACTACAACAAAATAATACTTAATGGAAAACATGAACTAATTCTACTACGAGCAAAGGATAATGAGAATGTTTTCAAAAGTAATGATGTCGCCGGCTCCACATCAAAATACAAGCTAACGATTTCTAGCCTTGTGTGGAAAATACCTCATGTTCAATTGTCAGATAGCTATAAATTAATCATGTTTAAATTAATTGAAAAACAAACACCATTATTGTTACCCTTCAGAAGTTGGGATATCTAATTTAATCCAGTAGTTCCAGAGAGTACTTCATTCATCTGGAATGTGAAGTTAGCTGCTGAAACTGAACGTCCACGACATATTATTATCGCATTTAAAAGTCCGGATAGGAAGCTAATTCATTGTGATTTAAGTGATGTGAAAGTTTTCCTCAACTCTGAAATGTATCCATACGATGGATTAAATCAAAATTTTAAAATAAATAGATATGCTCTATTATATGATATGTACGCGAATTTTCAGAAAAGTTATTATGGACGTGAGCCTCAACCATTATTAACTTTAGAGAAATATAAAACTGTTTCCCCCATTATTTATTTGGATGTGAGTCATCAAAATGAAGCAATCAAAAGTGGTCCAATTGATATACGAATTGATGTCAAAACTCTGAACAATATTCCACCACAGACGTCAGCATATTGCATAATAATTCATGATAAATTATTTGAATATACACCAATGACAAATGAAGTGCGTAAAATCCTATAAATACATGGGCACGAAAATCATTTTCCAACAGTTTTTCGTTAAGCGCGCAGTCGATGAAACAAAAAAAAATAATCAAACCGAGGAAAGCAGAGATAATGATGATTGGAAAAATAATCGCTATATCTTTTGTTCTATTCAATTTCAATTTGATAAACTCTTATCCTGCATTGATCAATCCGATTATTAACTCAATATGAAAAATATGTGCAATTTTATATTACATTACCAAACAATGAATGGTTAAAAGTTAACCTTTCATTTGAGTTTATAAATCAAATACCAAAGTTTGCGGTGCTTGAGTCTAATGTAACAACAACAACAACAACACCACCATCAACAACAACTACAACACACACAACATTATCTCCAAATAATGAAATTGTTGATGATGATGATTATGAGGGATTTCGGGTCGAGGATGCAATCGAATTGTTTCAAAATAATCTTATAAAAATGGAGAGAGAGTCTAATGTAACAACAACAACAACAACACCACCATCAACAACAACTACAACACACACAACATTATCTCCAAATAATGAAATTGTTGATGATGATGATTATGAGGGATTTCGGGTCGAGGATGCAATCGAATTGTTTCAAAATAATCTTATAAAAATGGAGAGAGATATAGGTGGAAAATGTATGCCCCTTTTATATGCTATTTCATGGCTCCATAATTGCCACATTTTACCATGAGAAAACGATCGTTCCCATACATGACTCCAAAATCTTGCAATCACACACACATTTTCTAAAAAATCTATTTCCTCATGAGTGTACTTAACCAAGAAACATTAAGACTTTTTGAGGCTTATCAACTACACATTCGGCTGTGACAATTATTTTTTCTTTCTGATCTTCTAATTATTAGTTCAATATTCATAAGCCTTATACTGGACTCCAAAATCTTGCAACCACACACACACACACACACACACACACACACACACACACACACACACACACACACACACACACACACACACACACACACACACACACACACACACACACACACACACACACACACACACACACACACACACACACACACACACACACACACACACATTTTCTAAAAAATCTATTTCCCCATGAGTGTACTTAACCAAGAAACATTAAGACTTTTTGAGGCTTATCAACTACACATTCGGCTGTGACAATTATTTTTTCTTTCTGATCTTCTAATTATTAGTTCAATATTTATAATGGTGAGTCTCAACGTTAAAACATGATAACTCACACTTCAAGCATGCGCTTGAACTTCAACATGCGGGCCGAAGCACGGGCTGAAGAATCCAAGCCAGATTCCGACCTTCACAACTCGCAAATTCAAATTCAAATTCAAACCTCCCGCGCTCTCATAACGCAAGTCTTCACAACTCGCAAATTCAAATTCAAACCTCCCGCGCTCTCATAACGCAAGTCTTCACAACTCGCAAATTCAAATTCAAATTCAAACCTCCCGCGCTCTCATAACGCAAGTCTTCACAACTCGCAAATTCAAATTCAAATTCAATTCAAATTCAAATTCAAACCTCCCGCTCTCATAACACATGGTCGCATTTTTCACTTATCACGATCACTACTCACAAATTCAAATTCAAACCTCCCGCTCTCATAGCACAAGGTTGCATTTTTCACTTATCGATCGCACTCAGGAATGATTTTTTCACTTATCGGACACTCATTTGCTCTACACAACTAACAAAAACCATCCTAGCTTTGTATGGAAAAAGTGTGCCAGAAGCCCCCTATAACAACTACTTTTCTGGATACGGCTTTTATTATACTTTAAATTATTTATTATTACATGTTTTGAAAAATATGGCCAGGAAAGTGATAAATTGAAAAAAAACGTGTTTTTGGTTTAAAAAATTGAGACATTTGCAACTTTGAGAAGCCATAACTTAGCTAAAAATCAACCGATTTTCAAAATTTTTGCATTTCTGTCAATAGTATTTATCATATTTTGAATCTACGTCAAAAAATTAAAATACTTTCAGTTTCAATTTTTGACCCATTTTTTGACAAATTTTGCAAATTTACTACTAGCAAAAATGTCAAAAAAGTGAAAATTTTAAAATCGGAATTTTTTGTGCCCAATCGATTTCTGGTATTAAAATGAGTATAAAAAAACTTTACCACACTTGATTTTGACCCATATTTTAGAAAATATGACCACAATAGTGATAAATGGTCAAAATAATCGTTTTGAACAAATATTGATATCTTCCTCATCTCCGAGGAACCATAACTTTTCCACAACTTAGCCGATTTTCCTCATTTATGCATTTCTGGATACGGCTTTTATTATACTTTAAATCGGTATATAAGGTGTATTAAATGTTTTGAAAAATATGGCAAGAAAAGTGAAAAATTGAAAAAACGTGTTATTTGGTTTAAAAAATTGAGACTTTTGCAACTTTGAGAAGCCATAACTTAGCTAAAAATCAACCGATTTTCAAAATTTATGCATTTCTGTTAATAGTATTGATCATATTTTTATTTCACATCAAAAAATTGTTCAAATTGTCAGTTCTAAAATTTGACCCATTTTTTGACCATTTTTGCACATTAACTCCTACCAAAAATGCCAAAAAAATGAAAATTTTAAAATCGGAATTTTTTGTGCATTATCGATTTCTGGTATTAAAATGAGTATAAAAAAACTTTACCACACTTGATTTTGACCCATATTTTAGAAAATATGACCACAATAGTGATAAATGGTCAAAATCATCGTTTTGAACAAATATTGATATCTTCCTCATCTCCAAGCAACCATAACTTTTCCACAACTTAGCCGATTTTCCTCATTTATGAATTTCTGGATACGGCTTTTATTATATTTTAAATCGGTGTATAAGGTTTATTACATGTTTTGAAAAATATGGCCAGGAAAGTGATAAATTGAAAAAAAAACGTGTTTTTGGTTTAAAAAATTGAGACATTTGCAACTTTGAAAAGCCATAACTTAGCTAAAAATCAACCGATTTTCAAAATTTTTGCATTTCTGTCAATAGTATTTATCATATTTTGAATCTACGTCAAAAAATTAAAATACTTTCAGTTTCAATTTTTGACCCATTTTTTGACAAATTTTGCAAATTTACTACTAGCAAAAATGTCAAAAACGTGAAAATTTTAAAATCGGAATTTTTGTGCCCAATCGATTTCTGGTATTAAAATGAGTATAAAAAAACTTTACCACACTTGATTTTGACCCATATTTTAGAAAATATGACCACAATAGTGATAAATGGTCAAAATCATCGTTTTGAACAAATATTGATATCTTCCTCATCTCCGAGCAACCATAACTTTTCCACAACTTAGCCGATTTTCCTCACTTATGCATTTCTGGATACGGCTTTTATTATACTTTAAATCGGTATATAAGGTTTATTACATGTTTTGAAAAATATGGCCAGGAAAGTGATAAATTGAAAAAAACGTGTTTTTGGTTTAAAAAATTGAGACATTTGCAACTTTGAGAAGCCATAACTTAGCTAAAAATCAACCGATTTTCAAAATTTTTGCATTTCTGTCAATGGTATTTATCATATTTTGAATCTACGTCAAAAAAATTAAAATACTTTCAGTTTTAATTTGACCCATTTTTTTGACAAATTTTGCAAATTTACTACTAGCAAAAATGTCAAAAAAGTAAAAATTTTAAAATCGGAATTTTTTGTGCCCAATCGATTTCTGGTATTAAAATGAGTATAAAAGAACTTTACCACACTTGATTTTGACCCATATTTTAGAAAATATGACCACAATAGTGATAAATGGTCAAAATCATCGTTTTGAACAAATATTGATATCTTCCTCATCTCCGAGGAACCATAACTTTTCCACAACTTAGCCGATTTTCCTCATTTATGCATTTCTGGATACGGCTTTTATTATACTTTAAATCGGTATATAAGGTGTATTAAATGTTTTGAAAAATATGGCAAGAAAAGTGAAAAATTGAAAAAACGTGTTAATTGGTTTAAAAAATTGAGACTTTTGCAACTTTGAGAAGCCATATCTTAGCTAAAAATGAACCGATTTTCAAAATTTTTGCATTTCTGCAAAATCATATTTTGAATCTACGTCAAAAAAATTAAAATACTTTCAGTTTTAATTTTTGACCCATTTTTTGACAAATTTTGCAAATTTACTACTAGCAAAAATGTCAAAAAAGTAAAAATTTTAAAATCGGAATTTTTTGTGCCCAATCGGTTTCTGGTATTAAAATGAGTATAAAAGAACTTTACCACACTTGATTTTGACCCATATTTTAGAAAATATGACCACAATAGTGATAAATGGTCAAAATCATCGTTTTGAACAAATATTGATATCTTCCTCATCTCCGAGGAACCATAACTTTTCCACAACTTAGCCGATTTTCCTCATTTATGCATTTCTGGATACGGCTTTTATTATACTTTAAATCGGTATATATGGTGTATTAAATGTTTTGAAAAATATGGCAAGAAAAGTAAAAAATTGAAAAAACGTGTTATTTGGTTTAAAAAATTGAGACATTTGCAACTTTGAGAAGCCATAACTTAGCTAAAAATCAACCGATTTTCAAAATTTATGCATTTCTGTCAATAGTATTGATCATATTTTTATTGTACATCAAAAAATTGTTCAAATTGTCAGTTCTAAAATTTGACCCATTTTTTGACCATTTTTGCACATTAACTCCTAAAAAAAATGCCAAAGAAATGAAAATTTTAAAATCAGAATTTTTTGTGCATTATCGATTTCTGGTATTAAAATGAGTATAAAGAAACTTTACCACACTTGATTTTGACCCATATTTTAGAAAATATGACCACAATAGTGATAAATGGTCAAAATCATCGTTTTGAACAAATATTGATATCTTCCTCATCTCCAAGCAACCATAACTTTTCCACAACTTAGCCGATTTTCCTCATTTATGCATTTCTGGATACGGCTCTTATTATACTTTAAATCGGTATATAAGGTTTTTTACATGTTTTGAAAAATATGGCAAGGAAAGTGACAAATTGAAACAAACGTGTTTTTGGTTTAAAAAATTGAGACATTTGCAACTTTGAGAAGCCATAACTTAGCTAAAAATCAACCGATTTTCAAAATTTATGGATTTTTGTCAATAGTATTGATCATATTTTTATTGTACATCAAAAAATTGTTCAAATTGTCAGTTCTAAAATTTGACCCATCTTTTGACCATTTTTGCACATTAACTCCTACCAAAAATGCCAAAAAATGAAAATTTTAAAATCGGAATTTTTTGTGCCCAATCGATTTCTGGTATTAAAATGAGTATAAAAAAACTTTACCACACTTGATTTTGACCCGTATTTTAGAAAATATGACCACAATAGTGATAAATGGTCAAAATCATCGTTTTGAACAAATATTGATATCTTCCTCATCTCCGAGCAACCATAACTTTTCCACAACTTAGCCGATTTTCCTCACTTATGCGATTCTGGATACGGCTTTTATTATACTTTAAATCGGTATATAAGGTTTATTACATGTTTTGAAAAATATGGCAAGGAATGTTATAAATTGAAAAAAACGTGTTTTTGGTTTAAAAAATTGAGACATTTGCAACTTTGAGAAGCCATAACTTAGCTAAAAATCAACCGATTTTCAAAATTTTTGCATTTCTGTCAATAGTATTTATCATATTTTGAATCTACTTCAAAAAAATTAAAATACTTTCAGTTTTAATTTTTGACCCATTTTTTGACAAATTTTGCAAATTTACTACTAGCAAAAATGTCAAAAAGTGAAAATTTTAAAATCGGAATTTTTTGTGCCCAATCGAATTCTGGTATTAAAATGAGTATAAAAAACTTTACCACACTTGATTTTGACCCATATTTTAGAAAATATGACCACAATAGTGATAAATGGTCAAAATCATCGTTTTGAACAAATATTGATATCTTCCTCATCTCCGAGGAACCATAACTTTTCCACAACTTAGCCGATTTTCCTCATTTATGCACTTCTGGATACGGTTTTTATTATACTTTAAATCGGTATATAAGGTTTATTACATGTTTTGAAAAATATGGCCAGGAAAGTGATAAATTGAAAAAAACGTGTTTTTGGTTTAAAAAATTGAGACATTTGCAACTTTGAGAAGCCATAACTTAGCTAAAAATCAACCGATTTTCAAAATTTTTGCATTTCTGTCAATGGTATTTATCATATTTTGAATCTACGTCAAAAAAATTAAAATACTTTCAGTTTTAATTTTTGACCCATTTTTTGACAAATTTTGCAAATTTACTACTAGCAAAAATGTCAAAAAAGTAAAAATTTTAAAATCGGAATTTTTTATGACCACAATAGTTATAAATGGACAAAATCATCGTTTTGAACAAATATTGATATCTTCCTCATCTCCGAGGAACCATAACTTTTCCACAACTTAGCCGATTTTCCTCATTTATGCATTTCTGGATACGGCATTAATTATACTTTAAATCGGTATATAAGGTTTATTAAATGTTTTGAAAAATATGGCAAGGAAAGTGAAAAATTGAAAAAAGTGTTATTTTGTTTAAAAAATTGAGACTTTTGCAACTTTGAGAAGCCATAACTTAGCTAAAAATCAGCCGATTTTCAAAATTTATGCATTTCTGTCAATAGTATTGATCATATTTTTATTGTACATCAAAAAATTGTTCATATTGTCAGTTTTAAAATTTGACCCATTTTTTGACAATTTTTGCACATTAACTCCTACCAAAAATGCCAAAAAAATGAAAATTTTAAAATCGGAATTTCTTGTGCCTTATCGATTTCTGGTATTAAAATGAGTATAAAAAGACTTTACCACACTTGATTTTGACCCATATTTTAGAAAATATGGCCACAATAGTTATAAATGGACAAAGTCATCGTTTTGAACAAAAATTGATATCTTCCCCATCTTTGAGAAACCATAACTTAGCAACAACTTAGCCGATTTTCCTCATTTATGCATTTCTGGATACGGCTTTTATTATATTTTAAATCGGTATATAAGGTTTATTACATGTTTTGAAAAATATGGCCAGAAAAGTGATAAATTGATAAAAAACGTGTTTTTGGTTTAAAAAATTGAGACATTTGCAACTTTGAGAAGCCATAACTTAGCTAAAAATCAACCGATTTTCAAAATTTTTGCATTTCTGTCAATAGTATTTATCATATTTTGAATCTACGTCAAAAAATTAAAATACTTTCAGTTTCAATTTTGACCCATTTTTTGACAAATTTTGCAATTTTACTACTAGCAAAAATGTCAAAAAAGTGAAAATTTTAAAATCGGAATTTTTGTGCCCAATCGAATTCTGGTATTAAAATGAGTATAAAAAAACTTTACCACACTTGATTTTGACCCATATTTTAGAAAATATGACCACAATAGTGATAAATGGTCAAAATCATCGTTTTGAACAAATATTGATATCTTCCTCATCTCCGAGCAACCATAACTTTTTCACAACTTAGCCGATTTTCCTCACTTATGCATTTCTGGATACGGCTTTTATTATACTTTAAATCGGTATATAAGGTTTATTACATGTTTTGAAACATATGGCAAGGAAAGTGATAAATTGAAAAAACGTGTTTTTGGTTTAAAAAATTGAGACATTTGCAACTTTGAGAAGCCATAACTTAGCTAAAAATCAACCGATTTTCAAAATTTTTCCATTTCTGTCAATGGTATTTATCATATTTTGAATCTACGTCAAAAAAATTAAAATACTTTCAGTTTTAATTTTTGACCCATTTTGACAAATTTTGCAAATTTACTACTAGCAAAAATGTCAAAAGTGAAAATTTTAAAATCGGAATTTTTGTGCCCAATCGATTTCTGGTATTAAAATGAGTATAAAAAACTTTACCACACTTGATTTTGACCCATATTTTAGAAAATATGACCACAATAGTGATAAATGGTCAAAATCATCGTTTTGAACAAATATTGATATCTTCCTCATCTCCAAGCAACAATAACTTTTCCACAACTTAGCCGATTTTCCTCATTTATGCATTTCTGGATACGGCTTTTATTATATTTTAAATCGGTATTTAAGGTTTATTACATGTTTCGAAAAATATGGCCAGGAAAGTGATAAATTGAAAAAAAACGTGTTTTTGGTTTAAAAAATTGAGACATTTGCAAATTTGAGAAGCCATAACTTAGCTAAAAATCAACCGATTTTCAAAATTTATGCATTTCTGTCAATAGTATTGATCATATTTTTATTGTACATCAAAAAATTGTTCAAATTGTCAGTTCTTAAATTTGACCCATCTTTTGACCATTTTTGCACATTAACTCCTACCAAAAATGCCTAAAAAATGAAAATTTTAAAATCGGAATTATTTGTGCATTATCGATTTCTGGTATTAAAATGAGTATAAAAAAACTTTACCACACTTGATTTTGACCCATATTTTAGAAAATATGACCACAATAGTGATAAATGGTCAAAATCATCGTTTTGAACAAATATTGATATCTTCCTCATCTCCAAGCAACAATAACTTTTCCAAAACTTAGCCGATTTTCCTCATTTATGCATTTCTGGATACGGCTTTTATTATATTTTAAATCGGTATATAAGGTTTATTACATGTTTTGAAAAATATGGCCAGGAAAGTGATAAATTGAAAAAAAAACGTGTTTTTGGTTTAAAAAATTGAGACATTTGCAACTTTGAGAAGCCATAACTTAGCTAAAAATCAACCGATTTTCAAAATTTTTGCATTTCTGTCAATGGTATTTATCATATTTTGAATCTACGACAAAAAAATTAAAATACTTTCAGTTTTAATTTTTGACCCATTTTTTGACAAATTTTGCAAATTTACTACTAGCAAAAATGTCAAAAAGTGAAAATTTTAAAATCGGAATTTTTTGTGCCCAATCGATTTCTGGTATTAAAATGAGTATAAAAAAACTTTACCACACTTGATTTTGACCCATATTTTAGAAAATATGACCACAATAGTGATAAATGGTCAAAATCATCGTTTTGAACAAATATTGATATCTTCCTTATCTCCGAGCAACCATAACTTTTCCACAACTTAGCCGATTTTCCTCATTTATGCATTTCTGGATACGGCTTTTATTATACTTTAAATCGGTATATAAGGTTTATTACATGTTTTGAAAAATATGGCAAGGAAAGTGAAATATTGAAAAAAACGTGTTATTTGGTTAAAAAAAATTGAGACTTTTGCAACTTTGAGAAGCCATAACTTAGCTAAAAATCAACCGATTTTCAAAATTTTTGCATTTCTGTCAATGGTATTTATCATATTTTGATTCTACGTCAAAAAAATTTAAAATACTTTCAGTTTTAAATTTTGACCCATCTTTTGACCAATTTTGCAAATTTACTCCTAGCAAAAATGTCAAAAAAATAAAATTTTAAAATCGGAATTTTTGTGCCCATTATCGATTTCTGGTATTAAAATGAGTATAAAAAAACTTTACCACACTTGATTTTGACCCATATTTTAGAAAATATGACCACAATAGTGATAAATGGTCAAAATCATCGTTTTGAACAAAAATTGATATCTTCCTCATCTCCAAGCAACCATAACTTTTCCACAACTTAGCCGATTTTCCTCATTTATGCATTTCTGGATACGGCTTTTATTATACTTTAAATCGGTATATATAAGGTTTATTAAATGTTTTGAAAAATATGGCAAGGAAAGTGAAAAATTGAAAAAAAGTGTTATTTGGTTTAAAAAATTGAGACTTTTGCAACTTTGAGAAGCCGTAACTTAGCTAAAAATCAACCGATTTTCAAAATTTATGCATTTCTGTCAATAGTATTGATCATATTTTTATTGTACATCAAAAAATTGTTCAAATTGTCAGTTCTAAAATTTGACCCATCTTTTGACCATTTTTGCACATTAACTCCTACCAAAAATGCCAAAAAAATGAAAATTTTAAAATCGGAATTTTTGTGCATTATCGATTTCTGGTATTAAAATGAGTATAAAAAAACTTTACCACACTTGATTTTGACCCATATTTTTAGAAAATATGACCACAATAGTGATAAATGGTCAAAATCATCGTTTTGAACAAATATTGATATCTTCCTCATCTCCAAGCAACAATAACTTTTCCACAACTTAGCCGATTTTCCACATTTATGCATTTCTGGATACGGCTTTTATTATACTTTAAATCGGTATATAAGGTGTATTAAATGTTTTGAAAAATATGGCAAGAAAAGTGAAAAATTGAAAAAACGTGTTATTTGGTTTAAAAATTGAGACTTTTGCAACTTTGAGAAGCCATAACTTAGCTAAAAATCAACCGATTTTCAAAATTTATGCATTTCTGTCAATAGTATTGATCATATTTTTATTGTACATCAAAAAATTGTTCAAATTGTCAGTTCTAAAATTTGACCCATTTTTTGACCATTTTTGCACATTAACTCCTACAAAAAATGCCAAAAAAATGAAAATTTTAAAATCGGAATTTTTGTGCATTATCGATTTCTGGTATTAAAATGAGTATAAAAAAACATTACCACACTTGATTTTGACCCATTTTTTAGAAAATATGACCACAATAGTGATAAATGGTCAAAATCATCGTTTTGAACAAATATTGATATCTTCCTCATCTCCGAGCAACCATAACTTTTCCACAACTTAGCCGATTTTCCTCATTTATGCATTTCTGGATACGGCATTAATTATACTTTAAATCGGTATATAAGGTTTATTAAATGTTTTGAAAAATATGGCAAGGAAAGTGAAAAATTGAAAAAACGTGTTATTTTGTTTAAAAAATTGAGACTTTTGCAACTTTGAGAAGCCATAACTTAGCTAAAAATCAGCCGATTTTCAAAATTTTTGCATTTCTGTCAATAGTTTTGATCATATTTTTATTGTACATCAAAAAATTGTTCATATTGTCAGTTTTAAAATTTGACACATTTTTTGACAATTTTTGCACATTAACTCCTACCAAAAATGCCAAAAAAGTGAAAATTTTAAAATCGGAATTTCTTGTGCCTTAACGATTTCTGGTATTAAAATGAGTATAAAAAGACTTTACCACACTTGATTTTGACCCATATTTTAGAAAATATGGCCACAATAGTTATAAATGGACAAAATCATCGTTTTGAACAAAATATTGATATCTTCCCCATCTTTGAGAAACCATAACTTATCAACAACTTAGCCGATTTTCCTCATTTATGCATTTCTGGATACGGCTTTTATTATATTTTAAATCGGTATATAAGGTTTATTACATGTTTTGAAAAAAATGGCCAGGAAAGTGATTAATTTAAAAAACGTGTTTTTGGTTTAAAAAATTGAGACATTTGAAACTTTCAGAAGCCATAACTTAGCTAAAAATCAACCGATTTTCAAAATTTTTGCATTTCTGTCAATAGTATTTATCATATTTTGAATCTACGTCAACAAATTAAAATACTTTCAGTTTCAATTTTTGACCCATTTTTTGACAAATTTTGCAAATTTACTACTAGCAAAAATGCCAAAAAAGTGAAAATTTTAAAATCGGAATTTTTGTGCCCAATCGATTTCTGGTATTAAAATGAGTATAAAAAAACTTTACCACACTTGATTTTTACCAATATTTTAGAAAATATGACCACAATAGTGATAAATGGTCAAAATCATCGTTTTGAACAAATATTGATATCTTCCTCATCTCCGAGCAACCATAACTTTTCCACAACTTAGCCGATTTTCCTCACTTATGCATTTCTGGATACGGCTTTTATTATACTTTAAATCGGTATATAAGGTTTATTACATGTTTTGAAAAATATGGCAAGGAAAGTGATAAATTGAAAAAAACGTGTTTTTGGTTTAAAAAATTGAGACATTTGCAACTTTGAGAAGCCATAACTTAGCTAAAAATCAATCGATTTTCAAAATTTATGCATTTCTGTCAATAGTATTGATCATATTTTTATTGTACATCAAAAAATTGTTCAAATTGTCAGTTCTAAAATTTGACCCATTTTTTGACCATTTTTGCACATTAACTCCTACCAAAAATGCCAAAAAAGTGAAAATTTTAAGATCGGAATTTCTTGTGCCTTATCGATTTCTGGTATTAAAATGAGTATAAAAAGAATTTACCACACTTGATTTTGACCCATATTTTAGAAAATATGGCCACAATAGTTATAAATGGACAAAATCATCGTTTTGAACAAAAATTGATATCTTCCCCATCTTTGAGAAACCATAACTTAGCAACAACTTAGCCGATTTTCCTCATTTATGCATTTCTGGATACGGCTTTTATTATATTTTATATCGGTATATAAGGTTTATTACATGTTTTGAAAAATATGGCCAGGAAAGTGATAAATTGATAAAAAACGTGTTTTTGCTTTAAAAAATTGAGACATTTGCAACTTTGAGAAGCCATAACTTAGCTAAAAATCAACCGATTTTCAAAATTTTTTCATTTCTGTGAATAGTATTTATCATATTTTGAATCTACGACAAAAAAAATTAAAATACTTTCAGTTTTAATTTTTGACCCATTTTTTGACAAATTTTGCAAACTTACTACTAGCAAAAATGTCAAAAAAGTGAAAATTTTAAAATCGGAATTTTTGTGCCCAATCGATTTCTGGTATTAAAATGAGTATAAAAAAACTTTACCACACTTGATTTTGACCCATATTTTAGAAAATATGACCACAATAGTGATAAATGGTCAAAATCATCGTTTTGAACAAATATTGATATCTTCCTCATCTCCGAGCAACCATAACTTTTCCACAACTTAGCCGATTTTCCTCACTTATGCATTTCTGGATACGGCTTTTATTATACTTTAAATCGGTATATAAGGTTTATTACATGTTTTGAAAAATATGGCAAGGAACGTGATAAAATGAAAAAAACGTGTTTTTGGTTTAAAAAATTGAGACATTTGCAACTTTGAGAAGCCATAACTTAGCTAAAAATCAACCGATTTTCAAAATTTTTGCATTTCTGTCAATGGTATTTATCATATTTTTAATCTACGTCAAAAAAATTAAAATACTTTCAGTTTTAATTTTTGACCCATTTTTTGACAAATTTTGCAAATTTACTACTAGCAAAAATGTCAAAATAGGAAAAATTTTAAAATCGGAATTTTTTGTGCCCAATCGATTTCTGGTATTAAAATGAGTATAAAAGAACTTTACCACACTTGATTTTGACCCATATTTTAGAAAATATGACCACAATAGTGATAAATGGTCAAAATCATCGTTTTGAACAAATATTGATATCTTCCTCATCTCCAAGCAACCATAACTTTTCCACAACTTAGCCGATTTTCCTCATTTATGCATTTCTGGATACGGCTTTTATTATATTTTAAATCGGTATATAAGGCTTATTACATGTTTTGAAAAATATGGCCAGGAAAATGATAAATTGAAACAAACGTGTTTTTGGTTTAAAAAATTGAGACATTTGCAACTTTGAGAAGCCATAACTTAGCTAAAAATCAACCGATTTTCAAAATTTTTTCATTTCTGTCAATAGTATTTATCATATTTTGAATCTACGACAAAAAAATTAAAATACTTTCAGTTTTAATTTTTGACCCATTTTTTGACAAATTTTGCAAATTTACTACTAGCAAAAATGTCAAAAAAGTGAAAATTTTAAAATCGGAATATTTGTGCCCAATCGATTTCTGGTATTAAAATGAGTATAAAAAAACTTTACCACACTTGATTTTGACCCATATTTTAGAAAATATGACCACAATAGTGATAAATGGTCAAAATCATCGTTTTGAACAAATATTGATATCTTCCTCATCTCCGAGCAACCATAACTTTTCCACAACTTAGCCGATTTTCCTCACTTATGCATTTCTGGATACGGCTTTTATTATACTTTAAATCGGTATATAAGGTTTATTACATGTTTTGAAAAATATGGCAAGGAACGTGATAAAATTAAAAAAACGTGTTTTTGGTTTAAAAAATTGAGACATTTGCAACTTTGAGAAGCCATAACTTAGCTAAAAATCAACCGATTTTCAAAATTTATGCATTTCTGTCAATAGTATTGATCATATTTTTATTGTACATCGAAAAATTGTTCAAATTGTCAGTTCTAAAATTTGACCCATTTTTTGACCATTGTTGCACATTAACTCCTACCAAAATAGCCAAAAAAATGAAAATTTTAAAATCGGAATTTTTTGTGCATTATCGATTTCTGGTATTAAAATGAGTATAAAAAAACTTTACCACGCTTGATTTTGACCCATATTTTAGAAAATATGACCACAATAGTGATAAATGGTCAAAATCATCGTTTTGAACAAATATTGATATCTTCCTCATCTCCAAGCACCAATAACTTTTCCACAACTTAGCCGATTTTCCTCATTTATGCATTTCTGGATACGGCTTTTATTATACTTTAAATCGGTATATAAGGTTTATTACATGTTTTGAAAAATATGGCAAGGAATGTGATATATTGAAAAAAACGTGTTTTTGGTTAAAAAAATTGAGACATTTGCAACTTTGAGAAGCCATAACTTAGCTAAAAATCAACCGATTTTCAAAATTTTTGCATTTCTGTCAATAGTATTTATCATATTTTGAATCTACGTCAAAAAATTAAAATACTTTCAGTTTCAATTTTTGACCCATTTTTTGACAAATTTTGCAAATTTACTACTAGCAAAAATGTCAAAAAAGTGAAAATTTTAAAATCGGAATTTTTGTGCCCAATCGATTTCTGGTATTAAAATGAGTATAAAAAAACTTTACCACACTTGATTTTGACCCATATTTTAGAAAATATGACCACAATAGTGATAAATGGTCAAAATCATCGTTTTGAACAAATATTGATATCTTCCTCATCTCCGAGGAACCATAACTTTTCCACAACTTAGCCGATTTTCCTCATTTATGCATTTCTGGATACGGCTTTTATTATTCTTTAAATCGGTATATAAGGTGTATTAAATGTTTTGAAAAATATGGCAAGAAAAGTAAAAAATTGAAAAAACGTGTTATTTGGTTTAAAAAATTGAGACTTTTGCAACTTTGAGAAGCCATAACTTAGCTAAAAATCAACCGATTTTCAAAATTTATGCATTTCTGTCAATAGTATTGATCATATTTTTATTGTACATCAAAAAATTGTTCAAATTGTCAGTTCTAAAATTTGACCCATTTTTTGACCATTTTTGCACATTAACTCCCTACCAAAAATGCCAAAAAATGAAAATTTTAAAATCGGAATTTTTGTGCATTATCGATATCTGGTATTAAAATGAGTATAAAAAAACTTTACCACACTTGATTTTGACCCATATTTTAGAAAATATGACCACAATAGTGATAAATGGTCAAAATCATCGTTTTGAACAAATATTGATATCTTCCTCATCTCCAAGCAACCATAACTTTTCCACAACTTAGCCGATTTTCCTCATTTATGCATTTCTGGATACGGCTTTTATTATACTTTAAATCGGTATATAAGGTTTATTACATGTTTTGAAAAATATGGCAAGGAAAGTGATAAATTGAAACAAACGTGTTTTTGGTTTAAAAAATTGAGACATTTGCAACTTTGAGAAGCCATAACTTAGCTAAAAATCAACCGATTTTCAAAATTTTTGCATTTCTGTCAATAGTATTTATCATATTTTGAATCTACGTCAAAAAATTAAAATACTTTCAGTTTCAATTTTTGACCCATTTTTTGACAAATTTTGCAAATTTACTACTAGCAAAAATGTCAAAAAAGTGAAAATTTTAAAATCGGAATTTTTGTGCCCAATCGATTTCTGGTATTAAAATGAGTATAAAAAAACTTTACCACACTTGATTTTGACCCATATTTTAGAAAATATGACCACAATAGTGATAAATGGTCAAAATCATCGTTTTGAACAAATATTGATATCTTCCTCATCTCCGAGGAACCATAACTTTTCCACAACTTAGCCGATTTTCCTCATTTATGCATTTCTGGATACGGCTTTTATTATACTTTAAATCGGTATATAAGGTGTATTAAATGTTTTGAAAAATATGGCAAGAAAAGTAAAAAATTGAAAAAACGTGTTATTTGGTTTAAAAAATTGAGACTTTTGCAACTTTGAGAAGCCATAACTTAGCTAAAAATCAACCGATTTTCAAAATTTATGCATTTCTGTCAATAGTATTGATCATATTTTTATTGTACATCAAAAAATTGTTCAAATTGTCAGTTCTAAAATTTGACCCATTTTTTGACCATTTTTGCACATTAACTCCTACCAAAAATGCCAAAAAAATGAAAATTTTAAAATCGGAATTTTTTGTGCATTATCGATATCTGGTATTAAAATGAGTATAAAAAAACTTTACCACACTTGACCCATATTTTAGAAAATATGACCACAATAGTGATTAATGGTCAAAATCATCGTTTTGAACAAATATTGATATCTTCCTCATCTCCAAGCAACCATAACTTTTCCACAACTTAGCCGATTTTCCTCATTTATGCATTTCTGGATACGGCTTTTATTATATTTTAAATCGGTATATAAGGTTTATTACATGTTTTGAAAAATATGGCCAGGAAAGTGATAAATTGAAAAAAACGTGTTTTTGGTTTAAAAAATTGAGACATTTGCAACTTTGAGAAGCCATAACTTAGCTAAAAATCAACCGATTTTCAAAATTTTTGCATTTCTGTCAATAGTATTTATCATATTTTGAATCTACGTCAAAAAATTAAAATACTTTCAGTTTCAATTTTTGACCCATTTTTTGACAAATTTTGCAAATTTACTACTAGCAAAAATGTCAAAAAAGTGAAAATTTTAAAATCGGAATTTTTGTGCCCAATCGATTTCTGGTATTAAAATGAGTATAAAAAAACTTTACCACACTTGATTTTGACCCATATTTTAGAAAATATGACCACAATAGTGATAAATGGTCAAAATCATCGTTTTGAACAAATATTGATATCTTCCTCATCTCCGAGCAACCATCACTTTTCCACAACTTAGCCGATTTTCCTCACTTATGCATTTCTGGATACGGCTTTTATTATACTTTAAATCGGTATATAAGGTTTATTACATGTTTTGAAAAATATGGCAAGGAAAGTGATAAATTGAAACAAACGTGTTTTTGGTTTAAAAAATTGAGACATTTGCAACTTTGAGAAGCCATAACTTAGCTAAAAATCAACCGATTTTCAAAATTTTTGCATTTCTGTCAATAGTATTTATCATATTTTGAATCTACGTCAAAAAATTAAAATACTTTCAGTTTCAATTTTTGACCCATTTTTTGACAAATTTTGCAAATTTACTACTAGCAAAAATGTCAAAAAAGTGAAAATTTCAAAATCGGAATTTTTGTGCCCAATCGATCTCTGGTATTAAAATGAGTATAAAAAAACTTTACCACACTTGATTTTGACCCATATTTTAGAAAATATGACCACAATAGTGATAAATGGTCAAAATCATCGTTTTGAACAAATATTGATATCTTCCTCATCTCCAAGCAACCATAACTTTTCCACAACTTAGCCGATTTTCCTCATTTATGCATTTCTGGATACGGCTTTTATTATATTTTAAATCGGTATATAAGGTTTATTACATGTTTTGAAAAATATGGCCAGGAAAGTGATAAATTGAAAAAAAAACGTGTTTTTGGTTTAAAAAATTGAGACATTTGCAACTTTGAGAAGCCATAACTTAGCTAAAAATCAACCGATTTTCAAAATTTTTGCATTTCTGTCAATAGTATTTATCATATTTTGAATCTACGTCAAAAAATTAAAATACTTTCAGTTTCAATTTTTGACCCATTTTTTGACAAATTTTGCAAATTTACTACTAGCAAAAATGTCAAAAAAGTGAAAATTTTAAAATCGGAATTTTTGTGCCCAATCGATTTCTGGTATTAAAATGAGTATAAAAAAACTTTACCACACTTGATTTTGACCCATATTTTAGAAAATATGACCACAATAGTGATAAATGGTCAAAATCATCGTTTTGAACAAATATTGATATCTTCCTCATCTCCGAGCAACCATCACTTTTCCACAACTTAGCCGATTTTCCTCACTTATGCATTTCTGGATACGGCTTTTATTATACTTTAAATCGGTATATAAGGTTTATTACATGTTTTGAAAAATATGGCAAGGAAAGTGATAAATTGAAACAAACGTGTTTTTGGTTTAAAAAATTGAGACATTTGCAACTTTGAGAAGCCATAACTTAGCTAAAAATCAACCGATTTTCAAAATTTTTGCATTTCTGTCAATAGTATTTATCATATTTTGAATCTACGTCAAAAAATTAAAATACTTTCAGTTTCAATTTTTGACCCATTTTTTGACAAATTTTGCAAATTTACTACTAGCAAAAATGTCAAAAAGTGAAAATTTTAAAATCGGAATTTTTGTGCCCAATCGATCTCTGGTATTAAAATGAGTATAAAAAAACTTTACCACACTTGATTTTGACCCATATTTTAGAAAATATGACCACAATAGTGATAAATGGTCAAAATCATCGTTTTGAACAAATATTGATATCTTCCTCATCTCCAAGCAACCATAACTTTTCCACAACTTAGCCGATTTTCCTCATTTATGCATTTCTGGATACGGCTTTTATTATACTTTAAATCGGTATATAAGGTTTATTACATGTTTTGAAAAATATGGCAAGGAAAGTGATAAATTGAAACAAACGTGTTTTTGGTTTAAAAAATTGAGACATTTGCAACTTTGAGAAGCCATAACTTAGCTAAAAATCAACCGATTTTCAAAATTTATGCATTTCTGTCAATAGTATTGATCATATTTTTATTGTACATTAAAAAATTGTTCAAATTGTCAGTTCTAAAATTTGACCCATTTTTTGACCATTTTTGCACATTAACTCCTACCAAAAATGCCAAAAAAATGAAAATTTTAAAATCGGAATTTTTTGTGCATTATCGATATCTGGTATTAAAATGAGTATAAAAAAACTTTACCACACTTGATTTTGACCCATATTTTAGAAAATATGACCACAATAGTGATAAATGGTCAAAATCATCGTTTTGAACAAATATTGATATCTTCCTCATCTCCGAGCAACCATCACTTTCCACAACTTAGCCGATTTTCCTTACTTATGCATTTCTGGATACGGCTTTTATTATACTTTAAATCGGTATATAAGATTTATTACATGTTTTGAAAAATATGGCAAGGAAAGTGATAAATTGAAACAAACGTGTTTTTGGTTTAAAAAATTGAGACATTTGCAACTTTGAGAAGCCATAACTTAGCTAAAAATCAACCGATTTTCAAAATTTATGCATTTCTGTCAATAGTATTGATCATATTTTTATTGTACATCAAAAAAATTGTTCAAATTGTCAGTTCTAAAATTTGACCCATTTTTTGACCATTTTTGCACATTAACTCCTACCAAAAATGCCAAAAAAATGAAAATTTTAAAATCGGAATTTTTTGTGCATTATCGATATCTGGTATTAAAATGAGTATAAAAAAACTTTACCACACTTGACCCATATTTTAGAAAATATGACCACAATAGTGATTAATGGTCAAAATCATCGTTTTGAACAAATATTGATATCTTCCTCATCTCCAAGCAACCATAACTTTTCCACAACTTAGCCGATTTTCCTCATTTATGCATTTCTGGATACGGCTTTTATTATATTTAAATCGGTATATAAGGTTTATTACATGTTTTGAAAAATATGGCCAGGAAAGTGATAAATTGAAAAAAAAACGTGTTTTTGGTTTAAAAAATTGAGACATTTGCAACTTTGAGAAGCCATAACTTAGCTAAAAATCAACCGATTTTCAAAATTTTTGCATTTCTGTCAATAGTATTTATCATATTTTGAATCTACGTCAAAAAATTAAAATACTTTCAGTTTCAATTTTGACCCATTTTTGACAAATTTTGCAAATTTACTACTAGCAAAAATGTCAAAAAGTGAAAATTTTAAAATCGGAATTTTTTGTGCCCAATCGATTTCTGGTATTAAAATGAGTATAAAAAAACTTTACCACACTTGATTTTGACCCATATTTTAGAAAATATGACCACAATAGTGATAAATGGTCAAAATCATCGTTTTGAACAAATATTGATATCTTCCTCATCTCCGAGCAACCATCACTTTTCCACAACTTAGCCGATTTTCCTCACTTATGCATTTCTGGATACGGCTTTTATTATACTTTAAATCGGTATATAAGGTTTATTACATGTTTTGAAAAATATGGCAAGGAAAGTGATAAATTGAAACAAACGTGTTTTTGGTTTAAAAAATTGAGACATTTGCAACTTTGAGAAGCCATAACTTAGCTAAAAATCAACCGATTTTCAAAATTTTTGCATTTCTGTCAATAGTATTTATCATATTTTGAATCTACGTCAAAAAATTAAAATACTTTCAGTTTAAATTTTTGACCCATTTTTTGACAAATTTTGCAAATTTACTACTAGCAAAAATGTCAAAAAAGTGAAAATTTCAAAATCGGAATTTTTGTGCCCAATCGATCTCTGGTATTAAAATGAGTATAAAAAAACTTTACCACACTTGATTTTGACCCATATTTTAGAAAATATGACCACAATAGTGATAAATGGTCAAAATCATCGTTTTGAACAAATATTGATATCTTCCTCATCTCCAAGCAACCATAACTTTTCCACAACTTAGCCGATTTTCCTCATTTATGCATTTCTGGATACGGCTTTTATTATATTTTAAATCGGTATATAAGGTTTATTACATGTTTTGAAAAATATGGCCAGGAAAGTGATAAATTGAAAAAAAACGTGTTTTTGGTTTAAAAAATTGAGACATTTGCAACTTTGAGAAGCCATAACTTAGCTAAAAATCAACCGATTTTCAAAATTTTTGCATTTCTGTCAATAGTATTTATCATATTTTGAATCTACGTCAAAAAATTTAAATACTTTCAGTTTCAATTTTTGACCCATTTTTTGACAAATTTTGCAAATTTACTACTAGCAAAAATGTCAAAAAAGTGAAAATTTTAAAATCGGAATTTTTGTGCCCAATCGATTTCTGGTATTAAAATGAGTATAAAAAAACTTTACCACACTTGATTTTGACCCATATTTTAGAAAATATGACCACAATAGTGATAAATGGTCAAAATCATCGTTTTGAACAAATATTGATATCTTCCTCATCTCCGAGCAACCATAACTTTTCCACAACTTAGCCGATTTTCCTCATTTATGCATTTCTGGATACGGCTTTTATTATACTTTAAATCGGTATATAAGGTGTATTAAATGTTTTGAAAAATATGGCAAGAAAAGTGAAAAATTGAAAAAACGTGTAATTTGGTTTAAAAAATTGAGACTTTTGCAACTTTGAGAAGCCATAACTTAGCTAAAAATCAACCGATTTTCAAAATTTATGCATTTCTGTCAATAGTATTGATCATATTTTTATTGTACATTAAAAAATTGTTCAAATTGTCAGTTCTAAAATTTGACCCATTTTTTGACCATTTTTGCACATTAACTCCTACCAAAAATGCCAAAAAAATGAAAATTTTAAAATCGGAATTTTTTGTGCATTATCGATATCTGGTATTAAAATGAGTATAAAAAAACTTTACCACACTTGATTTTGACCCATATTTTAGAAAATATGACCACAATATTGATAAATGGTCAAAATCATCGTTTTGAACAAATATTGATATCTTCCTCATCTCCGAGCAACCATCACTTTCCACAACTTAGCCGATTTTCCTTACTTATGCATTTCTGGATACGGCTTTTATTATACTTTAAATCGGTATATAAGGTTTATTACATGTTTTGAAAAATATGGCAAGGAAAGTGATAAATTGAAACAAACGTGTTTTTGGTTTAAAAAATTGAGACATTTGCAACTTTGAGAAGCCATAACTTAGCTAAAAATCAACCGATTTTCAAAATTTTTGCATTTCTGTTAATAGTATTTATCATATTTTGAATCTACGTCAAAAAATTAAAATACTTTCAGTTTCAATTTTTGACCCATTTTTTGACAAATTTTGCAAATTTACTACTAGCAAAAATGTCAAAAAAGTGCAAATTTTAAAATCGGAATTTTTGTGCCCAATCGATTTCTGGTATTAAAATGAGTATAAAAAAACTTTACCACACTTGATTTTGACCCATATTTTAGAAAATATGACCACAATAGTGATAAATGGTCAAAATCATCGTTTTGAACAAATATTGATATCTTCCTCATCTCCGAGGAACCATAACTTTTCCACAACTTAGCCGATTTTCCTCATTTATGCATTTCTGGATACGGCTTTTATTATACTTTAAATCGGTATATAAGGTTTATTAAATGTTTTGAAAAATATGGCAAGGAAAGTGAAAAATTGAAAAAACGTATAATTCGGTTTAAAAATTGAGACTTTTGCAACTTTGAGAAGCCATAACTTAGCTAAAAATCAGCCGATTTTCAAAATTTTTGCATTTCTGTCAATGGTATTTATCATATTTGAATCTACGTCAAAAAAATTAAAATACTTTCAGTTTCAATTTTTGACCCATTTTTTAACAAATTTTGCAAATTTACTACTAGCAAAAATGTCCAAAAAAGTGAAAATTTTAAAATCGGAATTTTTTGTGCCCAATCGATTTCTGGTATTAAAATGAGTATAAAAAACTTTACCACACTTGATTTTGACCCATATTTTAGAAAATATGACCACAATAGTGATAAATGGTCAAAATCATCGTTTTGAACAAATATTGATATCTTCCTCATCTCCGAGGAACCATAACTTTCCACAACTTAGCCGATTTTCCTCATTTATGCATTTCTGGATACGGCTTTTTATTATACTTAAATCGGTATATAAGGTTTATTACATGTTTTGAAAAATATGGCCAGGAAAGTGATAAACTGAAAAAAAACGTGTTTTTGGTTTAAAAAATTGAGACATTTGCAACTTTGAGAAGCCATAACTTAGCTAAAAATCAACCGATTTTCAAAATTTTTGCATTTCTGTCAATGGTATTTATCATATTTTGAATCTACGTCAAAAAAATTAAAATACTTTCAGTTTCAATTTTGACCCATTTTTTAACAAATTTTGCAAATTTACTACTAGCAAAATGTCAAAAAGTGAAAATTTTAAAATCGGAATTTTTTGTGCCCAATCGATTTCTGGTATTAAAATGAGTATAAAAAACTTTACCACACTTGATTTTGACCCATATTTTAGAAAATATGACCACAATAGTGATAAATGGTCAAAATCATCGTTTGAACAAATATTGATATCTTCCTCATCTCCGAGGAACCATAACTTTTCCACAACTTAGCCGATTTTCCTCATTTATGCATTTCTGGATACGGTTTTATTATACTTTAAATCGGTATATAAGGTTTATTACATGTTTTGAAAAATATGGCCAGGAAAGTGATAAACTGAAAAAAACGTGTTTTTGGTTTAAAAATTGAGACATTTGCAACTTTGAGAAGCCATAACTTAGCTAAAAATCAACCGATTTTCAAAATTTTTTGCATTTCTGTCAATGGTATTTATCATATTTTGAATCTACGTCAAAAAAATTAAAATACTTTCAATTTTAATTTTTGACCCATTTTTGACAAATTTTGCAAATTTACTACTAGCAAAAATGTCAAAACAGTAAAAATTTTAAAATCGGAATTTTTTTGTGCCCAATCGATTTCTGGTATTAAAATGAATATAAAAAACTTTAACACACTTGATTTTGACCCATTTTTTAGAAAATATGACCACAATAGTGATAAATGGTCAAAATCATCGTTTTGAACAAATATTGATATCTTCCTCTGTTCATAAATCTATGAACAGAGACCCAAAGAATCAACGCGATGCGACATGTGAAACCACACAGGAGCGATAAGGCATAAGGTTCAAGAACGCCTACAATTACTCGCACGCTGCGTGAACATGAGCAGCATAGATAAAATAAAATGTCACAGTTGTTTGGGACACTTAGCACTTAGGCATAGAATAATTTATGACTCCTGGCACACATCAGAAAGGGAAGGCTGGATGCATTGCAATGCATTGGTAAACATCTCAGCGTTGGTCCAAAATTACTTCAGAAGGCTATATAAGCAGAAGAAAAATCATAATAAAATTAGTATGAAATAATTACTCAACGAACTATCACGTTCATTTGGTCCTTCGAGCTATCTCTTGGTTTCCCCCCCCCAGTGGTAAGAAACTCTGAGAAGCAACCAGCGCCTGACTTACAACCAGGATAGAAAAAACAACAATCCTTTACCGTTTTCCCCCACCAGTGGTAAGAAACGCAGGATTGCATAATATCAACTCTACCGATAGTGCATATACTACGGACGGAGATCACCAGCAACATCTAGTAGAGACGGTAATAGGGGCTTTTCAAAAAAAAAAAGCACTCCCCTCCTACAGAAAGCAAAGAAAACCCTAGAAGATATTGCCAGGAGACTAAATCGCTAGGTACATATATATAAAAGTGCATTCCACCCATTGTTATTTGAACAAAAATTGTTGTGAGTAGAGGCACAGCACAGTCAACAAGGCGACTAAACTAAATTCCTCCCACGGTTCAGTAACAACAGAAAAAATTTTCTGATAAAATAATGGGCGTCAATCGAGTAAAAATCATTGATGAACAGATGGAGCTTTTCCACAACTTAGCCGATTTTCCTCATTTATGCATTTCTGGATACGGCTTTTATTATACTTTAAATCGGTATATAAGGTTTATTAAATGTTTTGAAAAATATGGCAAGGAAAGTGAAAAATTGAAAAAACGTATAATTCGGTTTAAAAAATTGAGACTTTTGCAACTTTGAGAAGCCATAACTTAGCTAAAAATCAGCCGATTTTCAAAATTTTTGCATTTCTGTCAATGGTATTTATCATATTTGAATCTACGTCAAAAAAATTAAAATACTTTCAGTTTCAATTTTTGACCCATTTTTTAACAAATTTTGCAAATTTACTACTAGCAAAAATGTCCAAAAAAGTGAAAATTTTAAAATCGGAATTTTTTTGTGCCCAATCGATTTCTGGTATTAAAATGAGTATAAAAAACTTTACCACACTTGATTTTGACCCATATTTTAGAAAATATGACCACAATAGTGATAAATGGTCAAAATCATCGTTTTGAACAAATATTGATATCTTCCTCATCTCCGAGGAACCATAACTTTTCCACAACTTAGCCGATTTTCCTCATTTATGCATTTCTGGATACGGTTTTTATTATACTTTAAATCGGTATATAAGGTTTATTACATGTTTTGAAAAATATGGCCAGGAAAGTGATAAACTGAAAAAAAACGTGTTTTTGGTTTAAAAAATTGAGACATTTGCAACTTTGAGAAGCCATAACTTAGCTAAAAATCAACCGATTTTCAAAATTTTTGCATTTCTGTCAATGGTATTTATCATATTTTGAATCTACGTCAAAAAAATTAAAATACTTTCAATTTTAATTTTTGACCCATTTTTTGACAAATTTTGCAAATTTACTACTAGCAAAAATGTCAAAACAGTAAAAATTTTAAAATCGGAATTTTTTGTGCCCAATCGATTTCTGGTATTAAAATGAATATAAAAAACTTTAACACACTTGATTTTGACCCATTTTTTAGAAAATATGACCACAATAGTGATAAATGGTCAAAATCATCGTTTTGAACAAATATTGATATCTTCCTCTGTTCATAAATCTATGAACAGAGACCCAAAGAATCAACGCGATGCGACATGTGAAACCACACAGGAGCGATAAGGCATAAGGTTCAAGAACGCCTACAATTACTCGCACGCTGCGTGAACATGAGCAGCATAGATAAAATAAAATGTCACAGTTGTTTGGGACACTTAGCACTAGGCATAGAATAATTTATGACTCCTGGCACACATCAGAAAGGGAAGGCTGGATGCATTGCAATGCATTGGTAAACATCTCAGCGTTGGTCCAAAATTACTTCAGAAGGCTATATAAGCAGAAGAAAAATCATAATAAAATTAGTATGAAATAATTACTCAACGAACTATCACGTTCATTTGGTCCTTCGAGCTATCTCTTGGTTTCCCCCACCAGTGGTAAGAAACTCTGAGAAGCAACCAGCGCCTGACTTACAACCAGGATAGAAAAAACAACAATCCTTTACCGTTTTCCCCACCAGTGGTAAGAAACGCAGGATTGCATAATATCAACTCTACCGATAGTGCATATACTACGGACGGAGATCACCAGCAACATCTAGTAGAGACGGTAATAGGGGCTTTTCAAAAAAAAAAAGCACTCCCCTCCTACAGAAAGCAAAGAAAACCCTAGAAGATATTGCCAGGAGACTAAATCGCTAGGTACATATATATAAAAAGTGCATTCCACCCATTGTTATTTGAACAAAAATTGTTGTGAGTAGAGGCACAGCACAGTCAACAAGGCGACTAAACTAAATTCCTCCCACGGTTCAGTAACAACAGAAAAAATTTTCTGATAAAATAATGGGCGTCAATCGAGTAAAAATCATTGATGAACAGATGGAGCTGAATGAAAAGATTTCGCAGCTATCGGTAAGCTTAGCCGATAAGCCGATGACGAAATCAAAAACAGCAGACGCACTTAAAACAATTGAAAAAGTACGATCCACCTATGAGAAAAACCACGAGAAGCTAATAGCGGATGGCATAGGCATGGAAGATTACTTTTTAAAAAATGCATACGACTCCATGATGCAACAAGCGGATGAGTTATCGAATGCATTAAAAGGTAACGGGGTCCTAACTGTATACAAACAAGTTAGTGACCACGAAGAGTTGCCAAGCGGATCTAAAATCATCGACGCAAACTGCGCGAATGCAGATGATCCACAGGCTGACAAAATATTTCAAGAATGTGACTTCCTCATAGACTGGCTAAGGTCAGCTAAACAAGAGTACACAACTTCAGCAATTGAAATAAGCAGCCTCGAGAAATTATTCGCAAAAATCGAAAAATCTTTCGACGAATATCCTAAATTTAATAAGGATATTTATATCAAGCGAATGGATATGGTAAAATTATTCACGAATGATATTAAAATCCTGAAAAATAGGATAAAGCAAACGCAGGAAGAGCCAACTGAAAGGCAAAATTCCAAAATCATCTGGAGTTGGAAAAAATAAAAATTCCAACATTCCACGGAGATGTCAAAGAATAGGTTACATTCTCAAATCTATTCATCGAGATGGTGCATGAGGCAAAGCACATTTCGAATAGCGAAAAGATGATGCGTCTAAAACATCACTTAAAGGTGAAGCGGCTAAACTTATTCAGCACCTTCAAATAGCAAGCTACAACTATGAGGTAGCATGGAATCTGGTGAAACAAAGATACGAAAACAAACGTATCTTGTTTACTGCTCAATGGGATCGGCTATTAGACCAACCAATAGCGGATAGCCAAGACCACAAAAATGTAAGATTGTTGTTGGATACAACAAATGAGTGTATAAACGCAATAAAAGCGTTAGAAATTCCAATAAACGATGATGACCCATTCATCGCTCAAATAATCATTCGCAAATTAGATAAAGAAAGTTTGCGAATGTATGAGCAGATGGTTCAGAAACCAAGGAGCGTCCAGTCATTATCCGACGTAATGGGATTTTTGGACAGATATTATCAGACGCTATCAGCTGGATCCGAGACAGCAATAGCAGCAATAGCGAACCACAAAAAGCCATATCAGAATACAGCTTACTCAAAAGTTACGACCAAGCAAAAGTGTCGGTATTGCAATGGTAGCTACCACGAAATTAACAGCTGCCAAAGATTCTTAGGCATCACGCCAGAAGAGCGTTTTAAATATCTAAAGGAGCATAGATTATGCCAAAAATGTTTTCTCCATTCATTGAGTAAACCATGCTCCAAGAAAGATTTGAAATGCAGAATTTGTCAAAGAGGCCATTCGGAATTAGTGCACTTTTCATCAACCCGCCCCAGCGATACAGCTAATACGATGACTTCAAAGACTGAATCAACAGTCATATTAGCGACAGCTCAAGTAAGAGTGAAATCAGCTAAAGGAAGAATATTTGGTACTGAGAGCGTTAATCGATCAAGGATCCCAGCTTTCGACAATATCAGAAGAGGCAGCTCAACTACTAGGACTTCCACGACAAAAAGTCACAACTAAAATTCATGGACTTAGCGAGACAGTGGTTGGAATGTCCAAGAACAAAGTTACTATCGAGATTAAGCCGAGATTTGAAAGTGACTATACCGCAGTTGTCGAAGCCGCTGTGCTATCTTCCCTTACGAACGCACAGCCAGCGAAATCATTCAAATACAAAATCGACAACTGGAATAACCATCAACTTGCAGACCCGATGTTCAATAAATCAGACAGAATTGATCTGGTTTTAGGAGGAGACATCTTCAGTGAGGTATTAGAAAATGGAGTACTGAAGAACAATGGCATCATCGGGCAATTCACTAAATTTGGGTGGATTCTATCAGGAATAGTTGGTCTACCCAAACAAAAGCAAATAACGTCTGCAGTTACCAATCTAGGTCGCTTTTGGGAACTGGAAGAAGTCGATAATACAGAAGTCAAGGAAGATCACGCGGACGAATGCATGGAAATGTATAGCAGCACAGTGAGCCGAGAAGAAGATGGGCGATTTACAGTTTGCTTGCCATTCAGGAAAGACAAAGCTCTAGGAGAATCACGAAAAAAGGCAATGAAAGAAAACAGCTCGTTAGCGCCCATATTAGCGAATGATCACATAAATTGGCACTTTTCCCCCCCGTCAGGACCACACTTCGGTGGAGTTTGGGAAGCAGGAGTAAAGTCGATGAAACTCCATTTAAAACGAACAATAGGAGAAGTAAAACTCACATTCGAAGAGATGACTACGCTGTTAACTCAAATAGAAGCCGTATTAAACTCCAGACCACTATACATAGCAAATGATAGTGAAGAAGTCTTGACACCAGAGCATTTTTTGATCGGAAAGCCGTTACTAGCCATACCAGCTCCAGAAGAGAAGGTATTACTTACCTCATTGAATAAATGGAAGCTTGTGCAAAAAATCCAAGGAGACTTTTGGAAACGTTGGAAGGAGGAATATCTTCACACCCTGCAACAAAGAAACAAGTGGAAACTTTCCGAGCCCAACCTAAAAGAAGGAGATGTAGTCATCATAAAAAATGAAGATACACACCCGTCAAGATGGCCAGTGGCAAAAATAACCCAAACTCATCCTGGTAAAGATGGTAAAGTTCGGGTAATAACGGTAAAAACAGCAAATGGGAGAGAGACCGATTCATAAAGTATGCCGTTTAGTAAGTGCTGACGAGGATCCAGAAAACAAGCCAAGATGTAATTTAACTCAAGCTAAAACATGTACGACGCATCTATGGAAATCAATTTTTGGCATGCTTCTGATACTTCCATTGATATTATCCGCACCAGTAAATCACAAGAGCATACAGATCGACACAATTCCAGAGACAGCAGCCATATACTTGGATCCCATCGGTCAAGTGGATGTCGTCACAACGAGCTGGAACCTCGTCATCTACTTTAAGGTGAAGCCATTACTGGATACGACTGATCGACTGGATATGACATTGATGCAAGTAAATAATTGGTGTCCAAAGTTAGAGCACTTTAAGATGGATTGCACACATATCGTTAACAACATGAGGAAACAAGTATCACTCATTAAAGACACGAACAATCATATGTTTGGGTTTAAAAATACACGAGTCAAAAGAGCCCCTCTCGAGTTCATAGGAAGTTTCTACCAATCTTTGATGGGTATAATGGATGCAGAAGACCGGAGAATTATGGAAGCAAACATGAGATCGCTTCTGGAAAATCAGCATGACTTGAACCATATGATAAAAAAGCAAACGACGGTTGTAGAATCTACATTAAACATATTGACTCGTACCACATATGAAGTAAACGAACAATTCAAACACATCGAAGAGCATGTAAACAATCTGACAAGTATTGTTCGAGAAAATGTCCACTTATATAGAGAATCAATTAGATTCTTTATGCTTACAAAACAATTAAGCATGGCAATAGCGGAGTGCGAAAGAATTCAAGCAGACTTAGTGGAACTTTTAATCGACATAAATCACGGCAAATTGAACCCTGATTTAATAACTCCAACCCAGATGAATACAGAACTATTAAAGATCAGGGAGCAGTTATCAGGAAAATACAAGTTACCAGGAAAGAGTGCCAATGAGATCCAAGCTATTTATAAGCTACTCACAGATACTGGGACAATCATCGACGATAACATAGTCATTAGCGTTAAAATTCCACTGCTTAACAGCCAATCGTCACAGATCTATAAGGTGATACACAACCACATAATGATGCCATCAGTCCGAGGAGCGTATTTGATATATAACTTCCTAATAGACTCGTATCACATCATGTCCGACGACGCCTTAAACAAATGTGCCAAACCTGAACCCAGTACAGACATTTGTGAAGACACCTGGGCATGGTCAAGCGCTAAAGATAAAAGTTGTGAGTTATCACCTTTGAAACCATCGAGTGACTATCAATGCACTTTCATCGATGCTAAGTCAACTCCACTATGGATCAAGTTGGAATCGGCAAATAAATGGCTATTCAAGACATTCGGTAAAACTACGGCCGATATAAAATGCAAAGAAAAGCATGAAATCATTGACGACCTACCTCTTCAAGGAATACTCTCCTTAGACACAGGATGTAGCCTACGTTCGCAAGGAATTACACTATTCGCAGTCGAAAAGATTAAGAGCGAAGCATCGAATGTTATGGGGATTCCATTAACAAAAGAGATTGGAGAAATCGCAGAATTTTCACTAAAACCATTAGGAGTCCGAGTAATTAACAACACATTGGAAATTGATGGTCTTCAAAAGAGATCAAAACCCTCAAGGCACAGAACATAAAGCTGAGGAGTCTGGATTTTCGCCATCCCAACACATACAGTGGACTCGTATTCCTCGGCATAATATCAATAATTATCATCACTCTAATGTGGTGGAAATCTGGAAGATGCCACCGCAACTCACAATCCCGAGTCGTAGTGACATTGGCGGACCGCCGGCAGGATGTTCATAAATCTATGAACAGAGACCCAAAGAATCAACGCGATGCGACATGTGAAACCACACAGGAGCGATAAGGCATAAGGTTCAAGAACGCCTACAATTACTCGCACGCTGCGTGAACATGAGCAGCATAGATAAAATAAAAGGTCACAGTTGTTTGGGACACTTAGCACTTAGGCATAGAATAATTTATGACTCCTGGCACACATCAGAAAGGGAAGGCTGGATGCATTGCAATGCATTGGTAAACATCTCAGCGTTGGTCCAAAATTACTTCAGAAGGCTATATAAGCAGAAGAAAAATCATAATAAAATTAGTATGAAATAATTACTCAACGAACTATCACGTTCATCCTCATCTCCGAGCAACCATAACTTTTCCACATCTTAGCCGATTTTCCTCATTTATGCATTTCTGGATACGGCATTAATTATACTTTAAATCGGTATATAAGGTTTATTAAATGTTTTGAAAAATATGGCACGGAAAGTGAAAAATTGAAAAAACGTGTTATTTTGTTTAAAAAATTGAGACTTTTGCAACTTTGAGAAGCCATAACTTAGCTAAAAATCAGCCGATTTTCAAAATTTTTGCATTTCTGTCAATAGTATTGATCATATTTTTATTGTACATCAAAAAATTGTTCATATTGTCAGTTTTAAAATTTGACTCATTTTTTGACAATTTTTGCACATTAACTCCTACCAAAAATGCCAAAAAAGTGAAAATTTTAAGATCGGAATTTCTTGAGCCTTATCGATTTCTGGTATTAAAATGAGTATAAAAAGACTTTACCACACTTGATTTTGACCCATATTTTAGAAAATATGGCCAGAATAAATATAAATGGACAAAATCATCGTTTTGAACAAAAATTGATATCTTCCCCATCTTTGAGAAACCATAACTTATCAACAACTTAGCCGATTTTCCTCATTTATGCATTTCTGGATACGGCTTTTATTATATTTTAAATCGGTATATAAGGTTTATTACATGTTTTGAAAAATATGGCCAGGAAAGTGATAAATTGAAACAAACGTGTTTTTGGTTTAAAAAATTGAGACATTTACAACTTTGAGAAGCCATAACTTAGCTAAAAATCAACCGATTTTCAAAATTTTTGCATTTCTGTCAATGGTATTTATCATATTTTGAATATACGTCAAAAAAATTAAAATACTTTCAGTTTTAATTTTTGACCCATTTTTTGACAAATTTTGCACATTAACTCCTACCAAAAATGCCAAAAAAGTGAAAATTTTAAGATCGGAATTTCTTGAGCCTTATCGATTTCTGGTATTAAAATGAGTATAAAAAAACTTTACCACACTTGATTTTGACCCATATTTTAGAAAATATGACCACAATAGTGATAAATGGTCAAAATCATCGTTTTGAACAAATATTGATATCTTCCTCATCTCCGAGCAACCATAACTTTTCCACAACTTAGCCGATTTTCCTCATTTATGCATTTCTGGATTCGGCTTTTATTATACTTTAAATCGGTATATAAGGTTTATTAAATGTTTTGAAAAATATGGCAAGAAAAGTGAAAAATTGAAAAAACGTATAATTTGGTTTAAAAAATTGAGACTTTTGCAACTTTGAGAAGCCATAACTTAGCTAAAAATCAGCCGATTTTCAAAATTTTTGCATTTCTGTCAATGGTATTTATCATATTTTGAATCTACGTCAAAAAAATTAAAATACTTTCAGTTTCAATTTTTGACCCATTTTTTTGACAAATTTTGCAAATTTACTACTAGCAAAAATGTCAAAAAAGTGAAAATTTTAAAATCGGAATTTTTTGTGCCCAATCGATTTCTGGTATTAAAATGATTATAAAAAACTTTACCACACTTGATTTTGACCCATATTTTAGAAAATATGACCACAATAGTGATAAATGGTCAAAATCATCGTTTTGAACAAATATTGATATCTTCCTCATCTCCGAGCAACAATCACTTTTCCACAACTTAGCCGATTTTCCTCATTTTTGCATTTCTGGATACGGCTTTTATTATACTTTAAATCGGTATATAAGGTTTATTACATGTTTTGAAAAATATGGCAAGAAAAGTGAAAAATTGAAAAAACGTGTTATTTGGTTTAAAAAATTGAGACATTTGCAACTTTGAGAAGCCATAACTTAGCTAAAAATCAACCGATTTTCAAAATTTTTGCATTTCTGTCAATGGTATTTATCATATTTTGAATCTACGTCAAAAAATTAAAATACTTTCAGTTTTAATTTTTGACCCATTTTTTGACAAATTTTGCAAATTTACTACTAGCAAAAATGTCAAAAAAGTGAAAATTTTAAAATCGGAATTTTTTGTGCCCAATCGATTTCTGGTATTAAAATGATTATAAAAAACTTTACCACACTTGATTTTGACCCATATTTTAGAAAATATGACCACAATAGTGATAAATGGTCAAAATCATCGTTTTGAACAAATATTGATATCTTCCTCATCTCCGAGCAACAATCACTTTTCCACAACTTAGCCGATTTTCCTCACTTATGCATTTCTGGATACGGCTTTTATTATACTTTAAATCGGTATATAAGGTTTATTACATGTTTTGAAAAATATGGCAAGAAAAGTGAAAAATTGAAAAAACGTGTTATTTGGTTTAAAAAATTGAGACATTTACAACTTTGAGAAGCCATAACTTAGCTAAAAATCAACCGATTTTCAAAATTTTTGCATTTCTGTCAATGGTATTTATCATATTTTGAATCTACGTCAAAAAAATTAAAATACTTTCAGTTTTAATTTTTGACCCATTTTTTGACAAATTTTGCAAATTTACTACTAGCAAAAATGTCAAAAAAGTGAAAATTTTAAAATCGGAATTTTTTGTGCCCAATCGATTTCTGGTATTAAAATGATTATAAAAAACTTTACCACACTTGATTTTGACCCATATTTTAGAAAATATGACCACAATAGTGATAAATGGTCAAAATCATCGTTTTGAACAAATATTGATATCTTCCTCATCTCCGAGCAACAATCACTTTTCCACAACTTAGCCGATTTTCCTCATTTTTGCATTTCTGGATACGGCTTTTATTATACTTTAAATCGGTATATAAGGTTTATTACATGTTTTGAAAAATATGGCAAGGAAAGTGATAAATTGAAACAAACGTGTTTTTGGTTTAAAAAATTGAGACATTTGCAACTTTGAGAAGCCATAACTTAGCTAAAAATCAACCGATTTTCAAAATTTTTGCATTTCTGTCAATAGTATTTATCATATTTTGAATCTACGTCAAAAAATTAAAATACTTTCAGTTTCAATATTTGACCCATTTTTTTAAAATCGGAATTTTTGTGCCCAATCGATTTCTGGTATTAAAATGAGTATAAAAAAACTTTACCACACTTGATTTTGACCCATATTTTAGAAAATATGACCACAATAGTGATAAATGGTCAAAATCATCGTTTTGAACAAATATTGATATCTTCCTCATCTCCGAGGAACCATAACTTTTCCACAACTTAGCCGATTTTCCTCATTTATGCATTTCTGGATACGGCTTTTATTATACTTTAAATCGGTATATAAGGTTGATTACATGTTTTGAAAAATATGGCAAGGAAAGTGATAAATTGAAACAAACGTGTTTTTGGTTTAAAAAATTGAGAGATTTGCAACTTTGAGAAGCCATAACTTAGCTAAAAATCAACCGATTTTCAAAATTTATGCATTTCTGTCAATAGTATTGATCATATTTTTATTGTACATCAAAAAATTGTTCAAATTGTCAGTTCTAAAATTTGACCCATTTTTTGATCATTTTTGCACATTAACTCCTACCAAAAATGCCAAAAAAATGAAAATTTTAAAATCGGAATTTTTTGTGCCCAATCGATGTCTGGTATTAAAATGAGTATAAAAAAACTTTACCACACTTGATTTTGACCCATATTTTAGAAAATATGACCACAATAGTGATAAATGGTCAAAATCATCGTTTTGAACAAATATTGATATCTTCCTCATCTCCGAGGAACCATAACTTTTCCACAACTTAGCCGATTTTCCTTATTTATGCATTTCTGGATACGGCTTTTATTATACTTTAAATCGGTATATAAGGTTTATTACATGTTTTGAAAAATATGGCAAGGAAAGTGATAAATTGAAACAAACGTGTTTTTGGTTTAAAAAATTGAGACATTTGCAACTTTGAGAAGCCATAACTTAGCTAAAAATCAACCGATTTTCAAAATTTTTGCATTTCTGTCAATGGTATTTATCATATTTTGAATCTACGTCAAAAAAATTAAAATACTTTCAGTTTCAATTTTTGACCCATTTTTTAACAAATTTTGCAAATATACTACTAGCAAAAATGTCAAAAAAGTGAAAATTTTAAAATCGGAATTTTTTGTGCCCAATCGATTTCTGGTATTAAAATGAGTATAAAAAACTTTACCACACTTGATTTTGACCCATATTTTAGAAAATATGACCACAATAGTGATAAATGGTCAAAATCATCATTTTGAACAAATATTGATATCTTCCTCATCTCCGAGCAACCATAACTTTTCCACAACTTAGCCGATTTTCCTCATTTATGCATTTCTGGATACGGCTTTTATTATACTTTAAATCGGTATATAAGGTGTATTAAATGTTTTGAAAAATATGGCAAGAAAAGTGAAAAATTGAAAAAACGTGTTATTTGGTTTAAAAAATTGAGACTTTTGCAACTTTGAGAAGCCATAACTTAGCTAAAAATCAACCGATTTTCAAAATTTATGCATTTCTGTCAATAGTATTGATCATATTTTTATTGTACATCAAAAAATTGTTCAAATTGTCAGTTCTAAAATTTGACCCATTTTTTGACCATTTTTGCACATTAACTCCTACCAAAAATGCCAAAAAAATGAAAATTTTAAAATCGGAATTTTTTGTGCCCAATCGATATCTGGTATTAAAATGAGTATAAAAAAACTTTACCACACTTGATTTTGACCCATATTTTAGAAAATATGACCACAATAGTGATAAATGGTCAAAATCATCGTTTTGAACAAAAATTGATATCTTCCTCATCTCCGAGCAACCATCACTTTTCCACAACTTAGCCGATTTTCCTCACTTATGCATTTCTGGATACGGCTTTTATTATACTTTAAATCGGTATATAAGGTTTATTATATGTTTTGAAAAATATGGCAAGGAAAGTGATAAATTGACACAACCGTGTTTTTGGTTTAAAAAATTGAGACATTTGCAACTTTGAGAAGCCATAACTTAGCTAAAAATCAACCGATTTTCAAAATTTTTGCATTTCTGTCAATAGTATTTATCATATTTTGAATCTACGTCAAAAAATTAAAATACTTTCAGTTTCAATTTTTGACCCATTTTTTGACAAATTTTGCAAATTTACTACTAGCAAAAATGTCAAAAAGTGAAAATTTTAAAATCGGAATTTTTGTGCCCAATCGATTTCTGGTATTAAAATGAGTATAAAAAAACTTTACCACACTTGATTTTGACCCATATTTTAGAAAATATGACCACAATAGTGATAAATGGTCAAAATCATCGTTTTGAACAAATATTGATATCTTCCTCATCTCCGAGCAACCATAACTTTTCCACAACTTAGCCGATTTTCCTCACTTATGCATTTCTGGATACGGCTTTTATTATACTTTAAATCGGTATATAAGGTTTATTACATGTTTTGAAAAATATGGCAAGAAAAGTGAAAAATTGAAAAAACGTGTTTTTTGGTTTAAAAAAATTGAGACATTTGCAACTTTGAGAAGCCATAACTTAGCTAAAAAATCAACCGATTTTCAAAATTTTTGCATTTCTGTCAATGGTATTTATCATATTTTGAATCTACGTCAAAAAAATTAAAATACTTTCAGTTTTAATTTTTGACCCATTTTTTGACAAATTTTGCAAATTTACTACTAGCAAAAATGTCAAAAAAGTGAAAATTTTAAAATCGGAATTTTTGTGCCCAATCGATTTCTGGTATTAAAATGATTATAAAAAACTTTACCACACTTGATTTTGGACCCATATTTTAGAAAATATGACCACAATAGTGATAAATGGTCAAAATCATCGTTTTGAACAAATATTGATATCTTCCTCATCTCCGAGCAACCATCACTTTTCCACAACTTAGCCGATTTTCCTCATTTATGCATTTCTGGATACGGCTTTTATTATACTTTAAATCGGTATATAAGGTTTATTACATGTTTTGAAAAATATGGCAAGAAAAGTGAAAAATTGAAAAAACGTGTTATTTGGTTTAAAAAATTGAGACATTTGCAACTTTGAGAAGCCATAACTTAGCTAAAAATCAACCGATTTTCAAAATTTATGCATTTCTGTCAATGGTATTTATCATATTTTGAATCTACGTCAAAAAAATTAAAATACTTTCATTATTTTACCCATTTTTTGACAAATTTTGCAAATTTACTACTAGCAAAAATGTCAAAAAAGTGAAAATTTTAAAATCGGAATTTTTTGTGCCCAATCGATTTCTGGTATTAAAATGAGTATAAAAAACTTTACCACACTTGATTTTGACCCATATTTTAGAAAATATGACCACAATAGTGATAAATGGTCAAAATCATCGTTTTGAACAAATATTGATATCTTCCTCATCTCCGAGCAACAATCACTTTTCCACAACTTAGCCGATTTTCCTCATTTATGCATTTCTGGATACGGCTTTTATTATACTTTAAATCGGTATATAAGGTTTATTACATGTTTTGAAAAATATGGCAAGGAAAGTGATAAATTGAAACAAACGTGTTTTTGGTTTAAAAAATTGAGACATTTGCAACTTTGAGAAGCCATAACTTAGCTAAAAATCAACCGATTTTCAAAATTTTTGCATTTCTGTCAATGGTATTTATCATATTTTGAATCTACGTCAAAAAATTAAAATACTTTCAGTTTCAATATTTGACCCATTTTTTAACAAATTTGCAAATTTACTACTAGCAAAATGTCAAAAAAGGAAAATTTTAAAATCGGAATTTTTTGTGCCCAATCGATTTCTGGTATTAAAATGAGTATAAAAAAACTTTACCACACTTGATTTTGACCCATATTTTAGAAAATATGACCACAATAGTGATAAATGGTCAAAATCATCGTTTTGAACAAATATTGATATCTTCCTCATCTCCGAGCAACCATCACTTTTCCACAACTTAGCCGATTTTCCTCATTTATGCATTTCTGGATACGGCTTTTATTATACTTTAAATCGGTATATAAGGTTTATTACATGTTTTGAAAAATATGGCAAGGAAAGTGATAAATTGAAAAAAACGTGTTTTTGGTTTAAAAAATTGAGAGATTTGCAACTTTGAGAAGCCATAACTTAGCTAAAAATCAACCGATTTTCAAAATTTTTGCATTTCTGTCAATGGTATTTATCATATTTTGAATCTACGTCAAAAAAATTAAAATACTTTCAGTTTTAATTTTTGACCCATTTTTTGACAAATTTTGCAAATTTACTACTAGCAAAAATGTCAAAAAGTGAAAATTTTAAAATCGGAATTTTTTGTGCCCAATCGATTTCTGGTATTAAAATGAGTATAAAAAACTTTAACACACTTGATTTTGACCCATTTTTTAGAAAATATGACCACAATAGTGATAAATGGTCAAAATCATCGTTTTGAACAAATATTGATATCTTCCTCATCTCCGAGCAACCATAACTTTTCCACAACTTAGCCGATTTTCCTCACTTATGCATTTCTGGATACGGCTTTTATTATACTTTAAATCGGTATATAAGGTTTATTACATGTTTTGAAAAATATGGCAAGGAAAGTGAAAAATTGAAAAAAACGTGTTATTTTGTTTAAAAAATTGAGACATTTGCAACTTTGAGAAGCCATAACTTAGCTAAAAATCAACCGATTTTCAAAATTTTGCATTTCTGTCAATAGTATTTATCATATTTTTATTGTACATCAAAAAAAATTGTTCATATTGTCAGTTTAAATTTGACCCATTTTTTGACAAATTTTGCAAATTTACTACTAGCAAAAATGTCAAAAAAGTGAAAATTTTAAAATCGGAATTTTTTGTGCCCAATCGATTTCTGGTATTAAAATGAGTATAAAAAAACTTTACCACACTTGATTTTGACCCATATTTTAGAAAATATGATCACAATAGTGATAAATGGTCAAAATCATCGTTTTGAACAAATATTGATATCTTCCTATTCTCTACCAATAACTTTTCCACAACTTAGCCGATTTTCCTCACTTATGCATTTCTGGATACGGCTTTTATTATACTTTAAATCGGTATATAAGGTGTATTAAATGTTTTGAAAAATATGGCAAGGAAAGTGATAAATTGAAAAAAACGTGTTATTTGGTTTAAAAATTGAGACTTTTGCAACTTTGAGAAGCCATAACAGCTAAAAATCAACCGATTTTCAAAAATTTTTGCATTTCTGTCAATGGTATTGATCATATTTTTAATCTACGTCAAAAAATTGAAAATACTTTCAGTTTTAAATTTGACCCATTTTTTGACCAATTTTGCAAATTAACTCCTAGCAAAAATGCCAAAAAAGTGAAAATTTTAAAATCGGAATTTTTGGTGCCCAATCGATTTCTGGTATTAAAATGAGTATAAAAAAAACTTTACCACACTTGATTTTGACCCATATTTTAGAAAATATGACCACAATAGTGATAAATGGTCAAAATCATCGTTTTGAACAAATATTGATATCTTCCTCATCTCCAAGGAACCATAACTTTTCCACAACTTAGCCGATTTTCCTCATTTATGCATTTCTGGATACGCTTTTATTATACTTTAAATCGGTATATAAGGTTTAGTACATGTTTTGAAAAATATGGCAAGGAAAGTGA